>CM034350.1:62879686-63347933 GCA_019925275.1 Mytilus edulis
CTTTATATGGTATCTGTGGTAGGTAGATGTTGTCTTTATATGGTATCTGTGGTAGGTAGATGTAGTCTTTATATGGTATCTGTGGTAGGTAGATGTAGTCTTTATATGGTGTCTTTGGTTATTATACGTAGTCTTTATATGGTATCTGTGGTAGGTAGATGTAGTCTTTATATGGTGTCTGTGGTAGGTAGATGTTGTCTTTATATGGTTTCTGTGGTAGGTAGATGTAGTCTTTATATGGTGTCTTTGGTTATTATATGCAGTCTTTATATGTTGTCTGTGGTAGGTGAGATACTGTCAACGTATAACAAAATAGAAGTTGTTTTATATGGTGTCTGTTTTTGTTAGATACAGTCTGTATATGGTGTCTTTGGTTATTAGATGAAGTCTGTATATGGTGAATGTGGTGTTAAATACGGTCTGTATAGGGTGTATATGGTTTTTAGGCACAGTCTCACTCTGTATTTGGTTTCTTGGGTTGCAAGATGCATTCCGTATATGATGTATGTGGTTATTTGATAATGTCTACATATAACAAAATAAAAGTAGAACATGTGGTGTGATTGCCAATGACACAAACTCTCAAGGGGGACCAAAACAACGAAGTGTTACAACTTTGAAATCGTATAAGGGTAAACGAGGAGGGTAAACGTAATAGTAAATGTATGTTTTCAATTATTTAGTGACAAGGATTGACTTTTAAAGGTATGCAAAGGAAAGTTATTGCTTTTCATATGTTTATCATTTGCTATCAAGTCTATACGATATGGCAGCGATCATGATCATGATGTGCTGTGATTTAAACCCACTAAAATTAAGCAACACTGATCTTTATTTTTAACTTGATACTCCGAAAGGTTTTCTTGCAGAAGGACCGTGGCACAGGTCAACATAACAAGTCCCATTAACTAGTACGGTTGGGCTGGCCAGTATTTTTCCTATTGAACAATTACTTGCTGTGAATCGAATGTTTATCCATAGTACGAACATATAATATGTTAATTGCATGTCTTTTGCTGGACTTCTGATGCACGTAGTTTTACATTTATGTCAAGGTAGCGCTGTACAGTTAGAAAAACATTAATTAAAATTGAACCACAAAATGTTTCATCATCCTCTATTCCTATTTTTCAAATACATTAACCTAACTGTTTGTGTTATACACGTTCAAATGTATCTTTCATAGATTTTATTTTCGAAAGTTAAAAGAGTGAAATATAATTCCTGTTTTGTGTATCCATGGGAACATTTTGCATTAATTTACGTATTAAATTGCAAAAAGAAGGGTGAAAATATCACATATTCCCCCAAAATTTGAATCAAACTAGAAGTTTAATGCCTCTGAGTGATACCTTTTCAGAAACTATTTGACAATAATCTACCCAATGATCAAATAAAAAATGGGTGTCTCTCGCCCCATTTTTGTCGCAAAATTAATCACAAAGTTCGTGCAACAAAAAGTTGTAAAAATATAACAATAATTGACAAACCATTGCCTGGTTTTGATATGCAAAGACAGACTTTCATACAGAAAACAGCCATATTTCATACATTAAATACTCTTGATGCTCACTATGAAGGCCTTTTTAATCATCTTATCATCAGCTATCCATAAAAGAATCTTATTGAACACTACCTCTTATATTTGAAAAAGTTACCAAAATGCGAATCTACACACCGAACGGTGGAGTGCTACCTAAATCATAGTTGTGGTTTAAATAGGAAGAACTAATGTACATGAATGTCGTGTATTTTCAGTACTTAGTATATCACTGTATTGATCATGAGTTCTTTCTGTAAATGTATTAGTAAAGTGCGTTGCTTTAAGCTTAGTCCATTACTATGTAAATGTATTTTTTTTTAGAACAAAATTTGACAAACTCAGTGGCAGATCCAGAATTTTTCATGAATGGGAGCCAATTGAATGCCTAAGTGGGGGCCCGCTCCGGTCATAATTCATTCATTTCCTGTATAAGCAAATAAAATTTCTCCTACGTGACAGTCTTTAACAGTATAACTTAGAAACAAAAACACACTAATACATTTTAGTGTTTGGTACAGGTAAAATTGAGAAAGGAATGGGGAATGTGTCAAAGCGTTAACAACCCGACCATAGAGCAGACACCAGCCGAAGGCCATCAATTGGTCTTCAATGTAGCGAGAAACTCCCACACCTGTAGGCGTCCTTCAGCTGTCCCCTTAAAAAATATGTATACAAGTAGTGATAATGGACGTCATACTAAACTCCAAATTATACACAAGAAACTAAATTAAAAATCATACAAGACTAACAAAGGCCAAATGTAGAGTGTCGCTTTGCTACAGTTGAACATAGAACAGTTTAATGCTGAATAAAGGAGAGAACTCTTTTTCTCAGAAAACATAGGTAAACATTCAAACAATCTATCCACTCTGAACTGTGTCCACACTTGTTTCCCTAGTAAAACATGACATGTTTTTCTTTGATAAGTCTATGGATGGCTGCTTGAAGACGTAATATGCAGGTTGAAAAAACATAAATAGTTAAAACGGCTTAAACAGACAAATCTATTTAACAATAAAGCAACATTAGGTAATATGACTCTAGGCATTTCATTTGCCAGGTTATTTCAATACCAGCTTATATCTACTGTGTATTAAACTACAATAACATGCCCTAGATACCTTGGAATCGAAAGTGGATAATGACAAAATCTAAAGATTTGTTAGACTACATACAACCAAAGTATGTTTTATTGTGCAGTAATATAAAAGAATTGACACGAATATTCACCATTCCGATGATAAGGAAACATTTGAATAATTGGTCTTGCACTGATCTACCAACAGACATAAAACAACATAGATTCAAAGACGTTGAATTAAGGAGGGATAAATCGTACTTTAGAAAAATGAAAACCCACTCAAATCACAAATGAACATTATATATCTTAAATTGATGCTATGAAGGTTTCTTAATTTTTGTTACGTTCGAAAGATGTGTTTTTCAATACTGCAGTAACCAATCGGCATTGTAATAAGAAACAAACGTGTTTCTCTTCTTCTCGACTTGTTCATGCATTTACCTGTTTACATAAGCTTCTAAAGACGAATGAAAAGCAGCTATAAAGATATTTGTATCTCACTTAATAAGTCAAAGTTTGGTGACTATGTTACGTTGAACGCATTGATCCCATCGATCAGGAAATAAATGGACAAAACATATATACAATTAAGTCTGTCTTATATCATAACTTACATCTTTAATTTACAATGAGGGTCGGTTAAAAACAAATCTGGTGATTTTTACTAGTTTTGTATATGTTCAGCAATGTTAAATGACGTGTATTGTATCAAATCATATAAATACCCCGAAAAATACCAAGGTTTTAGACTCAAATAAAACAAGTAAGATTTCCACAGTATTTTTGTTGAATACTAGTAGGTGCAATTTTGGTACTCGGTGCAATTTGGGTACTGTGACGTTATATACCTTCCAAATATCGTGGTTTATGTGAAACCATGCCCTCTTTTATACTCAGTGACGTTAGCGACAGACATACTATATCATACATTGTGTTTCTCTTTAATTTAGCTACACTCTGTCCAGTTCATTACACAGGTACTTGTGGACAGGATACCCTTTGGGTGCCCCTGAGTGGGAGTATCCCGAATGACCCCCCATGTAGTTTAATTTTGATTTATTTTTCATTAAACGTTTATTTAAATTGTTTTCACTGGGAATATATGTCGAAGTTACTGACAAACAGCATTTGAGATTTTTGCCAGTCGACTGATATGTATATAGAGAGAAGGTAAGTCACTCTGGTTTTGTTTACTTGAGGTACCAATTAGTAATCACCTTAAAAATAATATTAATAAACGATCCTACCTTTCATGTCACTGACTTCTTTCCTTTCAATAATGAATTTGCTCTTTAGAGATACATATATTTATTAAATCGGAGCTCAAATAGTCCAGTAATTCATTGTTTTAATCGAACGATTCACAGTTTTTATCGACATTTTGAAATGTTCAAAGCACAAATGACGGAAGTGATGACGAACTGACATCTGGCGAGTAATCGGCGCAGCAACGACAACTCCGGTCTTTCTGCCGAGGACTTCCGAATTGCACTGAAACAAATAAAAAAGACAGAGAATGACTAAAAAAAGTACGGGAAAGCAGAAAGTAAACAAATAAAAAGACAGTTTTTTAAAATAAGTACGGGAAAGCCTAAATTAAACTGATTATGGATGAAGATCAGAAATTAGCCTTTGAATTAGCCACGAGTGGCCATAATTTAGTTATATCTGGGCAGGCAGGAACTGGGAAAACTTTTTTAGTAAAGAAATTGGTACACTATATGAGATTTAAGCAGGGGAAAAATGTCAGCATTGTTTGTTCTACCGGAATTGCAGCAACGCATTACGGAGACCTAAGGGCACAAACCTTACATAAATGGTCCGGGTAGAGGACGGTAGACACTTAAATGAAGAAATAATTCATTTTGTTAAAACAGATGAGAGGTTTACTGTTGCCAAACACAATATTGAAACAGTTGAAACATTAATCATAGATGAATCATCTATGATCAGTGCTAAAATTTTCAATCAGGTACAAGTTTTGTGTAAAAATACCAGAAATTCAACAGACCTATTTGGAAATATACAAGTTGTTTTGGTTGGCGATTTTTTCCAACTTCCACCAGTTTCCAATGAGTTGTATGGAGATCCTGGCAAGCACTGTTTTACTGTACCATGGTTTCATACATTTTTTTCGCATAAAATTAACTTAAATATTATTCATCGACAAGATGACCAAAGCCTTATCAAATGCATTAATGAACTTGAAATTGGAGATATTTCAGATGACAGTGTAGCTTTTTTGAAATCACTTGATAGGCCATTACAGAATGAGCGATTAAATAAATGTGTTCACCTTTTTGCCAGAAATTATGATGTAGATCTATTTAATTACAATAAAATACAGTCACTTCAAGGAGATCTCAAAGTGTATGTGTCTCAAGATGAGGGTTCACAACATTATTTAAGCAAATTTCTTGCACCTAAAAATCTTGGACTAAAACTTGGTTGTCCTGTTATGCTGATTAAAAATTTAAATGACATATTAGTTAATGGACTTTGTGGTACAGTAACAAAACTTAACACTGATTCAGTAGAAGTAAAATTCACTCTTGAACATAAGACATTGACTGTCACAATAGCAAAAGAGGTATTCACAACTTTTGATCCTGTGGACAAAATAGTGTTGGCAAAGAGAGTTCAACTGCTTTTAAAAGTAGGGTTTGCCATCACCATCCATAAAGCACAGGGGATGACAATTGAAAACCTTGTTGTTGATTGTAATAACAGTATTCAACCTGGTCAACTTGGAGTAGCAATAGGGAGGGCAGTTTCTATACAAGGTTTGAGAGTAATCAATTTTAGGAAAAGTTTGTGTAGAAAACATCCAGTCAATGTATTCAACTTTTATGACAGTTTTTCACTTGGTATTATAAGAAATGATTTAACCTGTTGCAGAAAACTAAATGTAGAAACCTCTGATAATGAAAGCAAACATGATGATAATGATGATGATAATAATGATAATGATGATGGGGGTGGTGATGATTCAGATTCAACTGTGATTTTTGATAGACTTGAAGTAGACTCTGATTTCTCAGAATCTGAAATTGACAATTTAGAATTTATTGAAAATATTCTGGGTACTGATCAGGAGTTGCTTCCAGATAAGTCAGGTTCTAGACTGGCTTTAGACACTGTTCTCAAAGCATTTACTGACACACCAGTGGAAGCAAATATTTTAGTCTTCAGCGATGCAATTTCCAAAAATTATCAACATTTTCATGACTGGTTCCAAGCACAGTGCTCTATAATGGAAGATATAGGTTTGAACTGTTTTCCGGAGGGAGAAGTGAAATTTTCACAAAAACACAGAAATGATTATTTTATTAAATTTAACAAGCACATAAATTCAAAGGAATATGAAGATAGTGTAATTGCTTTACTGAATTATTATGGTCAACAAATTAATGGGCCACAGTTCCAACTTTTGACTTCAGTCATGTTTTATTTGGAGAAAGATTTTTTTTTAAATCTCTCAACTCACCTTCATTTGGCAGCTCCTGAGCCTTTAAAGAAACTGACTGTTGATCAGGAAATGGACTTCTCTGGAAAGGGAAAATTAAGATACATTAGTGGGTATGTTTTAGCAAAATTAAAATACACTTTATCCAAAAAAATCAGAAACTCTTTATATGTGAAAGGCAAGGAAACAGATTTAGCCAGATATCAGTTTGAAATGGATATTTTTAACTCTTTAACCTGTTCGTATGACGAATTAAATATGTCAACAACTGAGGGTGATACTTTACTTGAAACTAAACGCAAGCAAAATGAAAGAGAAAGTCTGACAAATGTTTCAGATGTAACCTTTAATTTCTTTCAAAAACTGGAAATAGTATGCCGTGAAAAGTTTACTCATGGCAGATTAGTGGATACTGGAAAGTATTTGTTTAGCAGTGTAAAAGAAGAAGTACTTGGAAATTATGATCTTTTTGAAACCTGGATAAAATGTGTAGTAAGTTCAAGAAATCAGCCTACAGAGGACCAAAATGAAGACATTTCTAATATATTATCAACAATGGTTATGGCTTGTGAAAATTACATTGAAATTTCCAGTCAGTGGTCACCTTATTTTTGAAAGTCAATTTAAGTCAATTTAGAAGAGATTATCTAACATTTTTGAAAAAAGAAAAAGGTGTTGCATTGCGGAAAAAGGTAATGCAAAAATCACTAAAAGCAACTAAATCTTTTAATATGAAGTTCTTCAGTGAAGATAATTCTACAAATAAGGAAGTCTCATTTTTAAGGTTGAAATCTGAACTGATGCAAAGTGAAAAGTTTTTTAATGACAATTCATTTACTAAAAAGGAGCTGATTTCACTTGGTCAATATTTTAAAATTAAAGCAAATGCTCAGCAAAAGAAAGATGGAATTATACATGTTCTTGTTAAAGGAATTCTAGAAACACAACATGTCAACACACCTGAGGAATCTCATATGGACACTGAACAAGCTGGACCAAGTGGTATTCTTCAGATATCTACTGTTTCGACTGAATCTGACCCCGGTCCTTCAGTACAATCTGACCCCGGTCCTTCAGTACCGTCTGAACCTGTAAGAAAAAAGAGTAAAAGAACATCAGTTAAAGGAAAAGGGAAAGGGAAAGGAAAAGGAAAGGGAAAGGGGAAAGGACAGAAAAAGAAAACAACAGATGACTCTGATGAAAAATGTGCAGTTTGTAATTTAGCATATTGTGAGGGAGAAGATTGGATCTGTTGCGATTTATGTTCCCTCTGGTATCACAGAAATTGTGCTCAGCTTCAGGATGACAATGAATGGAAAAGTCTGACAGAAGAAGATCAACAATTTACCTGTCCCCTTTGCCAATAATATAAGGTAGATTAAACTTATTTATTAACTCACATTTAAACTTAGGATTTATAGGGCTAACCCCCCCCTTTTTTTTTTTTGTGGGTAATATTTGGTTGATTATTTAGGGAACCACTGAAGCTTGACTGGAGCAATCATTAAAATTTCTGGATCTGCCACTGGTTTGGGATTAAACATCAAGGAGACAGCATCATTGATAAAACTGTTAACAAAAAATTGGTGAAATATGAAACTAAATATGTATGTTCTTTGATTAATTACATAATATTGCATATATTTAGAATTTTAGAAACTCACTCTGACATCAGTGAACAAAATATTAAGTAACATAAATTAAATAAAATACATGGAAGTTACAAAAAATGAAATAAATTTGTTGAATAAAAATTTCATGTTATGATCTTAATTTTGTTACCCTTTTACAAACAATTAACCAGTATAACAACATACCTTTTGGGATGGACAGTTTTGTTTCTGAATTTCTTCAACTCCACCAGTATTTGACTTCTTTGATACAGATGCTTGACCAAGTATAACAGAATTTATAGAATGACAGTATCCTAAGTATGTTGGGTTGCTGTTGGCACCATTATGTAAGGTCCTTTGCTGGCAAAAAATGTTTTCAATCACATCACTATTAATCCTGTTAGGGATAATTGAAGCATTTGACTTTTTCAGCTTGTACAAACAAAGCTCCTCAAAACCTAGTACAGCAGATATAATATCCTGTCTTGTTTGGTGTGATATCAAACATTTTTCCTTATTTTTTATGGTTGCATTATTTTTTACACTATTTTCCCAATGAACAAACCAATCCATCGCATCACGATTGTCTTTCAGTCGGTCATCACTTATATCAGTAATAGGCCTTGAATCCCTGCAGTTCTTAATAAGCACACTTGTACATTTTAATAGTTCAATTGTTGCATCTAATGATCCGCCATCACCAAGACTATTTCTGTAAAGCTCCATTAAATGAAGCATATCACCATTTAAGACATCTTCAGCCAAATAATTTCTCATTTTGGCTTCAGATGTTAAAAAAAAATGTTCCTGTGTTAATTTGTGGTAAACAGGAAAAACATGTGAAGAAATGTCCCATAAATAGGCTTGTTTGAAATGACTCCACTCAATGTATTTTTCACCACACACTAAATGTCTTTTACAATGAGCTTCAGTACCACTTTTCAATAAATTGTTTCGAACTTTTTTAATAACATGAGAGATGTCCATGATGAAAAATATTTTGGGACTATCATAACTATAAATGTTTTTAAATGAACAAGTTACAGGACTCATGGAACTAAACTCTGGCAATAAAAGTTTAAACAAATCTCTGTTGGACTGTGCCCCATCAGTACTTATAAATTGTATTTTAAATCCAAAATTTGAAAGCATATTGACAGATTCCCAAAGTAACAGATAAAGTTCATGACCTGATGCTGTAGTCGAAGGAAAGTGAGCAAAGGGGAATCTAAATCCTGTAAACCCTAAGAACATTAGTTGTAGTGCATGCGTTGCAAGAGTCTGTTGCTTTTTATTTGCTGCCATCTGATTAAAGACTAAAGATTCTGGTAAACATTCAGCAAAACCGATTAATTGTATATCACCATCCTTTTTTTTAAACTGTAAATCAGCTTGAATGGACATTTCATCAAATATAAGTCCCCCGTCATATCCCTCTGGAGGAATGTTTTTAAGTTTGGCCTCATTTTTCATCCAATGAAGCATTTCTTTGTTAATACCTGCTTCCTGGTGAATGCGATTTTTATACCGCTGTAAAAGTTTCTGAGAAGGAAGTACCAAGAACTTACTATTTCTCAAATCAGTATACCCACGGGGGCTCCTACACCATAAGGATAAGCACAACTGAACTATATCTCTGTTCCATCTCCTTCCATTGGGGTGTCGTTCAAGTGCCATTTTTTGGGATATAAGAAAAGTTTTCATTTTGTCAGAACAGTCAGGAAAAATGTTATTTAATATTGTTGACATGTCATTATTGTCTGATTCACATAAAGTAATTGAATTTTCTTCATTATCATGTGTAGAATTTTTATTCAAAATACATTCATTGCTATTGACATCAAGAGAATTTGGTTCATTTGCACAATCTTGATCTGACTTGACATTATTTTCAGGTTTCAATTTAGGTGGTCTTTCTAATTTCTTGCAGTAGGAACAAATAAATGAAACTGTGTTTGAAGTTTTAAATGGCAAAATGCTAGTACAGGATCCTGAACGAAAAGAAATATCATTGGAATTTTCATCACCTGCTTTCGATACATGCTCTTTAAAATTAGTCAATTTCTTTTTGGATTCATCTATCTTCTGAACACCTCTGCAGTAATTAAGTTGACGAACAATATCAAAAACAGTAGCTATGGTGTACACTGCATTTATACCAAGACTTTCAGGTTTAATGGTTTTTCCTCTAAAAAGCAATTTCCAGCTTTTGTCATTTTTCAAAATTATTTCAATTAGAACTTTGCTTCCATTTATAATATTGCCAGTGAAATGGCCTAGTGTTAAAGCATCTGTGAGGTTTGATAATATAAAAAAATCACTAGGGACAATACTAAATATTTCCCTGAAAGCAATTTCAGTCTGATTTTCATTTCTCCACTTGATACCATAATATCTGTTTGTTTTTTTTGTCCACTCATATTTTGAACGACCTTGTTTTACTTTCATGTTGGGGAAATTTTTTTTCATGAAATTACCCACAGCTAGGCCAGTTACTGGAGCCTTAAATTTTGACATTATTTCAAGTAAGTCAACATATTCAGTGTCTGTGGTTTCTTTCAAACTTTCTATTAACCAGTTAAACAATGAATTAGCACCTGTTTGGCTCATTATAAATATTTGTCGTTTTTCAATACTATTTTCAGCTTCATAAAAACCGCTTAAATTTTCCCGTACTTTTTTTAGTCATTCTCTGTCTTTTTTATTTGTTTCAGTGCAATTCGGAAGTCCTCGGCAGAAAGACCGGAGTTGTCGTTGCTGCGCCGATTACTCGCCAGATGTCAGTTCGTCATCACTTCCGTCATTTGTGCTTTGAACATTTCAAAATGTCGATAAAAACTGTGAATCGTTCGATTAAAACAATGAATTACTGGACTATTTGAGCTCCGATTTAATAAATATATGTATCTCTAAAGAGCAAATTCATTATTGAAAGGAAAGAAGTCAGTGACATGAAAGGTAGGATCGTTTATTAATATTATTTTTAAGGTGATTACTAATTGGTACCTCAAGTAAACAAAACCAGAGTGACTTACCTTCTCTCTATATACATATCAGTCGACTGGCAAAAATCTCAAATGCTGTTTGTCAGTAACTTCGACATATATTCCCAGTGAAAACAATTTAAATAAACGTTTAATGAAAAATAAATCAAAATTAAACTACATGGGGGGTCATTCGGGATACTCCCACTCAGGGGCACCCAAAGGGTATCCTGTCCACAAGTACCTGTGAATATGGCATATATTTAAATGTGTCGAACTGTTATCAATTTAATGATGACTCGGGGATAGGAAAGACTTGTTAACAGTCTAGGCATTTATTCTTTTTATATAATACTAAATACAACAGAACATTTTCATTCAATATTTACATCGATTCTGACAAAAAAAGAAGCACAATCAACGAAAAACAAGAAAATTAGTATGTACACATTATGCACTCTAATGTTCTTTGCATCAACAGATCAAACATCTTATGCGCGTATATATTCGGGTCCACATATTCGACAACATGGTGACATAACAGATAATTATCATGAATAATAAATGTTAAATCTGTAAATGTCTATCGATTTAACAAATGTTGTGATATTACGCCTGATAATAAGTTGAACAATTCTTTGGCCTGTGTTGGAGTTTCAATGACATCGAATTCTCCGATATCTAAAAACGTGAGAGTATTTATTAATTGTCTAAATTCTTCTTTAGTGCCTCTAGGTAGAACAGCATCCGTGTATATATCAGTTAAGTAATCCAATACAACTATGTCGCACGGCAGTTCATAAGAGCAGTCATATTTATCGTAAATAAAAGGTTGGTAGAACATAACGTCAGGTATACCATGTGGACATTCAACATTTCTTTGAGATCTTATTCTGTGTGAATTCCATGATTGTAGAAACATGTCTAAATGTCTTTGAATAAGTGGTAGGAAACAAAACCGTATGCATTCAAGATGCACAGGGTCGGCATTGTTAAGTATACCTTCATCTACCATATCTTTAAACAAATTCCTCCAAAATGTTGTGAAATTTCGCATCAGAAAACTCCATAGCATTTCGATCTTTTGGTTGGCCGTTGATCTTCCTATTGAAACACTTCTATGTCCTGCCATGCTATCAGTATGAAATGATCTCAAAGCTATTTGAATACGTTCAACTATAACATTTTCAGTTCCTGCATCCATGCGTACTACCCTTGGAACCCTCTTGCTTGTCTTCAAATACTCAAGAAAATGTCCTGCAACTATACGGGGATTTTTATTTGAACTTGTAGCTTTCAGCCAAAGTATCTTTCTTGAAAAACCGTCGATTCCACCATGGACAGATATTCCAAACGGCTTTAACTTATCATATCCATCGACGTGGATGCAAAAGCTCGGTCCGTTACTTAAGTATCGTCTTCTTGTAAGCCTATGTCTTTGTCTCATTAAAACGCCGTCTCCGTCAATAGCTTTCAAAACTAGTCTAACCGTGAGTTGTGAAGCTCTTACGCCTAGGCAGCGAAGTACATTCCATAAAGATCGATAACCTATATTGGTATATCCTGCATTTCTTAACTGTAGAATTTTTGTAACAATATCAGCAATAGCACTTTCAACTCCTCTTTTTTGCAATCTCAAACGTTTTTTAATTCTATAAAATGATCTTTCGCTCAGCATTATATGATGTATGTTTAGTAAAAACCCGAGTACTTCTTTTGTTGTAAATGAAAAACTTGTATAGTATACAACTAGTTCATCTAATGATGCATCTATGTCTGGATATGGAATAGCACTGGCCTTGCAGAACAGGAGAAGAGCAAGTACCATCTGAAACATAAAAGTGTACAACTTAGAACTTTAGACTGTTATTTTATTGCATTTGATCCACTGAAATGGTCTTATCCGATGTATGATAAACTTGGGGAAGATGTTCAGATAGCTTTAAAGATTGGATCAAAATGAATGTATGCAAAGATATTTATCAGTAGATAACTGTATTATATTTAAAGCTGCGACGGCAGCAATTCGCGATTGGATGATCGCAAATTATCTTTACTGGCAACGCGTTGACAGAGCCAGTAAACGGGTATTTGCGATCTTCAAATCACCAATTGATGCCGTGGAGCTTAAAATAAATATTGTTATCTTCATTCTTATGAAACTGAGAGAAAACTCAAATCATAAATTTAAAATCTGCCATGCATCGTATGCACTTGTGTGTACATTATCATAACATCAATTGTCAATTGATGCCATAAAAATTGATGACGTTATCCTATCAAATGGAACTAAAATACTGAACTCCGATGAAAATTCAAGACGGAAAGTCCCTTATCAAATGGCAAAGTCAAATGACAAAACACATCAAACGGATGGACAACGACTGCCATATTCCTGACTTGGAACAGGCATTTTCAAATGAAGAAAATGTAGGATTGAACCTGGTTTTATAGAGCTAAACCTCTCACTTGTATGACAGTCGTATCAAATTCCATTATATATAAAACGATGTACATGTATGAACAAAACAGACATAATAGGTCAAATAGTCACAATATTGGTATAGCAGTCATACTTGTGTCACAATCTCAAAACAAACAAATATTTAACAAAAAGTCACCTATCAAATTAAAAACCCGCAAAGGGTTGCTAGCGAACTCGTACGAGCTTTCTATAATTTTTTTTTTCTTCAATGCCAATTTTATAGGTCTTATTTTGAGGTTAATGTTGGATTATGTGTATGAATGTTGAAAAATTCAAATGACTTAAGGTCAATTTTGTTCTACCAAACAGATCATATTGAAATTCTATCACGATGTTAATGTTGATTAAAGAAAGGTTTGTGTGGAAAATTGGGATTGTACTTTCAACCGTTTCTTAATCACAGTTACCTTGTTGACCAGACTTATAATCCTGGTACTTTTGATAACTAATAACATCCGCGCCTTTTTGTTTTTGCTTATTTCTAACTTCCTCTGTGGTAGGTTTTTTGACATAAAAGTAATAATTTAAAACATTTTAAATTAAACAACGGAAAGTCATGAGCAATACAAATCTATTTCAAATAATTCATGCTCTTAGTAGTTCAAATGTAAAGAAACTGTATTTTTGCTCATTTTGATATGCATGCAAGGTGTAAAAACTAAAGTTGATTATTTTCCTTTCTTCCTTTCAGGCTGAATCGGAACCAAACAATTTATTTAATCTATTTCCCTTTGGATCAGAAAGCACTACTCAAAAAAAATTTTGATGACACATGTAAAATTGTATATGATTTGATATGGTTAACCATATATGCCTGTTATAAACAGGTCGGGAACTCTAGATTTTCTGACGTGAAAATATTTTGCATAGTAAAATGTAGTAACTTCCAAAAACAGAAGGCTGATATGGCCTTAGAATACTGACCAATCGACTCAATGAACTACAATGCATTGTAGGCTACATCGAGTTTACTATGACTCAGAAACACGTGAAATAAGTAGGAAAACTGTCCACTATTATAGTTTCTCGGACTCTCATAATAGATGGCGTTGTTCTATGAATATGTCTAATGTAAAATACATAACATAATATTTAATGTGCATGTTCAGATTAAAATAAAAATTGTTTACTGCATGGCTTCACGATTCTATTTTCCTTTTCGCCTTGTAAAAGTAGTTGAACTGTTTTTTATACGCCTGTCAAAATTTTGACGGACCTATTATGGTATATAATTGTCGTCTGTCCGTCCGTTTGGTTCAGTGGTTTAGGTTGATCTTGCAGTTGCGAATAAGAAATGAATACCCGTTGATAAGGGATGGCAAAGTCCATGTTTTGCTATGGCAAACCCCAAAAAATATAAATTTCAATCAATATATGAAATAAAAGGTGCACAGAGGCATTATATTATAAAGAATTTGTGAAAGTTTTATTAAGTTTTGTTCAATGGACAAGGATGATCTCGGAGTTGCAGATAAAAGATTGGTACCTCCTGCATGACTACCATAACGGACGAAAAGACGGACGGGGGTAACGATTACTATATCATGACCCCCACGTTTCAAGTGGGTGGTATAAAAAGAACAAACAGTAGCTATTATGTTGATACCATGAAATATTTACTTACCAAAAGCATTGTTCAGAATGAGGGGTAGCTTCCTTTGAATGTAGGTCCACTTAGTCTTCTCTAGTCAAATGAAGAAATTATTAAACAAATGATTCATACGGGAGAAAATGGTCTAGTTGATCGGGTGTTGATCATAACGAAAATGGCCGTTGAATGGCTGCTCACGCTACATATGTAAATCGAAATGTGCTATCGCCATAATTATGATGACTTAGCTTTAACTTCCGAAATTTAAAGCGAAAAAAATTGTAAATCGCGTTAAATAAGTGGTACTGTTTTTACACAATAAAATCATCGCAATAACAAAGACGTCTTGTTGTTAGATATAACGAAATATTGCCATAAATAAGGCGACTTGTGGTATATATATAGCAAATATTGCGATAATTAAGTCTTCTTAGTGTTAAATTTAACAAATCATTGCGCTAAATAAAGTGCCTTGTTGTTAGATACAGTGAATTATTGCGATAAATAAGGCGTCATTTTGCAATATACAAAACATTATCGCAATAATTATCAAATATGGTTTAGTTATAAACAATAACACAAGGCAGCTCCAGGCTTCCGTAATTATTATTGCATGATATTTTTATTGACTTATGAATTAATCTTAAAATGTTTTCTCGTTTTGATAATTTGTCGCGTTATTTAAAACGATTTATTTTTATGGCGATAAAAAACAAATCGGCTAAATGCCTTGTTAGGCATTTTGTCGAAAAAAATAAATCGCAGTAATAAGAAAAAAAAGGCAATTTATTATTATTGCATGATATTTTTATTGACTTATAAATTAATCGTAATTTTTTTTCTCGTTTTGATAATATGTCGCGTTATTTAAAACGATTTATTTTTAAGGCGATAAAAAACAAAGCGCCTAAATGCCTTGTTAGGCATTTTGTCGAAAAAAATAAATCGCAGTAATGAGAAATAAAGCATTTTCTCGCTAAAAGTTATATCGCCATCTTGGATTATAAGTATTAAAACGAGGGTAATATACGCTTCCGTACTTTTGTTAAGATTCGTTCATGGAAGACGAAGAACTTGATTTTTTAATGTGATAAATGTCTACCATGTTATTATTTGTTTTTATTTTTCGGGTTATGTCAATTTCTATGGAGTTTTTGCTTTGTTTACTTTTTCTCTATCGCCAGTTTTCATATACATTTTTTGTTTCTTCTTCTTCTTGATGGACAAAAAATTATACAAATTCATAAAAAAAATATTTAAAAACAATTAAAGCGTTTGTATATACAAATTGTGATTAAAAATGTGCATTTTATGTACATGTTTTGGTTTGAATTTGTTAATTGAAGCTCGAGAGAACAGCTTCTGTTAGTCGATCTCTAAAGCTGTCAACAGTGGTGGTTTCAATAACAGTGTGTGGTAGTAGGTCCCATTGCATAATTATTCGCGGGAAATATGATCATTTGTAATGTGTCCTTTGTAGTTTGGATGTGTCTGTATGTCTGAGTATCCACCCGGTATATGGCCTGGTCGAGCTTATTCTTAATACTACTCTGGAGTTTTCAACTCAGATTGTGCCATTGATTCGGTGTTTTTTTTCCTGTGGACCATTTGTCTTGCAGGTACAAAAACATCTATAATCCGATGGAATTTTATATTGTAGTCTAACCATATTAATAGTGTTCAGTTAACCATACACAATAGTTATGCAACACAACCTCAATACACTAGCCCTGATCTGTAGTCAAGGTCTTTAAACACATACATGTACTTAGTTAAATCCCGTACACCGGTAGTTGTATTTAGGAGTGTTTTTAAATATTAATACACAAAACCACAGACATGGGCTTATTGATATCATTTCTCATACTCTGCTCTCTTGTTCTTTGGACTAACGCGGATGATGTTAAAAGGGTGTTGGTGTTTGGGGGAAATGGTCTTATTGGTGCAGCTAGCGTAAATAAAATGCTAGAATATGGGCACGATTTGACTTTAGTAACCAGAGGAAATTGGTACTGGGACACTGACGATAATATCAAACCACGGGTAAAGCATTTGAAATGTGATCGAATGAAAAGTTTAAAGGATTGCTGGAGTGCAGAACAATATGATTTTTATGATGCAATTGTAGATTTCAGTGGTTTTGATCCGTATATGATCAAGGATACATTGAAACTTTTGCAAGGTTTGTATATTTCATATTTTTACAGAGGTTCTGTTCGGATGAAAAGATCATCAATACTATTTTTGATCACATCAAAACTTGAAAACTAGTATTAATTTATTTTTATGTGCACGTTATATTTGCCATGTTATATAATGAATGAACGAAGTACATATTACAAACTCTTAAAAGGTTTAAAAACAAACGAGGGCTATATGCATCAAAAACTATACAAAGGACAACATTTAATACATTTTTCAAGACATACAATCTTTATCAATAGGCTGTTTTCATGCAATATTTTATGCACTACAAGATGAAAAGTAAATTCAGAAACTCTCCAAGATATGCCATCAACACAAATTCAAGGCCTGTTGACCACTAGACTCATATCAGTCTGATTAAACAGATCCAGTTAATTCAAATACTGAAATAATAAAAAAAAAAAAAAAAAAAAACACTGACTCATACCGCCGGTATACTAGGCTTTCATCGAGATCTTAGTTAAGTCCCAAAGATTGGTACATCTATCCTTTAATTGATATTTCTTCTAGTTATAAAGACTTGTAACCTATTCTCACATCGTACTCTGACTTGTTGTGTGTTTTTTTTTTTTTTTTCTACATTGGCTAGAGGTATAGGGGAGGGTTGAGATCTCAAAAAACATGTTTAACCCCGCAGAATTTTTGCGCCTGTCCTAAGCCACGAGCCTCTAGTCTTTGTTAGTCTTGCATGATTTTTTATTTTAGTTTCTTGTGTATATTTCGGAGTTAAGTATGACGTCTATAAAACTGACCTAATACACATTTTTGTATAGGGGTCATCTGAAACACACCCACCGGGTGTGGGAATTTTTCGCTGCATTGAAGACCCATTGGTAGCCTTCGGCTATTGTCTGCTCTTTGGTCGGGTTGTTATCTCTTTGACACATTCTCTGTTTCCATTCTCAATTTTACCTTATTAAAGTCAATGAAGAATACAGTAAACAACATTTATGAAAAATGCAAGAAATATATATACAAACATCGACCGTGCTTTATTTCTGAAAACCAAACAAATGCATAATGAAACTATACCCTATTTCACCAGACATGGTATGTTAAATAGTAGCCTTTTACATTGACAGCGATTTACATATGTTTGTATATTGCACATTTGTTATAGGTTTTTTAGGGGGTTGAGATCTCATGAAACAAGTTTAAACCCGCTGCATGTATGCGCCTGTCACAACTGCAAGCAAGCAGGAAATATGGCAAGCCGTTCTCGTCAAAACTATGTTTAAACCATTTTTCGAAAAATTTACACACTGAGAATTACAACAAAGCACACTGAGATTTAAAAACTTCAAAACGCACACTGAGAATTGAAAATTACACACTGAGAATTGAAAATTACACACTGAGAATTAAAAATTACACAAGATTTCATAAAGACGCACTGAGATTACTAAAATGAAAAACGCACACTGAGAATTGAAAATTACACACTGAGAATTGAAAATTACACACAGAGATTTCAAAAAGACACACTGAGAATGAATAAACTGAAAACACACACTGAGAATTTGAAATTACACACTGAGAATTTAAAATTACACACTGAGATTTGTGCGCACTTTTTATGCGCACATATCTAATTAACATACTTCATCTGAATCTATTACAAGCTTAAAACAACAAGGGGACAGAACTCGTTAGTCCTTCGATTTGGTTCCAAATTATTAATAAAAAAAACTTTAGAAATACAAGAACAAGAAAAGTACCAACTTACTCTTATTACAAAATATAACCAAATGGTGAAAAACTTTATTAAAATTATAAGAAAACATTGGAACAATCTGCAAAAGAATGCAGTGACATTTTTGTCGAGCCTGCAACTTTTGTTGCAGAAAGCTCGACATAGGGATAGTGATCCGGCGGCGGCGGTGTTAGCTAACTTCTTAAAAGCTTTATATTTTAGAAGGTGGAAGACCTGGATGCTTCATACTTTGTATATAGATGCCTCATGTTACGAAGTTTCCGTCAGTCACATGTCCAATGTCCTTGACCTCATTTTCATGGTTCAGTGACCACTTGAAAAAAAAGTTCAGATTTTTTGTAATGTTGAATTCTCTCTTATTATAAGTAATAGGATAACTATATTTGATATGTGCGTACCTTGAAAGGTCATCATGTCTGTCAGACAGTTTTCACTTGACCTCGACCTCATTTCATGGATCAGTGAACAAGGTTAAGTTTTGGTGGTCAAGTCCATATCTCAGATACTACAAGCAATAGGGCTAGTATATTCGGTGTATGGAAGGACTGTAAGGTGTACATGTCCAACTGGCAGGTGTCATCTGACCTTGACCTCATTTTTATGGTTCAGTGGTTATAGTTAAATTTTTGTGTTTTGGTCTGTTTTTCTCATACTATATGCAATAGGTCTACTATATTTGTTGTATGGAATGATTGTAAGGTGTACCTATCTAGCGGGCAGATGTCATGTGACCTTGACCTCATTTTTATGGTTCAGTGGTCAAAGTTAAGTTTTTGAGTTTTGGTCTTTTTATCTAATACTATATGCCATAGGTCATCTATATTTGGTGTATGGAAATATTTTATGATCTTTATGTCAGTCGCGCAAGTTTTATTTGACCGTGAACTCATTTTCACGGTTCATTGCACAGTGTTAAGTTTTTGTGTTTTGGTCTATTTTTCTTAAACTATAAGTAATAAGTCAACTATATATGTTGTATAGAAGCATTGTTAGCTGTACATGTCTGCCTGGCATGGTTCATCTGACCTTGACCTCATTTTCAAGGTTCCTTGGTCTTTGTTTAGTTATCTTGGTTAATGTTAAGTTTATGTGACAGTTGTATTAAAGCTTAGCTTTATACTTAGGACTATCAACATGATATCAATGATTAGTATAGAAGGCGAGACATTTCAGCGTGTGCACTCTTGTTACTCAAGTGTCTATTATAGCATATAAACGTAACAAAAATATAAAAGATTAACTAGCGAAATCAGGGAAACAGTTGGAAGACTTTTGAAAAGGGACCCATGTTTAATTACTGGTAGTAATGATATGAATTATAGGCAACAAACTAACTTATAAATATAAGCGATGTTAACAGTGGCGGATCCAGAACTTTTCATATTAATAAGGGGGGCGCTGACTGACCTAAGGGGGGCCCGCTCCAGTCATGCTTCAATGATTCCCTATATAATCAACCAAATTTTTCCCACGAAAGAGAGGATCTGCCTATGGTTAAGTCTTGAAATTTATTACGAATGTTGGTTGAAGGAATCGCATTTCATTATAATGACAAGAGTTCTTGAGATCAAGATATTAATCTGTTGAATTATTCATCTCATGAATATTCATTAGTAATTTGCATATTAATCTCAGTGTGTATTTTTGAAATCTCAGAGTGTAATTAACAATTCTCAGTGTGTGTTTTTCAATTTATTTCATCTCAGTTTGTCTTTTTAAAATCTCAGTGTGTAATTTTGAATTCTCAGTGTGTGTTTTTTATGTTTTTAAATCTCAGTGTGTAATTTCAATTTCTCAGTGTGTTATTTTAGGTTTTTAAATCTCAGTGTGTATTTTTTTTCGAAAAAAGTGTTTAAACATAGTTTTGACGAGAACGGCTTGCCATAAGGAACCTCTAGTCTTTGTTAGTCTCGTGTGGTGTTTTTTTTTTTTTTATAATTTGGGTTCCTGTGTATGTTTGAGAGTTTTTGTTGCGTCCATTTCGGTGAACTACTATACATTTTTGTTTATGGGCAAGCTGAAGCCCGACTTCATTGCGGGATTTTCTTGCTACGTTGAAGACACATTGATGGTTTTTGGTTGTTATCTGCTCTTTAGTCGGATTGTTGTCCTCTTTCACACATTTCCCGTTTGCATTTTCAATTCTAAAATGTTTATTTTTTAATTGCAGGTCGAGTTGGTCGTTATGTCTACATCAGTTCTGACTCTGTTTACGAAGTCTGCACGAAAAATCATACTCGGCCAACGGTAGAGACCGATTCTGTGCGACCAGGTGACATAAAAGAGCAGGAGATTTTGAACAAAAAAGATGATTACGGACATCGAAAATTTTCAGGGGAAGAGGTTTTGGTAGAACAGAGGAAGCAAGGTGGGATGCCATACTTCTTCATCAGACTTCCTGATGTTATTGGGTCACGTGATAACACATACCGTTGGTGGATATACCAGTCATGGTTGAGATTATCGCAATACTTGGAAACAAAGATAGCTATTCCGAAAAATCTTATTAACTTCCCAATGAGCTTTGTTTATGTTGAAGACGTTGCAAATATCGTATTACAAAGTTTAAATTATGACCAAGACCTTTTAGACGAAGCATACAACTTTGCTTTTGATGAGACGCCAACGCTACCAGAAGTTCTTAAAATAATGAAAAAATATATGGACAAACTAGATATTGATATTCCAGTGGCTGACGATGAAGATGTTGTTCATTTGTTCCCGTCCGTGACAAGAGGTCCTATATGCTGTGATAAAGCAAAACATAAACTTGGCTTCAAGCCTACATCTTTCGAACAGGCAGCAAAAGAAACTGTCGAATTTTATGAACAAGCAATGTTAAGTAACAAATTTGAAAGAGAAAGATTAAGTGTATTACAAACGTTAGAAACATTTTCTCCTAATAATCCTGGAAACGTTTATATAGGACTCCGAAAGGAATATGGCTTAGATATAAAAAGTCGGGAAGAACTGTAATAGATAGGGAGAGATCCGCTTGCGCCAAAAATGCGTTCTTTTGCGCCACAACTTTTTTCTCCAATGCTACGTTTGCGACACCTGTTTTAAAATTATATGGTATCATTTGCGCCAAAAATAAAACATACGATTGCGCCAATTAGAAGAAAAATGACTACCCTCCACCTTTATTCGGACTTGGAACCGGCAGTTTACACGGAAATGTTTCCTTTTCTGAAACATACGTTTTTCTTACTGCTGCTGCATGGGTACTTCCTAATTTAATGTATGTGGTAGCTTGTAACTTTACTTTATTGTCCAAAAAGACAAACATTGAAGGATGAAATGCATAAAACAGTTCATAATAATTCACCGTGGAATGCTTCTGCTCCATTACTAATACGTCTTGAGGTAGATAGCATTTCAGCCTATAGATACGGATGGTGGGAGCATAGCACTGTGTCATCAACGTTTGTGGCTAAAACATAATCAGCAAATGCTTATATTTTCTTCTCTTTTAGCATATCTTATTTTAAAATTCAGCAAAACAATAAGTTTTCTTCTCTCTCTGTACATGGACTGTCTACTGCATTTCAAGTCATTACTCTCCAGATGCTCATCTTCATGGTGAAATATCTCCAATCATATGATACTTTAATTTTTATGATAGATATGTGTACAGGTAAATTGGCGCAAATGAGTTCCGATTATTGGCGCAAATGATACATTTTGAAAACAAAATTTGGCGCAAATGATAGCCCTGAAAAACAGTAATTGGCGCAAAAGGATGGGTATTCAACGGTAGCACAGTATGCAAATTAATGCTTTTATGTAAGCACAAAATAGTATCAACAAAACATAAGTAATTATACCAAACATTTTGTTATAAAATTATTAATTACACTATGACTTAAATTATCAGAATTCATAAAGATTTCATAACTACCCTTTTCATAAATTTGTTGTCTTATTGATGCAATAGTTATCTGCTTGTAACCTGAATGCATCATAGTAATATTTTGCTGGGCAAGCTCTCAGCTCATATACTGTATGTGCATTTAAACACTAGCATTGTCCTATCCATCATACATTTTACCTAGTCAAATAAAGTAAGTGAGTCAAACGCTTTTATTGGTTAAAGTAGCTAGAATGTCCGGAAAAACCTTCAGCAAGACAACTGACTATCCTATGCAATGAGTTAAACGCTTTTATTGATTGAAGAAGCCGGGGTCCCCGGGGAGACCTTCATCAAGACAAATGAGAGCCGTGGTGTAGTGGTTAGTGCATCGGGCTTCTAACACAAGGGTTCCTGGTTCGATTCACGTACCGGGATGACAATTTCAGGGACTGAATTTTCGACTCTCCCTCAACACCATATGCGAGTATGGTCTTGAGAAAACGATGATAGTCCGTCGGAAGGGAACGATAAATGTCTGACCCGTGTTAAGAGAGAGAGAGCCATACGTTAAAGACACCCTTGTAGATTTCGAAAAAGAGCAGGCTAATGCCGCTACAAGGCAGCACTTGCACCCGCAAAGTTGAAAGGGATTAATATAAGTTGCAAAACTTGTTTCCTAATCCACTATAATTATGTTTAAATTAAGAGTTAGACAATTGACAATCCTAGTCAATTAAGACGAGCCAAACGATTTTATTGGTTGAAGAAGCCGAAATTGATTATTCCCAGAAAGACCTGCTTCAAGACAACTGACAATGTTAGTCAATTAATATGAGCCAAACGCTTTTATTGGTTAACGAATTAACGAAAGGAAATGCCCGACCAAACCTTCAAAAAGACAAGTTTATTTAAGATGAGTAAAACACTTCTGTTAGTTAAGAAGCCACAGTGCCAGGAAAAATATTCAGCAAGACAACTGACAATCATATACAATTTGTGGCAATATTGGAATTAAGAGTTATTTATTAGCTCCCTTTTTAGCTTGAGCATATTTACATTGTTATATAATTACTATTGTTTACATGAAAACTTTCACCTGTGTGTATGTACACAATAACTTTACTCCTTTTCTAAACCGGTTATTAAAAGTTAAAGGTAAGATGGTGTTGCTTAAATTGCAAATCTTATTTCAAGAAAGTACCATTTGTTAAGTCATTTAGTTATTAATTATAAACTGAATTCACATTTTATACATTGTCCAGAATTCATACTTTCCTCGAAGGTAACTATCAGTATTCATTACAGCCATGCTGTTTACTATTACTGTTCTGGACCAATTCTTCTCTTAAATGTTTTGGCTTCATTTTGGGTTTAAACTTTAGGACTTGGGTATAAAATGGATTAAATGATACAGTTTAAAATCCCTACTTAAAGTAAGACATTTCCCCACTTTATTTAACGTCTGTATTGTTGTACAACTAACTGCCATAATATTAGAATATCTATTGTGTATTTTGGTATGAAATAAATATGATTATTGAGGTATTATTTCTTTAAGACTTCTTTTCCTAGAATGCTGGCTTATACTTGCCCAAATCATTATCCGGTCAAGTATTAGCTTTGTCCTCCCAGAGAATTGTCCGTTATGTCGGTTGTTGTAGACACTTGTCCCCTAGTGTGACAAGGTGTCCAGGGCAGACTTGGTCTTCATTGTTTATGTAAAGAACCTGGGTTTATTTGGTATTTCGTGGCTGCGCTAGCATTAAGTAAAAAGGTATCCGGAAAACGTTACTTTTACTTGAATGTTAGATCAGTCCGCTCACATTTTGGTGCCGTGACCATACAAATTGCCCTTAACATTTCTGTTATTTTGTAAAATGGCATATTCAATGGATTATGCAAGCGGTATAAGCCAGCATGATAAAGCAAAAATTGAGCATTCTGATAGATTTTCAGATAAAGATGAAGTTAAGTATAGACATGAAAAAGATTTCAATTTTAGTACTCCATTAAAATCATTTGTTACTTTATCTGAAACCTATGATGATTCTGTAAGGGATAAATCTATATTGAAACATCCAGATTATAAAGTAGATAAATTTACTCCAAAAAGATACCAGGAACCACAATTTAGTAGGAGACCAAGTTATGAATTGTATGATGATAGGGATAGATTAAACAAGAACCAAGGATCAGATTATCCCCCAAACAAGAGATATGTTGATAAGGATACATTTTCAGAGGACTATCAATCCTTAAATAGGTATTCAACTGACAAATACCCCAGTTATGATTTAAATAGGCATGAAGGGGTTAAGCACACATCTTCTCTTGATAACTTGCCAAAACCTGTTACCTTACATGAAAAACGTATAGTAAGAAGAGAAAAAGAGCCTCAATCATTTGATGGCAAAACTATTGACTGGCAAGACTATTTGGTTCATTTTGAACAAGTTGCAGAATGGAATGAATGGAATGATTTAGAAAGAGCTAAACAAATTGTTATGAGTCTAAGAGGTCCTGCTCAGAAAATTTGAGTACTTTAAGTAAACAAGACCTTGGAAATTATAATAAAATAAAAGAAAGTTTAAATAATAGATTTAATCCTAGAGAAAGAGAAGCCGCATATGTTTGCGAATTTGAAGCAAGAAGACATTCTAAAGACGAAACTGTTTCTGAGTATGGTCAAGCTTTAAGAAGGTTAGGTTACTTGGCTTTTCCAAATGAAAAACAAGATTCTGAAATGATGGAAAAAGTTCTTATAAATAAATTCATTAGAGGATTAAATAACTTGGATTTACAAAAGCATGTCCAGTTTCAGCGTGCAAACACGTTGGATACTGCAATTTCATACGCAATTGAATATGAAGCATTTATAAATCCTCAAAATAATATGAGAAAGCCAATGCTAACTAGCAATGAAGTCCCCATTCAAGCAATTAAGGATAATAAAAAGGAAAGTACAGAGTTATTAACTCTTGATGAAGTTGCTAAATTAATTGATGAAAAATTAAGTCAACTTAAACATTTTAATACAGAAACCGAAAATAGGAACGGATATTATCAAAATAGGCCTCCTAGATTTAATAATAGGGGCAGAGGAAGGTATTATAGGAATCAAAACAGCACGACTGATAGAGTCTGCTATAAATGTAATGAGATAGGACATATTCAGTACTATTGTCCATTGAACAATCAGGGAAACGATTAAAAGCTGATTTAGAGGCCAATACTTCAGCTGTTAAAAATTTAGAAAGGCCACAAACCAAAATTGAAAGTTTGATATCAGATCCAATTAAGAGAGTTCAAATAAATTTAGTGGATCAAAATTGTCTTTTTGCTTTTTGTAAAATTGATGAAATTGATGTTAAATTTCTTGTTGATACTGGATCACCAGTTTCTCTGATTTCTTTTGATACTTTTGAGAAATTAAAACTGAGTTCCCAGTTGATTAGCCTAGATAGTATTTTAACAACTGCCAATGGCAATTCTTTAAGTGTTAAAGGCAAATGTATTTTGAATATAGCAATAGGTCCTTTATTAGTTAAACAAGAAGTTATTGTAGCTGATATAAAAGGGTCATCTGGGATCTTAGGTATGAATTTTTTTGAACAAAATGAAATTGATATTCAAATTAAAAGCCAATGCTTAAGTATCAATGGTCAGAGTATTCCTCTTTTTAAAGAAAATAGTTCCCAGTGTTCAAGAATTCAGATAGCTAGGCAAGTTTCAATTCCTGCAAATAGTAAAATGATTATTGAAGCTTCTAAAAGAGATTCATTTGTAGATGGTATTGGCATTATTGAACCATTAGAATGGGTGAAAAGTAAAGGTCTTTTGGTGGCAAAAAGCCTAGTTGATACAGAAAATACAATTTACCTAGCTATCATGAACTTGAATTCAAAATCAGTCAAACTTAAACAAGGTGAACAGATTGCACACTTGATGACAATTGAACAAGTTTTTGATGAGGATAATAATGAGTCACAAACAGATTCAAAATTTAATGACATATCAGAACAAGTTAATACTTTAAAAGATGTTGACATGCCCGAGCATTTAAAATCTATGTTAGATAAAGTATCATCAGACTTAAAAGATGAACAGAAGCAAAAACTGTCTTCACTTATACATGAGTATAAAGATATATTCGTTGGTCCTGATGGTTCTCTTGGGCGAACTGATAGAGTAAAACACTACATAGATACTGGTGATGCAAAACCTGTAAAGATATCTCCACGAAGAGTAGCTTTGAAACAGAGGGATGTTCTTGAAGAAGAATTGAAAAAAATGATTGACAAAAATTTAATTGAACCCAGTTGTAGTCCATGGGCAGCACCAGTGTGCCTTGTAAAGAAAAGGGATGGGTCTATTCGATTCTGTGTGGACTTTAGAAAATTAAATGAAAGAACAGTAAAAGACGCCTACCCTTTACCGCGTATTGATGACACTCTTGATACCTTGAGCGGCGGAAAGTGGTTTTCATGCGTTGATTTAGCCAGTGGTTATTTTCAGGTAGAGGTTGCCGAAGAAGACAAATACAAAACTGCCTTTTCGACACATAAAGGCTTATATCAGTTTCTTGTAATGCCGATGGGTTTATGCAACTCTCCCGCAACATTTAGCCGGCTCATGAATCAGGTTTTGGGTGTTTTACAATGGCATCGTTGTCTTTGCTATCTGGATGACGTCATAATTTATGGAAAAGACTTTGAAACAGCTTTTGATAATTTGAACACCGTATTTCAGTGTTTTAGAGAAGGAAATCTTAAACTGAAACCGAGTAAATGCTCGTTTTTTCAAACAGAAGTCAAATTTTTGGGACACATTGTCTCTGCAGAAGGCATTAAATGCGATTCAGAAAAAATTCAATCGGTTCAGAATTGGCATACACCATCAAATGTCAAAGAGTTACGAAGTTTTTTAGGCTTCGCGGGTTATTACCGCCGTTTCATACCAGATTTTGCAACTATCGCTCATCCTCTGACACAGTTAACTCAAAAGAATAAATCATTTATTTGGGATGATAAATGTAAAATCGCGTTTGAGACGTTAAAAGAATGCTTAACAACTGCACCAACATTATCATTTCCAAGTGAAGATGGGGCTTACATACTAGATACAGATGCTAGTCAAACAGGAGTCGGAGCTGTTCTTTCGCAAATCCAGAATGGTGAGGAACATGTCATTGCATATTCCAGTCGAACTTTAAACAGAGCACAAAAGCAGTATTGTACCACAAAACGTGAACTGCTAGCGGTCATTATTTTCTTGTGCCAATTCAGACATTATTTATATGGCCAAAAATTTACTTTACGTACAGATCATGCGTCGCTCAAGTGGCTAAAAAATTTCAAAAACCCGGAAGGTATGATCGCGAGATGGATTTCTATCATAGACACATACGACATGGAAATTCAACACCGCAAGGGTTCATTGCATACAAACGCAGATGGTTTATCGCGCACACCAAAACGGAAATGTAAACGAATCAATTGTCCAGAATGTACCGAAATGAAAACAGATATAGAATATTTTGAAAATGTCAAAACTGCGGATTGTATTGATGACCTGAATACCGTCAAGGATGGCCATGCCTCCTGCTTAAGTGTTCAATCAGTTATCAATGACACGGAAACTGACGGCGACACTGATAGCGTCAGAGGTTGTCTTGCGACCCATTTAGCTATCAGACCGGTCAATGTCAATACAGAAGAACTTAGTTTTGACATAACATCAAACTGGCTCAGTTATTGGTCGAATTCGCAATTAAGAGAAATGCAAGAGAATGACCAAAATATAAGTTTTATATTGAACAATTTGTTACAATCTGACGAAAAATTTTTGAAAGAGAAAATCAGGGGCTGGTTTATCAATTTGTAGCTCCGGAACAGATACGAAATTTCATTTTTCAACAGTTACATTGTACAAAATATTCAGCTCATTTTGGAAGAGACAAAACTTTAGATCTCATAAAGAAAAGATTTTATTGGCCAAATATGTCAGATTCTATAAAGTTATGGATTAATAGTTGTGATCTTTGTGCTAAAGGGAAACCTGGACCAGGGAAAGGGAAATCACCTTTGAAATCCAGTGTTTCTACGTATCCTTTAGACAGAATAGCAATTGACATCATAGGTCCTTTGCCCATTACTACGGGTGGAAATGAATACATTATGGTAGTGGAAGATTATTTCACTAAATGGACAGAATCTTTTGCAATACCAAATAACCAAGCTCTTACAGTAGCTGATAAACTTGTTACAGAATTCATTTGCAGATTTGGCTGTCCATTCCAAATTCATACAGATCAAGGCCGAGAATTTGAATCTGGCCTATTTGCCGCCATAGGTGACAAATTAGGAATTGACAAAACTCGAACATGTCCATACAGACCCCAGTCTGACGGAATGGTTGAACGTTTCAATCAAACTTTACAATCTATTCTACGTTTATTTGTTAATGAACATAGAAATGATTGGGACGATCACATTCCATTCATTAATATGGCATACAGAGCCACTCAACATGCAAGCACAAAATGCTCTCCAAATCTCTTGATGTTTGGACATGAATTAAGATGTCCAATTGATGTTATGTTTGGCTTACCTCAAGGATATAAAAGTATACCTTGTCCAATTGCATATGTTGAGTGGGTTCAAGAAGCTCTTAGAAATGCATTTCAGTTAGCACATACACAATCTGGTTTAAGTGCAAATAGACAAAAGGAAAATTATGACAAAAATTTGAAAATAAGAAGTTTTGAAGAAAACTCATTTGTTTGGAGATGGTATCCTCCAGAAGCAAATAAGAAGCTTGGATTAGGCTGGACTGGTCCATACAAAGTTATTAAGAAAATTACTGATTTGACATACAGAATACAAAAAGACACAAGTACTAAACAATTAGTTGTACATGTAGATCATTTGAAACCATACCAAGCTGCACATACTCCAACTGTACTAGAGCAAATCGTTACACCACACGAAAATGTACAAACGTTAACTCCACCAGTGACAACTCGCTTTGGTCGTGTTATTAAACCCCGACAAATATTAACACTGTAATTTTGTTTTATTTTTTCGCTCATTTACTTTTAGTACTTGTCTACATTACTGTTTGTGATGTCGTGAAAGGGCCCACACGCCATCATAAATGGTATTGTTAGAAGGTATGCATATATACATAATTTTTGTGTTTGTATATAATATATACAGGAATAATGAATATTTTTTCTTTACTGTAGATTTACAGTGACATAGATATATATTTATATATTACTGTGAAAAGATTTATTGAAAATAGACAAATTTATATGTTTATTAATTATATATTTTCAGAATGGAGTTACAATTACATGTGTGTGATAATGAATATAAAAGTTTTCAAAATGATCACTTGAGAGATTTATGGCCAGCTGTTGGGGCGTATTGTAATATAGAAGAATGTGGAAAAAACCAATTCTTCCGCTCATTTAACGAGTACAAGTCACACTTTGGTAGAGTACACAAAGAAAAGCTGACCTTATATACCTGTCAGATATGTGATTTGTCTAGAAGGAAATTACAGGTACTAAAGAAACATCTCGTTAAGGACCATAAATGCTCTGAAGATAGATATAGGTGTATAGAGGTTAATAATAAAAATTTCATTGATCCGAAGGATGTTTTGCCATATCGAGTCGGCGACGTAAAGGAAAGGGAGGAGGCAAAACAAACGAGGGATAAAGTTGAGGAAAGGAAGAGAAAAGCCAAGGAAGAGGCTCAAGAAACACGTAAAAGATATGTGAATTCGGGAAAGAAACCAAAAGTAGAGGACACACACTATAATTCGAGGGACGAACATTTGAAATTTAATTTCGACAAGAATACTTTGACAAGGACAGTAATAAAAGCGAAGAAACATTAACGTTAAGTGACCAATTTTTGTTTATATTCCGTTTTTATATTTATGGATATTTTGATGCATATTTATTGAACTTTTGTATACATATTTATTGAACATTTTGATATATTTTTTATATACATGTACTATTACGTTTACAGATTTCTTCATTATTTTGTTAGATAAAATGATGGCATTTGATCTTTAAGTGGGGAGGAATGTGGCAATATTGGAATTAAGAGTTATTTATTAGCTCCCTTTTTAGCTTGAGCATATTTACATTGTTATATAATTACTATTGTTTACATGAAAACTTTCACCTGTGTGTATGTACACAATAACTTTACTCCTTTTCTAAACCGGTTATTAAAAGTTAAAGGTAAGATGGTGTTGCTTAAATTGCAAATCTTATTTCAAGAAAGTACCATTTGTTAAGTCATTTAGTTATTAATTATAAACTGAATTCACATTTTATACATTGTCCAGAATTCATACTTTCCTCGAAGGTAACTATCAGTATTCATTACAGCCATGCTGTTTACTATTACTGTTCTGGACCAATTCTTCTCTTAAATATTTTGGCTTCATTTTGGGTTTAAACTTTAGGACTTGGGTATAAAATGGTTTAAATGATACAGTTTAAAATCCCTACTTAAAGTAAGACATTACCCCACTTTATTTAACGTCTGTATTGTTGTACAACTAACTGCCATAATATTAGAATATCTATTGTGTATTTTGGTATGAAATAAATATGATTATTGAGGTATTATTTCTTTAAGACTTCTTTTCCTAGAATGCTGGCTTATACTTGCCCAAATCATTATCTGGTCAAGTATTAGCTTTGTCCTCCCAGAGAATTGTCCGTTATGTCGGTTGTTGTAGACACTTGTCCCCTAGTGTGACAAGGTGTCCAGGGCAGAATTGGTCTTCATTGTTTATGTAAAGAACCTGGGTTTATTTGGTATTTCGTGGCTGCGCTAGCATTAAGTAAAAAGGTATCCGGAAAACGTTACTTTTACTTGAATGTTAGATCAGTCCGCTCACACAATTAAGAGGAGTCATACGCTTTTATTGGTCGAAGAAGTCGGGGTACCCGGGGAGACCTTCAGAGAGACAACTGACAATCCTATTCAATTAAGACGAGTTACCGCTTTTATTAGTTGTAGAAGCTGGAATTCCAGGAAAGACATTCAGCAAGACAACTGAAAATCCTAGTCAATTAAGATGAGTTAAAAGCACCAGTCACATGCTGTGTTCGAACTCGTAACCTCCGTCTTGACTGACAAGTGATCAATAAGATGAACTAATAACAAAATTAAGCTACTGAGGCCCCAGGTTAGACTTGATCCTAAAGGTCTTCGTCTGTATATATACACCAAACGGGTCTAGTACTGTTGATTATGTTATTCTGTCGGAGAGTATCCTGGACCAAATCTTGTATTTTAAGGTCTCAGATTTTATACCAACATTGTCAGATACTCATTGTAAACTAGAATGGGAAATACTTGCTACATATAAGCAAGAAAATCTATTTCAAGACAAAAATACACACCCCTTGTCACCTAATTTTAAATGGGATGATGATTCGGCTAATAACTTTCTAATGGCACTGGGCTCTGCTGACATTCAAACCCAATTACACAATTTAAACAATAAGACAACACACAACTCACAAATATCAGTTGATGACACATGTCAAGAGCTAAGTAATATTATACACTTAGCTGCATGCAAATCTTTAAAAAAGACCAAAAATAAACAGTAAAAAACATAAAAAAACACAAAAAGTGGTTTAACAAGGACCTAAAAAATATGAGAATGCATCTTTTAAATTATGGGAAAATATACTCAAACTTTATCGTCAGTACAATAAAACAAGGAAACAAACATACAGACAATACAAACAATCCTTGCTTAATCAATTAGAAAATTTACACGCAGACAATCCAAAACTATACTGGAACCTTATAAATGACTTGAAGGACACCAAAAAACATGATGAAAATTATTCTACAATTGATTCATCTACATGGTTTTCACATTTTCAAAATCTGAATACTTTACAGGACAAATTCAAGGCACGCCTGGAAGAATTACAAAAACAGCTAGATAAATTAGAGACAGTAAAATGCTTTAATGAGCTTGATATTTCCATAAAAGACACTGAAATATCAAAAGCTTTAGCTAAACTAAAACCTAACAAAAGTCCAGGGATGGATAACATATTAAACAATATGTTAAAATATGGTCAATCAATTCTATTACCTATTCTTAAAAAACTTTTTAACACTTGTCTTTCTTCTGGAATTTATCCCAAGTGCTGGAGTGATGGTTACATCTCAACAATTCACAAATCTAGTGACATTACAAATCCTAACAATTATAGAGGAATCACAGTGACCAGTGCCATTGGAAAAGTGTTTAATAGTGTTCTAAATAGTAGGTTTGATGATTTTTTTATTGAAACATAAATTAATTCATGAATGTCAATTAGGTTTTACAAAAAAAGCTAGAACTTCAGATCACATGTTTATTATTAAATGTATTTTTGATAAATATTGTAATTCAAAGGATGGAAGGGTTTATGCCTGCTTTGTGGATTTTCAGAAAGCTTTCGACACAGTCATTCATACTGGTATTAAGTTGAAATTACTATCTGCGGGCGTGGGTACTTCATTTTATAATGTTATTAAACACATGTTTGAATCAAGTAAATCTTGTGTTAAAATTCAATCCAGAGTAACAGATTTTTTCCAAATAAAACTTGGAGTTAAACAAGGGGACAATTTAAGTCCCAATCTATTTAAGTTATTTATAAATGACTTGCCAGAGTATTTAAAAGAAAGTGAAGACCCTGTTATACTTAATGAGAAACCAGTTAATTGCTTATTATATGCAGATGATTTGGTCCTTTTATCAACATCTGCTAAAGGATTGCAAACAAGACTAAACATCCTAGAAAAATATTGTAAAGATTGGTGTTTAAGTGTAAATCACACCAAAACAAAGGTTCTGATATTCAACAAAGCAGGCAGACACATTTGTGAAAAATTTACTTATGAAAATATGTTGATTGAGAGTGTTAATAATTATAAATATCTTGGTTTGCACTTTAGTGCATCAGGGTCATTTTCATATGCTCAGAATGAACTGTATAAAAAGTCCTTGAAGGACGATTCCCACTATATTATGATGTGATTAAATCCATGTTAAATTACTGGTATCGCTTGGAAAATCTTGATTCCCAATTTTCTCTTCTTAAAGATGCTTATGTAACATCACAGAATCTTTCTCACTCAAAAAAACCATCTTGGTATGGCTCTATGAAGTCAATTCTTGAAATGATCCCAGACATCAATCATCTATCTTCACCATTACCAAAAATTAATAGCTTCAAAGCTAATATGAAAAAAATATTAAAATCATATTTTATAGACTTGTGGAACACTGATTTGGTAAAGCATTCAGATGGTAAACTTAGAACTTATGTTACATTTAAATCAGTTTTTGGAAGAGAAAAATATCTTTCCATTATTGGGAATTTTGAACAGAGACGAAGCTTAACAAAGCTCAGAATTTCATCACACCACTTAAGAATTGAGTCTGGAAGGTATCAGGGTACTCTCCTAAATGACAGAACTTGTACTCGTTGTAACTCCGGAGATGTGGAGGATGAATATCATTTTTTATTCCAATGTGTTAAATTTAATGATGACCGCAATCATCTATTTCAAGAGATAACTAAAAGTTGCCCCAACTTTTTAACTCTTAACGCAAGAGATAAACTGATATGGCTTATGAACACAGAAGATAAGTCTATTCTCACTGCTGCATGTAAATTTATTTCGAAAAATTGTTAATTATGTGGCTTTCTTGTCTGCTTCAGACACGAGGAGGACTGTGTAAATACCACAGCTCCTTGAGTACCGCCCCTTGGTTTCTGTTGCAGTAGGGAAAGTATGAAGGAAATTGCAAAGTAAACATTGACCCGTATAAATCGTAGTGATAACACACTTATTAACCCATGATAAAGTGATCAACAGATTAAAGACCATCAAAGGTGTTAATTAGGCCATAAATATGTCACCTATTGAAAAAAGTAACATAAACAAATGCTATAAACGTATCTTGAATTGTCAAATAATCCTTATCAAAATCAAGCCCAGCATGAAATTATTATTTTCCATACGTACGAGAACTATGAGGATATAAAATGAACACTTTATCATACTAGCATATCAATACCGGAAATCTGACTTTCATCGATCAAAAATATTTTTATGAGAATTAAAGGATCAAAAGTTGTACAGTTTAAGTTATTAAAGATTAAATGGTATAATCCTGCACGCGGTTGTAGTTCTGTGACTGCTATTACAGTATTCTCAGATTTGGCGTTATTCAATATTCTCTAGATCATATCAGTGGTCAAACCTACCGATGGGGATCTTTTCATGTCTTGATTTGGACAATGGTTGTTTTATTTCGTTGGACACTTAAATTCGTGGATAAAGTTATCCACGAAAACCACGAAAATTGGTACCCCACGAATAAAAGTACTTTCACAGTACTAGACATATTAAGGAAACATTCACATATAAAAGTTTTTTCCCATGCTGTTCAGTAGTTTTATACCTTTTGGTCCAGGTGAGCTACTGAAAAGGAATGGTTAATTTGGATTGATTTTAAAATCTAGTTCATAAATAATGTCATTTTACTTGAAGCTGATGATGCTTCCTTAGACAAAATCACAGTTAAAGATGTTCCATTGGAGCACATTATCTAAAACATTCTACTTTTTTGGCTTTTCAAAATTTTGTTCTTGAGCATACCTGATGATGTTTATTCTAGAAAGTCAAGAATGATGTCTTTTCTCACAAATCATATATTAATAAAAAAAAGTATGAACACAATTATCACTTTCTTAAACGTAATTTTCAAGCAGTGTTAGGGATGTAATCAAGTAATCAAACAAATTGGATTACCTCCCTTACACTGCTTTTAAATTGTCTAAATTGTCCTTTAACCAAAAAAACCTTGTTTTCCCCCCTTTTTTGCCCCTAATTGCTTATTTATTTGATCCATTACCCCCCGATAACCATCCCTTTGTAGTATGGAAACTTGTGATATAATTTCAGAGAGATTTATACACTTAAATACAAGTTATTGACAGACAAGAGTGCACACGCTGAAATGTCTCGCCTTCTTTACTAATCATTGATGTTATGTTGATAGACCTAAATATAAAGCTTTATTACAACTGTCACATAAACTCAACATTAACCAAGAAAACCGAAACATTGATCAAGAAACCATGAAAATGAGGTCAAGGTCAGATGAACCATGCCAGGCAGACATGTACAGCTAACAATTCTTCAATACAACAAATACAGTTGACTTATTGCTTATAAATTTAAGAAAAACAGACCAAAACACAAACACTTAACACTTAGCAATGGACCGGGAAAATGAGGTCAAGGTCAAATAAAATGTGCGTAACAGACATATAGATCATAAAATATTTCCATATACCAAATATAGTTGACCTAATGCATAAAGTATTAGAAAAATAGACCAAAAACTCAAAAACTTAACTTTGACCACTGAACCATGAAAATGAGGTCAAGGTCAGATGAGACCTGTCAGCTAGACATGTACACCTTACAATCATTCCATACACCAAATATAGTAGACCTATTGCATATAGTATAAGAAAAACAGACCAAAACACAAAAAACTTAACCACTGAACCATGAAAATGAGGTCAAGGTCAGATGACACCTGCCAGTTGGACATGTACACCTTACAGTCCTTCCATACACTGATTATACTAGACCTATTGGTTTTAGTATCTGAGATATGGACTTGACCACCAAAACTTAACCTTGTTCACTGATCCATGAAATGAGGTCGAGGTCAAGTGAAAACTGTCTGACGGGCATGAGGACCTTGCAAGGTACGCACATACCAAATATAGTTATCCAATAACTTGCAATAAGAGAGAATTTAACATTACAAAAAATCTTAACTTTTTTTTCAAGTAGTCACTGAACCATGAAAATGAGGTCAAGGACATTGGACATGTGACTGACGGAAAGTTCGTAACATGAGGCATCTATATACAAAGTATGAAGCATCCAGGTCTTCTACCTTTTAAAATATAAAGCTTTTAAGAAGTTAGCTAACGCCGCCGCCGGATCACTATCCCTATGTTGAGCTTTCTGCAACAAAAGTTGCAGGCTCGACAAAAACTACAAAAATGCTTATTTGGGCCCCTTTTTTGGCCCCTCACTTATCGAAACCCCCCTTGGAGGAAGAACCCCAAAACTCAATTCCAGCCTTTCCTTTGTAGTAAGAAACTTTGTAGTATAATTTCAGTGAGATTCATACATTTAAAGTCATAAGAAACGAGTGACCGGTGAAAAAAAATGTTCTTTCAATTCTTGAACCAATGCATACAAACATCATAAACTTAGTCTTCTGTTCAAGAATTTTCATTATTTTCACATAAATTTCGTATAATCGTCAATTTTAATTTTTTTTCAATCAGTCAAGTGTTGTGAAAATATGGCAGGTATTTAAAGTTCGTGTTTTGAAGCTGAAGTTTAACGATTGTCACCTGTTTGTCAACAATCAACAAAAAAGCAACAAAAAAGGATGGAAATTGAGCACGTGTTTAACATGTAAATTCAGATAATAGTTTATTTTAAGGACATCCATGCATATTGCGATCACCGAATTTTTACGAGATGGGTCACACTGAGGTCACTTTGCATACGGAAAATATGTCGGGGAATTTTCTTCAGAAAAATGTATATGTACATAAGTTTTATAATGAAAACTATCCATTGAGTTATAAAAAAACATATGCATTATTTTTTTAATTTGAGGTTTCTTATGACTGAAACACAAGTTGTAGTCTGTAAACTAGAAAAATGCTTATTTTTGGCCCCATATTCCTAAATGTTCAGAGATATTGACCCCAAACTGACACCAAGTCTTCCCTTCATTATATGGAACCTTGTGGTACAATGTCAGGGAGATCCATACAGTAAAACATAAGATATTGTCCCGAAACTTCAAAAATGCTTGTTTTTGGCCCCTTTTTGGCTCTTTATTCCTCGACTGTTTGCCCCATGACCCTTAAAATAAATCCCAACCTTCTACTTAATGGTATGAACATTGTGGTACAATTTCAGAGTAATTTAAATACTTATTGTCATGAAACTAGATAAATGTATGTTTTTGACCCCTTTGGGCCCCTAATTCCTAAACCAATGGGACCATAACCCCCAAAATCAATCCCAACCTTCCTTTTGTGGTTATAAACATTTTGTTAAAATTTTATTGATTTCTTTTTACTTATACTAAAAGTATTAACCGGAAACCATCCGTCTTTAGACGACGCTGATGACAACGTGATACCAATATACAACCGCACATTTTTTTGCGGTTGTATAAAAATATTGCCACATGAAAACACAAAGCAGTTAAGTAATTAGATTTTAATTTCAAAATATAAGTATGTATACAGACAACAAAGACACAATCACACTTTTTGCACCAAAATTACACCACTAATATCTAAAGAGAGCAGTGAACTTATCCCAAATGCTAAATGTAAACATTTATGAGTCTATATATTTAATTAAGGCTATACCTTATCATGATGATGATTTTTCCTTCGCCTGTGTAAGAGTTGGGGGGCTGTTGGAAAAAAAATTAAAGAAAAAAATATATAAATGTTCCAAAGAAAAAAACCTTCTGTAAACAGAATAAATGTTATATGAAACACAAAATTGTCCCACATGATAGTCTTTACTTTAGTTGACAGAAGGAACTTAAAAACTAATTTGTCTTAGGTTGTAATAAAAAAAATCCTAGATTCTCCATTTTCCTTAAAGATTACACATTAAAAAAATACCTCCTTTTTCCCTCCCCAAATGAAAAATAGTGGGCTTGAAAGATACAAAACAGATTACCCTGTGTTAGCAGTTCTACAAAAGTGCATACATTAAAATGAAGTACATAGTCAATCTAATGTCCTTTCTTGAAAACTGTTTAATGCAGTTTTTACAAAGCAATCACTTTCCCTGGTTACCAGCAGAGTTTTTATTTGTACAGATAGCAGAAGCAAATTTAATGGACTAGTTATATAACTACATCCCTCCTTACTTTGGAAAAAGAATTTTATAAAAAATTATAGATGCAGCCATATTTAAGTTTTGAAAAAAAAATTCAGCCAGCACTTGTGTGGTCACATTATCTTTGTTTAAATTTTAAGTAATTTGTTTATATTAGATAACAACAACAAAGAACACATTCAAAGAAAGAAAAACAGTATTGAAAATGATTGCATATGAATAATAAAGTGAATAATACTTCTAACAATAAAATATTTAAATAATAGTGCAATGTAAGGGGGTATTATTTTTATTTTTTTGGTAAAAAGATTTGATAGTTTTGCCAAAATCTACAAAGAAGCTTATAGGAAATGTGTACCTCATTGAACATATTGAGTTCATTGTCTACCTACTTCTATGAAACTCATAATAATTTAAAAATGGTTACTGAAGCTGAGCACTATATTCAAAACAACTTTCTGGCAGTATTCAAATCAACTACTGGCATTGCATTAGTTACAGAAACTAAAAATATGATTAGCACTTTTGTCCTTATTTAACAAATCAATAAATAAATCACAATGTAGAAAAAAAAATTAACAAGAAAGCATACACTCTCATACATTCAAACAATAATCACAACTCTTTCATCATGTAAAAATATCGGCAAAACTTTATTTATTATTGATGTTTTGCCTGTTTTGTTATTTTCAATTTTCACAAAATTAACAATATAAATGGTGTACTATAAGTTTAAGCAAACAAACAGGTTGAATTATTGGGTAGTTTTTCTTTGGTCAAACCTTTGCTGAATACACATCAGGAATGGTGACAATGTTCTTTACTAATGACTTTACATAGGCGGATCAAAGGGGGGGGGGGGGGGGGGGGGCCTGCCCCCCCCTTTCGTCGGAAAAATTTGGTTGATTATATAGGGAATCATTGAAGCATGACTGGAGCCCCCCCCTTAAGAATAGTTCTGGATCCGCCACTGCTTTGTACCTAGAATTTGTTATATTTTACATTTGTTTAGCCCATTTGACATCCTGTTCTAAGGGTTATGGTACTTCCATATTTTAAGACTCAATAAACAATTACGGACACATATTTCATACAAATATGTACATGAAAACATGATATTAGATGAAATTTTCTTTTCTTTATTCTCATATCAAAAATGCAGCAGTTCAAAAGTTAAAAAAAAACAACAAAAAAACAAGAATATAAATATCCTTAAGACATTATGCCTAATAACACTATCACATTCCCATGTTAAGGGAAACCCAAATTTGTTATATTTATCAAACAGTTAAGTTTGTAGTGAACATCGGCACTACAATTTAAGTTATAAATAACATAATATTTTTATAACTTTCTCTTTTTATCACTTTAATTTTGAAATGATATTATGTTTTTTTTTAATTTACTAGACCAAAAAGTTAAAGCATATAGTTGTTTATATCTATCATGTCATCAATGGACAAACATGATTATAACAAATAAGTTACTGACAAATACTTTAAGATATTATTACAAATAATTTATATACAAGATACAAGAATGCGTTCTTGGATTGAGTATTTTGAGAATAAGCTTAAGATCAACATTTTATACCTCAGTTCTAGCTTCAAACAAGCTGTCATTCTTGGGACTAATACAAAGTAACTCAATAGTTATGATTCAAAACTTATTTTTCTTATTGCTATCTATAAATAAAGTGTCCTAAAGAATAAAACATGATCCTGATGAAAGTATGATGAACAACTTAAAAATTCTACAAATATGAATGAATGATATCCAATTTAATAAATTTATTCAAGACCCTCAATTTGTTTGAATTATGTTTGTTCATACATGCTGTAATCTAACATGAGGTAAAAATTCATATACTTATAAGTTTTAATATTTTCATAAAATTTACATAAAGTAAAGCATCAAAAAGTAATATACATAAATTTGAATTATTCACATAATGAATTTCTTTTTTATAATTTTAAATTTATATAATTTTCACATATAAGACTAGATAAAAGGAATGTTTGGAATTGTTTGTTTAAACAAAGATATGTTTTTATCAATCTTGTGTCATATTTGCACCCTTCATGTTAAGTTACTATCGCCACTGCATCCTTGTTACACCTGTTCGTATCCAGACTGTCTACTCCTCTTACGACCAATAAGGTAAGCTATCAGCACTATTACAACCAATCCTGCTAAAGCAGCACCTACTGCGATGGGTACTACAGAGTTGGTGTCGGAGTCAGCAGAGCATTCTGATATACCTGTAATAAGAAAATGATATAATAAGTATGAATATTTGGATCTCCAATTAACTGAATAAAATTTTAACTATATCAATACATGGACTTGGAAAAATAAGTGAAGAATATGTCTGAGGACTCAAATGCCCTGTCTTAAGCTGGTTTATAATACATGAAAAGACTTTTAGGAAATCATTTTATGTCACTGCTAGTTCTAAAAAAAAATCTAATGTTCTAGATCTTAGCACTGCAAGTTAGATAATAAAGTTATTTATTTACACACAAAGCATTAAAATAATACTGATATATTCATTGCACACACTATTACACATGGCAGAAAAAATTTCCAGATATTTAGATTTTTTTTATGTGATTGAATTGATATTCAAATTTAACCTACCAGAACTTTTAAATTCTGTAATATTTTTTTGGAAGGCAGCATATTGCAAGTTGTATGTTCTGAAATTAACTCCCTGTATAGCCAATTCACTTTTATCATTACACTTGTAGCTTCCATCTTTATCTGCAGCAAACCGATCCTTTAAAAATGTTTTCCTCACCATCAAGGTTTCTGTAAAAAAAGGTAGGTATAAGTTAAGATTGATCAAACTGACAACAAATTGATAATATTTTTCTCTGAGAAGCAGTCCATGGAAATTATAAAGGCTATCTGCCTTACTTTTCCCACTTTACATTAATTGATTACATGGTAGCTATAAAAAGACATTTTGATTGGTAGGAACTTCTAATGGGTCTGTTTTAAAGGATTATTTTGTGTTGTATTGTAAGCATTTAATGTTGGAACAGAGTTTTGTCTGTTTGAAAAAAAATCAATTAGTTATTTTGCTGTTTATGTTTTAAATATACTAATTAAAGTTTTGGCATGTTTGCAATGCCAAATAATCACTACAAACAACAATTTAAATTGGCTTATTAATGTGATCTTGCAATTAAGTAACTCAAGATTGTCTCCCTTGGGAAAGTTCAAAATCTGGAACATTCTTTTATTCCCAGTTAGTATTTTTACAATCATAATCAAGGGATCAGAATAAAATAGTTCACATCTAAATTGTAAAAGTTGGCAGGTAAAATATTACCGAAAATGACACTAGAATTTAATATGCTTTAAGAAAATGAAATATTTTGGACTCATTTTTATTTAGTGGGAAACAATATTTTTGTAGACTTCTTGCCAGGGTAAAGGTAAACCAGGAATTCATATATACAATCAAGTTAACAATTGTTGTAGGTTTTTTATGCATGATTAAACAAACCAGGAAACCAAATACCCACAAAAATTACATTTGTTCCTCAATCCATGAAAACTGATATCAGTGAAAACAATATAACAAGTGTCTATTGAGGTCTACAGTATGTTTTTCTGTTTCTGAACACTTATTGGCTTTCATTTTAATTTACCTTCCTTGTCAATATCGGGAAACAATTCTTTATTCAAATTGAATGTTATATCCACATCTGAGAAGTAATACCCAGTGTCAGATTTTGTAAAGGTCATCAGCATCGTAGATGTCTTATAAAATGTGACAGTAATGGTCTGTGTCATATTGGATGCATCACAGTCTCCAACATACTCTGTTTCATTGCTTTTATCCTCTTTATTGATACCAAGTGTCTTTGTAACATTAACCTACAATATAATATCTCATATTAAGTCTGAGAACCAGACATTTCTCATTATCATTGATACTCTCCTAGATATTTCTATGAAAAAGATAAAAACTGTATAAACTTTTATATGAAATAGTAAAAAATAGCTACGAATTTTCAAACTTTTTTTTACCATAAAAAGAATTTGAATATCCAAAGACAAAGGGAGGAAACGTCGGATTTTATTCAATTAACTTTGCGTGTATTAATTTTTAACTAAACAATTCAAAAGAAACCAAAAGATAATAAATTAATAAAGTTGCCATAAATTCATCAACTATGGACAAATGGTAGACCAAGGCATCAAACAACCTACATTGTACTTATTTTAGAATCTTAAATTAAATATCCTAGATTTCCATACTACTCACTTTATTGACTAGAACAGGTAAGGTGAATTCAATTCCTGCTTTGAACATGAGACAAGTTCCATTTACATTGGCTGCTTTGTATGTGTTGACAGCAGGTGCACCAGGTGCAGGAGTTGGATATACTGGCTGTGCAGGTGTTGTTGGCTTTGCTGGTGTTGTTACTGGTGCCTCTGATGTTGATTCATTAGTTGGTGGTTTTGTTGTTGGCTGAGTTGTTACTACTGGAGCCTCTGATGTAGATTCATTTGTTGGTGGTTTTGTTGTTGGCGCTGTTGGAGCCTCTGATGTGGTTTCATTGTTTTTCTCTGTAGTTTGAACTGGTGGCTGTGTTGTCATAGCTCCTTCTGTTGTAAGACCATCTATTGCTGTACAATCCTCAGCTGAAAAAGTTAAAAATAATTATCATAAATTACAGCTAAACATGTTTATAAGTCACCCTCTGGATAAGAGAAAACTAATCTTATAAGAAAGGTGACCAATTTAATTTAGATTTAAATACACGTGCATCATATGTATATTACAGAAAACAAGAAGAGGGTGATTGATCATAATTGAAAAATACACTTTGCCTAAAAAGAGCCGAGATGTGACCTTTCTATTGATTGTATGTTATGGATGTTTTTGTAGAACTTGTTTATCACAGAGCAACTGAGATCAACTAAGGTCTTTTGTTGGGTTTGTGTTGCTCAGTCTAAAGTTTTCTATGTTGTGTTTTGTATACTGTTTGTCTTTAAGTCATATCTTACTCTTATTTTGGCATTAAAATTGGAAAGATCATATCACAGGGAAAATGTGTACTAAGTTTCAAGTTGATTGCCAGGACTTTGATCAAAAATTACCTTGACAAAAAACTTAAACCTGAAGCAGGAGTTGCAGGACAGATGGACAGAAGAACAAACGAACTGACGAACAGATGCATAGACCAAAAAACATGATGCCCTTGAGTGGGACATAAAATATATTTTTTTTCTAATTGAAGCAACAAAATTTCAGTTTATATCTATCCATATATTCAACAGGATGTATTTTAATCATCTATATATTACACAAGTGATTAGATAATCTACCTTATTATCTATATAAATCATAAGTAAACAATCCTGATCAGTATTTATTCAGTCTATTTGCAATATTCATAAATCATTTATCTCATTTTAAATAATTTTCTGTTTCATAATCAGCATGATCAGTTATATATATTTAAAATTGTCATAACTGTTTAAATATGCATACATGACAGATACATCAACAGTGTACTAAATCATCAATAGTAGATGTATCTATTACCTTAGTAACCACCATATATCTATTAGAACGTTATACATATCATACATTGTACAGGTATTAGTCAAGGAGACAGCTGTTGCAAATGTACTTAATTCAATGGTATACAATTATAAATTGGATCAATAATATACAATAAATCAGGAAAAATCTTTTACAAGCAAATATTTTATCTTAAAAGATTATCCTTTTCAACAAAAATTTGTAAAATTTCATCTTCTTTGTCAAATCAATTTTTCTAACACTTTTGACAAAGAGGATAATTCATGATTACTTGGCTTTGGTTACTAAGATTTTGATTATATTGTGAAGTTTGCCAATTAATAGTTAAAGACCTATGTTTTGCACTTAACCAAAGTCAATCAAGCATGTAGTGTAAATAATAGTGACCTAATGTAGCTGAAGACATTATTCTATGAAAGAGAACTATATAAAAGAAATGTTATGTATATTACAACACATACATCATACATAGACATAAATAAAAAAACAAAAACAAATAAAACTGGTACATTCATATTGACAAAATTCATTTTATCATGGAGAACAACCTAATACTGTAATATATGAGCTGCATAGGATAGAAATTGACCTTATGCAAAGAATATCAATTCATCTGTTAACCTATTACTAATTGATAAAAATTTGTATGCAAAGTTAGTTACTGTTTGAAAATTGAGTTGACATAAGGACCCTACAAAATAGACCTAAATTTGTCTTTAATTTCAGATTTAAATGTTAAAAGTCAATAAAAATCTGATACATGTATATGATTATGTGCACTTGTATATGTTGATTGCTATCAGACGCAGCTCATATATCATTTATGTCCTAGCTATATCTATATAAATTCAAGTTCCTGTGTAAAACATAACTAGAAGCTAAAAAAATACTAGAATCACTCATCAGAGTAAAAAAAATGACATCAACATAGAATCATTTTCATTAACAGCTTGGACAAGACCATCTCAGGTTGCCAAGATCCTGCAACACAATCATCACAATTCTTCTTGTAATCAGAAGTAGGCAATAGACAACTTTCGAGTTCATAGCATTTTCATCAAAAACTGAGTGTTTAATGAACATCATTCATGTATTAACGAGCATCATGCATGAATCTATCAACTAATTCAATTCTTATTATTGATATTCAGTACTAGTACTGCTGCCATTTGGAAATTGTGATTAAGTTCTTAAGGAACAAATATTCCCTGCATAATGACTCTCACAAAGATGCTTGATGATCTTTAATAGAGCAGGGATACAGAAGATCCCCTGTATCTGGTAAATGACATCACAAAGGCACGACAAACTTTTAAAGTGAAGGACATAACTCGAATGTGTTATCTGACTGAATGTGAACTGTAGAATATTTTGATGCTTCTTACCTGGAGAGTAAGAGGTACCAGTGACATTGAAAGCCTGGATCTGGACATCACTGATTGTCATTGAGAAATCATACTCTTCGCCATCTTTTCCTTCCACTGTTTTAAATTTTATCACCCTAGGTGCTGTACATGTATAGGAAGATGTCATTGAAGATAATTGTGTACTGCTGACAGTTGCTGAACTCTTTGGAACTGAAAAACACATATTTGTAAAATAACATACTAGAACTGCAGTTATTTAATATTTGTCTTTTTTATCTTCAATGTGTTCAATCTGGATAATTACATAGGCATATTCAAATTACAGGTAACATTGGTGCAATGGAAATGAATGAGGGAAACTAGGGATATCCCATAAAGTACTATGTCATAACTATTATATTAAAAGAATTGTGCAGATATAGCTAACATCATATAAATTAACATAATAAGGTTCAGTTTGATAGCTAGACACCCTCAGAATTAATATATAAAGAAAATTTGTGTTCAAGTGTCATTTCTCAACAATTGAAATGTTCAACAAAGTACAAATTTTCTTTAGGCTAAGCAGAAAAACAATGCATGAAATAAAGAATCCATGAACATACAGTTTTTCAACAATCCAAGGTAATTGGTACCCACAAGAAATTAAAGAATGCACAGTAAGAGAAAAATTTAAAGGTGAACATCCATTTAGGTTGCCCATCATGATCTTAATTTCCTTTTTCTTTTCTTTCACCCGATCAAGAGGTCTTGTGATACAGTCAATCATCTTCTCTAGCCAAGGGTTACGATAAATCCCCCCTCCTCTCCACCCTTGGCAAATTGAGATAGAATTTCAAATTCTTATCAAAGACACAAAGTAATGCTTTCTATTGGTAACAGTTGTTACTGGCTGCATCCAATCAAAAAGTACCTTTAAGATGATTATGTGTAATAGTAGAAAATGAAAATACACAATTGGCACGTTGATGAGTGTCAGGAGGGGACTTGATCATTACCCTTGGCTAGCGAAGATGACAGTCAATCTGCAAGTGAAAAAGATTGTAACAGCACAGGTGAACAAATGTACATTTAATCCATATAAAAATAAGAAAATGTGGTATGACTGCCACCAGAGACCAAATGACACAGAATTTAAAACTATAGGTCACTGTACAGCAGTAAACAATATGCAAAGCCATACCACATAGTAAGCTTTAAAAGGCCCTGAAATGAGAAATGTAAAACAATCCTTATTATTAAACAATACATGTTAAGATAAAAGGCAAAAATATTAAATAAATGAATCGTAACTTGCTACATACCTGAATCACCATTCTTGAACATGAAATCTGGTGTGAAAGTGAGGGTAAGATCCATTTTCACATTAGAATCTGCTCCTAGTGTGAAACTAAATTGTAAATTCCCCTGCACACCAGATGCAAAAGTAAGTGTTACACTGGATACTGGCTCTTTACACTCTCCACCGCTCATAGCACCACTCTCTAGTGTCGTTTTCTGCTTTCATCTGAAATAAATAAATATAAAATAAAACATAAAATGCAAATAAGGTACAATGTACATCTGGTGTCTTCCACACTCTAGGATCGTAAAACTAGAGGCTCTAAAGAGCCTGTGTCGCTCACCTTGGTCTATGTGCATATTAAACAAAGGACACAGATGGATTCATGACAAAATTGTGTTTTGGTGGTAGATATTACTTTACTGAACACTCTTGCTGTTAACAATATATCTATCTATAATGTACTTTGCCAAGTAGTAAGAGAGAAAATTATTTTGTAAAAATTTACCAAAATTTACAAAATTTATGAAAATTGTTAAAATTGACTATAAAGGGCAATAACTCCTTAAGGGGTCAATTGATCATTTTGCTCATGCTGACTTATTTGTAGGTCTTACTTTGCTGAACATTATTGCTGTTTTTTAAGTTTATCTCTATCTATAATAATATTTAAGATAATAACCAAAAAGGGCAAAATTTCCTTAAAATTACCCATTCAGGGGCGGCAAAGCAACAACTGGTTGTCCTATTCATCTGAAAATTTCAGGGCAGATAGATTTTCACCCCATGTCAGATTTGCTCTAAATGCTTTGGTTTCAGAGTTATAAGCCAAAATCTACATTTTATCCCTATGTTCTAGTTTAAGCCATGGCGGCCATCTTGGTTGGCTGGCCGGGTCATCGGACACATTTTTTTAACAAGATATCCCAATGATGATTATGGCCAAGTTTGGTTTAATGTGGCCTAGTAGTTTTAGAGGAGAAGATTTTTGTAAAAATTAACAGACGACACTGGACGAGGACACCGGACGCCAAGTGATGAGAAAAGCTCACTTCGCCCTTCAGGCCCGGTGAGCTAAATAGGTGGGTAATATTGAAACTTTAAATAACAAACCTTGTTATTTGAAATTGTATTTTTTGGTGCTTTTGAAAAAACTTAATTAAAGAGTTTTCAATGAAAATATCATTCAAGTGACAATTTGTTTTCTATAACTCGATTTTAGGTCCATAATTTACCATGGTTCATATATATTGCTTCCTTCTCATTATAATATGACTTAACTAGACTATCCTGGATAGTTACTCCATAAACAAAAATGTGTCAATATATAGTACACAGATACAGATGACCCACTTGCAGTACATTTTCTATGTTCAGTGGACAGTGAAATTATGGTCAAAATTCTAATTTGGCATTAAAATTAGAAAGATCATATCAAAAACTACCTTGACCAAAAACTTTAACATTATGAAACTGGATGGACAGGCAAATGAACAAAGTACGCACAGACCAAAAAACATAATGCCCCTAAGTGGGGCATAATAAAGAAAATAGAAATTAATATTTATAGTGTACATGGTGAATGTAAAAAGTACTTCATTTTGTTAGTCAGCACTGAAATAGTAGTAAAGCTCTTTAACTTTTTTGTTCATATCTACATGTACATACTCAAGGCTTTCAAATGTTCAGTTTTGATCATGATGAAGGTAAATCCAGAAAAGAGTTTCAGTACTGTATTTATAAATTTGTGTACATATACTTACACTTGAATTACTCTTCATCAAAAGAGTAAGATTAGCATTCATGTCGATCATAATACATGGCTTATTTGCATCAGGATATCGAACCTGTTTAGCACTACAACCTTCAAACAAAATAAAAATAATAACATGACAATGTATAAATCAAATATAAATCCAAGGTGAATTTAGAGATAATCTAAAAGATTCAGTATAAATACAAGTATTTCAAACTTCTGTGTGAAACAATTCAGTTTAAAGTAAAAAAAAATATCTAATTTACATGAACTGTAGCTCTTAAGGCCTTATGATATTTTTTAATATTTGTGGACCTTATGGTAAAAATAGTAAAAAAATATCATAAGATCCTAAGAGCTACAGTTCCACAGCTAAACAAAAGCATGAACGATATCATATTTACGATAAAAGAACCTTAATTACGCAAGCTTAAATCAGAATATGTTAAACAAGAATGTGTCCCAAGTACACAGATGCCCCACTCGCACTATAATTTTCTATGTTCAGTGGACCGTGAAATAAGGGTAAAAACTCTAATTTGGCATTAAAAATTAGAAAGATCATATCATAGGGAACATGCAGTCTTCAGGATGAACTGTTAAATCTACAGGCCCGGAGCTCATTTTTTGAAAATTTTTAGTTAGATTCTGTTGGCCTGTAAATATGATTTTTACAGGCCCGAGAGCAATTTTACAAGCCTGGGCTGCCACTCAGCGTGAAGACTGAACATGTGTGTTAAGTTTCAAGCTGAGTGGGCTTCAACTTCATCAAAAACTACCTTGACCAAAAACTTTAACCTGAAGTGGGACGAACGAACGGACGAACAGACCCACAGGCCAGAAAACATTATGCCCCTCTACTATCGACAATCGTAGGTGGGGCATAAAAAATATGGTGTTGCAGATCCATGCCACAAGAACTAACTTGAAATATTTCTTCAAGTCCTCTCCTGAATGGTAACTAAAATGATGGACAGTATGACAAATGGACAGATCAAATCATGAAAATCAAACAACAGTTACATTACAAAAAACTCTTTGCAACTTCCTTATATAGTGGTATAAATGATTAAAAACAGACTGGGGTTTTAAAAATAAACACAGTGTTTTCCATTCGGCATTTAAGCCGGGTGTGCCGACCACCTTCTTTGAAAGCCGACCACCTTTCGATTAAAGGAGGTGGTCGGCTTTTTTTTTCAAATTTCAGATTTTTTTCGGTTCCGTACCGTTAAAATTTGAATACTAATCGCGCCTCGCTGATTTGTTTTCATTGACAAAGATGGCGTCCAATCGTCAAATTTCAATGTTTTCATTTATCAATCGGGTACAAGAAAGGCAGATGACGATGATGATAAAGAAAATACTAGACCAAATAAGTTAAATAAAATTGATAGTAATGTTGAAGTTGTGGAAATTGAACAAAAATCAACCAAACAACGGAAAAGACACGCAAGAGAGGACAAATATGAGCAAGACTTCAAATGGCTTATACTGTTATAGTCACAGAGGAAGGATACTACTGTTCTATGGGCCATAAATAAGGCACAAAAGAAAGAAACGGGACATAAAATTGTAAATGAAAGAAGAGAGAAAAGAGATAAATTGTTGAAAAAAATCATATCAAAGAATATTTGACAATTAATATGACTACGTCTATTTATGTTTGTTCAACTCCATTAAATGTGAATATTATACTAATCTTTATTTTTGTGACCCCCACCAGGAACATATATATTAAATAGATATACTGTTCCCAGCCCCCACGTGCACCCACAGTAAATTAAAAAAAAAACGGGTGGACATTTAAAAAAAAAAACCACCCGGTTGCAAGTGATTTTTTTAAAACACCCACCTTCCCTTAGTGAAAAAAGGAAAACACTGAAACATGTAAATTTTATGCATGTTCAGACTGTTTGTACTCATGATCATGATCAGCACTCACTGCAAGTCCATCTAACAGAAAAAAAACATCATCTTACACATGAAGATACATGTACATTGTACATACTGTTTTCACCTGATTTACAAGCAGGGGCAGATTGTATTGTGCTTTGATGTACTGTTCATTTAATTTCATGGAATAACGGAAATATTTAGTTTCCTGGGTATTTTATTTTGTTGTATTGCAAAAATATGTACAGAAAACTATATACATGTATGGTAAATGTGTACTTTGTCTATATTTTCAATTTGTGGTTAGGCCACACCAATTTGATTCCTTGTTCGACGGACCCGCCCGCACCTATTTTTTTCAAAACAGAATTTTTTTATTTTTTTTATATTCCCGCTTCCCGCATCCGGAAATGTAATCATGTCCATTTCACGCACCGTTTTTTTTTGTAAATATTATAAAAAGATATCAACATTTGTTTTTAAAATCACAGTCTAACCTGTATATAACGATTTTAAACATAAAAGCACCCCACCACACTTTGTAAATATCTGTGAGAATATTTGTTTCAGCATGAAACCTATTTATCCAAAGCGGGAGTGCTCCGAAATAAATTTATAACAGCGGATACCCGTAAAGAACAAAAAATTGGTTACTTTCCCCCTTACTTATATTCCCTATCAACAAATATTCGTTGTTAGAATAAAGTACAAAGAACTTCTGAAGGATTTGCCTTCAACTCCAATTATATTGTATGCTGGCGAAACAAAACTATCCATAGCCGCTGCATGTTTATGCACCTGTCCAGAGTGATTGAGGGGCCTGTCGTTCAGCAGTTATTGTTTGTTGCTGTTGTTCATTGGTATTTTCCCGTTTGGATATACATGATATATAAATTAGATCGTTGGTTTTCCTGTTCGAATTGTGTACGCTAATATTTTTGGGGTCCTTTATAGCCTGCTGTTTGGTCTGTATCAAAGCCCTGTGTAAAAGGCCGTACTATGACCTGTGTTTGTTATTATCAGGTTGAGAACAACCCTCCCTCAGACAAGGGGTCAGTTTACTGATGTAGAAAAGAAAATAGAAAAACCAAGGATTTGTATAGTTCTTCTATACAAAATCGTTGAAAACTGAGAATTTTGTACTCAAAAAGAGGAGAGTTACATCATATTTTAAACAACTTTTTCTAAAAGAGGGGTCCACTTATTTTGAATAATATTAAACTGTTAAAGTAAATGTGTTAACTTGGTTAAAGTCCAGGAATATTACAAAATTCTTGGACATGTTTTGACCATTTAATTCAAATTCAAATTCATATTCAAAAATTTATTGTCATATAAACTCTGAACAATAAGTTTATATAGTTCTTTGAGAAATTATGAGCCCTTTTGTACAAACAAATATATTATAACTTATATTGATCCCTCATAAAACATGTAAAAGGGATATTTATAACATTAAGGGGTTGTCCCCAAACTGATTATGACTTGGATGGAGAACTGTCTCATTGTCAGTCACACATACATAGACCAGATTTAATTATTCCTTGGTGAACAGGGAAAAAATACTTCAGAAATTAAAGAAATATCAAAGTACAAGTGATAAATCAAGCTTTAATATTGTCAAAACCTACTATTTTATGTTTACAAAAAAAAATTATAATCGCTCGCCTTTACTTTTCAAGCTTCGCCTCAAAAATTTGCAAATTAAATATTTTTTTATTAAAATTTTCAAATCGCTCGCTCGCCCCAAATTTTGGAGTCCAAAAATCCGTAGAACAAGAAATTAAATTGGTGTGGCCTTAACTATACCCATGAAAATTAGTATCCCGTGAAAAAAAATGAATTCACATTATTAATAACGTAACAGATAGTAGGACAGAACACGTCAATACAGACATTCAAATTTTATTGCATACGTCATGTATAATTTCAGTCAATGGGTTTCTTCCTGTGAAAATTAATTTCCTTCATATCAACCTTGTTAATCAATACTGATAGAGTATCTAGTGCATGTGTCATCCTAACTCACATCTAAAATAGCTAACCAAAGAAACAAAAGTTGATAGTACCAATTTTCATAATATTTGGAACACTAGAGGCAGATTTAGGTAAAGTTTTGTGGGAAATTTGGAGTTATTTTTATAGGGAATTACTGAGTGTGGGGCATGACTGAAGTGGGCCTCCCTGCCACTGTTCTCAAGGAATATTAATTTATGTACCAAATTTAAAGTAATACAAACCCATTAATTTTCTCTAATCATACTCATTGAAATATAGTAGTAAGTACTAGGAAAAACAATACATTTTTGTTCATTACTGCATTGTTTTCCCTGAATATTTTAATGAGGATGTTTCAGTGTACACTATAGTATATACAAAATGTATTCTTATAAATAAAAGTGTAAAATTTGAAGATTTCTATTATAGAACAGAATTTGTTCTTGTCAATTCAGGAAGTAAATATCATATATTAAAGATGATACATGACACTTTTTTATCCTAAATTTGATAATCCAAAGAGGGGCGACGCGTAAAGGGGTATCTGCATAGAAGAACGCGAAATAAAATTGCCATTTCACGATGGATACCTTGCACATTGATCTTTAACTGATTTCACGAAACAAGGTGAATAACAAACCTTTTTCTGACACGGCTGAACGTGAAATAAAAATGGCAAAACATGTTGCCCGAAAATAACCCTTTACCACACTCTCCAAATAGTATATAAAAAAAAGCTATCAAATGGCATCCTAATGTCACACTATCAAAAGAAATTATCTAGTTTGATATGAATATTTGCATTTGGAAATTTGTCTTTAGCTTCTTCAAACATCATACAATTTTTCTTTTTTAAGGTTGAAACTAAAAATTGCCTTATTAAGTTGTTTTAAGATTTTTTAATCAATATTTCATGCAGTTAGACACATAGAGCAATAACAAAACCCAAACACATCCAACATGTCCGACACAATTATCAATTAAACATTTTGTTATAATCTCTTTAACTACATTTTGTACATGGTGAATGTAATGTAAATGCATTATTTCCATTATTGATTTTAGTCACTTAACTTTGTTAATACATGGACATGAACATTTTCTAATATGATACCAGAACATTGTTCCAATTAAAAGCCAAAAAAGGACATATAGAAAATACATGTATAAGGAAAAAGGTCACGCTTCAGTGATTCTCTATATAAGAAACAAATTTTTTCCAAAAAAGGCCCCCCCCCCCCCTTAATCCACCTCTGATAATCCAATAGTTATATTTCACCCACTTCAATTGCTTCATTTGGAGGACAATGACTGTAAAAGGGGGCTGTAATTATTTGAGTTACTTGAATAAGGCCTAAATTAAAATATTGTTTGTTTCCCCAATCCTGACTGACCCTGCAAAAATGGTGCTATTCATAAAATTTTATTGTCAGTATTATTTTATTCATTTATGATTTTCAGGCTTGCTGGATCGTCCGATAATGTTCAAGCTTTTTGAAAAAATAAAATTATTTCCCTACCTACCTACCCACACCTGGCTTGGCAGGGTTGGGATTGGGGAAACAAACAATATATTAATCTAGGCCTAAGAGATATTCTTAAGTGTAATTAGGGGGGATTTTTTTTAAGTTTTCAAAACAGGACAAAATCATTAGAAAATTGTTGACTTACAATGTATCCCAAATTGCACTGAATGTAAGCTTGGCCTATTATTGTTTTGGTCACTCTTTCTTGACAAAGTACCAGAATGTATAGCAACTAAGAAGGTAACTTGTCAAAAACTATATTCTCGAGTCAAAAAGCAGTAATATGAAAGCAGTCTATTGTTTCCCATTTCTAATTTAGTACATAGACCAATAAAACGGGACAATACAGCAGTTCCAGAATACAGCAGTTAGTTGAATTTGTCATGTGACTTCCATCACCATGCACCATGTGCATGTGACCAAAATGTAGGCATCGTCATTTCCAACACATGTTGAGCAAACTCAAACTCATTTAAAAAACAAAATGAATATATGCCCACCTCAAATGGAATCACATCTTATTTTATCCTTTCTTTAGGATACTTCTGGAAATATTTTGCATAAATAAGCACAAAAAAAGGTAGGACTTTGTAACTCCTTAAAAATTTCTATCTGTCAAGGAAATTTCTTGTCAAAATTATAGTTAAGTCTTTGCTCTCAAAGTCCACACGTAAAAAATGGCTTCAGCGTTATGACGTCATAGGAAGGCCTTGCCAGATGTCATAATTATTTGGACTAAAGATAACATATTTACGGGACATAAATTATTTCTATACTACCTTACAGAATGACGATTCTGAATCTGAAAGTGCTGGAAACTTTGAATAGAGCCGGAATAGTGGCACCTTTTTATCTGGTAAGTGAAGTCATAAAGGCATGTGAAATCCACAATCTTTTACGGTGTAAGACATGATTCCAGAAATGTGGTCCATCACTACAGTTTTACAAAATGTATTGTCAATACCATTTTTGTGGAACTTCTGGCTCTGCTCAAATTTTGTTGTAAATGTCAGTCATTCATGTTTATATAGTTTAATACCAAAACAAATGTTTAAACAAAAACAACTAGAATAATAAGTGTGCAAACTTATGTCAGTTAATACGAAATACTTACCAATTATGAGGAGGGCGGTGATGAGAAGAGTAAACCCGTTCATTTTTCAGAATGATGTTGAAATGTAAATTTTAAGGATCTAGAAAACCTATAACAAAAAGAAAAGTATAAAATACAAATTATTTGACTGTTCTGTTGTATTTCAGTGACACACAAGGCAATAGTAATGTGTCAATGCTTACCAAATATATCAATAATAATCTCAATGAATCCCAATCACCTGCCGCTCATACGGATCATATGACTTCGTCATGTGACCTTGACTTTACTGAAATTATTTCGTAAAGTGTTCATCAATATACATTAAAACAATCCTTTTTCTGAATTTGAAATTATTAAGGATAATCATAGTTTCTTATATGAGTATATAAAAAATTAAATAAAGCATATTGCTACATATTTGACAGTTCTTTGTGTCTTGTTCATATGGCTGATGTAGAAATTTACAAACACGTCAAATTTACACTATAATGTAAATTTCAGGACAACAATCATGAAACCGTCAATTGTAGCTGTTGATGAAATGTTTCCTGAGGGAGCAGGACCTTACATGGACATTGAAGAAGTAATAAGCAATATTAAGTATTGAGAAAGATATAAGTATTGCTGCCCTCATTTTTTCATAAATCTGATAGTTCGAGTTTAAGTTAGTAATGGCACAAAATGTGTACCTGAATATAGGTATCTTGTTTTGTTACCCTCATTGAAGCAATTGTTACATTGGTAACACACATGGAAGTTTAATAACTGATATAAAACATGGCCGGATCCAGCCATTATAAAAAAAAGGGGTACCCAACCCAGGATAAAATGGGGGGGGGGGGGGGGGGGGGGGGGGGGGTGAATCCAACCATATGTCCCTATTCAAATGCATTGATCTGACATTCAAAAAGAGGGAGGGTTCCAACCCCTCCACCAAACCCCACCCCCTCTGAATCCGCCACCGTACAATACCTGCTTTGGCCATATCAAACTAGACTATATATTCAATTGCACATTTTGGAATTCTAGACAGTTCGGCACCCAGACAAACCGGTACCCGAAATCGGCACCTACCATAGACAAATCGGCACCCAGACAAATCGGCACCTAGACAAATAGGCACCTAACATAGACAAATCGGCACCCTATAAATTATTTATCTTTGATCTATATATAGTGAACCAAAAATTAAAATTTATTTGGCAGGTTTCCCTTTACTCCCTTAAGTACAAATGCTATAAGCTCTATCAGAGATTGGCTACAGTAGTATGGAAATGAAAAGTATGCAAGGAGAATTTCAGTTATGATAATCTATAATAATTAAAAATATTTAAAAGCCACTTACAAATGTACCACTGTTGCATGTTCTATGTTGCCACTTTTGACAGCCATCACATTGCAAAGCTTCTTGTCTAGGGCGCACAACATTTTGGCACTGTATTCAACTGTCGTCTGACATTGTGTAAGAAAGAGTATCCCAGAAGTGTTGACCTTTATATACGTTTCTAGGTATTTACTCATTATGGCTTGCACACGCTGTTATGTTTATGGCTTTTAATATTAAAACAATAAAATATTGTTTTCAAGTATTGTGTTGTCTTAACAGATGTAAGGATCAAACGAGAACACAAGCTATACACTTTTGATCTCTATTGAGGATTTGTTAGATTTAAACAAAAAATACTGATTAATGCATAACTACAATTAATTATGATTTAATTATGATTCAATTTAATAATGTTCATTCAAACAACAACGATCAACAACATATCTAACAATCAATTATGATTTAATTAAATTATGTTTATTCGTACATAATCATTAAAGAGTTTGATTAAATGATGATTATTCTTTTTGTAATGCATATTTTATATACAAATTATAATATCTTTGTAACAATTCTTTAATTTTTGATAATAAATTTATTTTTAAAAACGAGGTGACGGATTGTCTTGGTGCCGATTCGTGCAGATACCGAAATGTCCAAAATGGGTGCCGAAATGTCTTCGGACTTAGGCGCTGATTTGTCTGGGTGCCGATATGTCTTGTTACCCACATTTTGTACCATATTTACAAAGTTTACAGGAACCTATGTGATTTTATGTAATATACCTTATCGCTATTTGGAAATCTGTCCCGCTTGAACTTTTGACATCATACAACAATCATTTTTCCATTGTGGCGACAGATATTTCCTATTATGACGTCAAAGATTTACTGGAACTTTTGTGATGTCCAGTTATGGCGGACAATATAGTGATAAGGTGATAAGGTGTATGGTGGATAAATTTGCATACAAGTGTTAATACGTCTATTGACATTCTATAAGAATCATTTCTCTTGTGGCGTCAGACATTTTCTATTTTGACATCAAAATTTTACGGAAACCTTTGTGATTCCATGTTATGACAGACATATAGCATTAAGGTATATTTAGACTGATCACATAAGTGACTTTCCTTGGCAATACTAGCAAATTTGTTATTCTTTCTAGAAATGAATGTCAACTAGCTGTAATAACTCATTTTACTGTCAAATTAAGTGACTCATTAAGCTCATGGATTCACTTGATAGCTTTAATGTCAAAAACATTGTTAATTAACAACCAATAATGCAAGTTAAGTTAAAGGTCACATGATTTGTTTATTTCAAAGTTGTTTAACAAAAAAACTGTCTGATTTAAAATATAACTTAAGTAATAAAATAAGGCCTAAATTTAGCTGGGAAAAGGTTTGTTCTTCTTCAATTCAGGTCATGGGTCTCATGACCTTCATTTTCATAGGTTGACAGGTATGTGACCAGTGTTATGGTAGAATCAATAACAACTCAAAGTATTGCAAAATCAAAGTAGAACAGCTGGCTATAACTGTAGACCAACTGGACCTATTATGAAAAGCTTTAAATCAAAGATAAAAATTAGGCCTTCCAACTCTGCCCATAATTAAACAAAAAGTAAATTCCCCTAAATTAAGGCAACCCCCTGAATAATAAAGGAAATGAGATAAATCATCCCACTGTAATAAAGCGGCAGTGTTCTCCTCAGGGCCTTTTGGCATCAGGGTAATGTGATGCTATCTGAAGTGGTTTTTTATAGATTTATCATTATGTTATGGATGTGATGCTATAATTTTTAGAATTAAGATGGTATTTCAATTTCCTCTGTTTACCAGGATGCTAAATGTAAATTCTGGGGAGAACACTGAAAGGCCCACCTAAGTATGGAATGAATTTAAATCTAGCCTTTTCAAAAGAGGGGTGAGTCTTTCAGTGCATTACCTGATTAATTCATTCCGAAATATAACACAAATAGAATTGTTCATGTACATTGTTGTTGTATTAATCTTGCAAAGGGACAGAATAATTAAAATTGATGAGCTCAAGCATAAATTAATAATTTCAATCCCATGATAAACCATATTTGGCATGAATGGTATTTAACCATTTTAATATTTCATAACATTAGCTTTATGGGAAGGCAATATTATCAAAATGAAATTACCTGTACTTAGGCTCAGCTCTGCATCCTTGGCAGTCTGTTTATTTCAAACTGAACTGTATTTTAAAGTAAAAAGTCTTTCCTTTATTCAAAATGAACCATTTTTAGCAGTCATGTTCGAAATCACAGAACATTAAATCATTTGAACTGTCAAAACAGGGTTTTCCCTTATAAATAAATGGTTTATCCCTCCAAAATGGTGTCCCAAGGGAAATAACTCAAACTCATATATTGTCATTCAAATTGATTGCTAATTTGATACTTCTGCATTTTTCAGGCTGGAGGTTCTAGTGCTCTTCTGATGGATTTGGCAGCCAATGAAAAATCTGTCCATGCTGACTTTTATAATGGTAAAAATTGATTTGTATTTCATGAACTATACTTTTTTTTATTTACATTGTCAGATTGAAAAGAGATGCTGATTCCAAATTATTTGTATTTCATTCCTATATATACCTTATTTGTTTACATTGATTGAAAAGAAATGCTGATTCCATGACATGATTGTATTTAGTTGTACATGTATGTTTTAATCAGCATCATGCAAGTATCATCAGTATGATAATAGTATTTAATTTATATGTTATTTCCAATAGAGGATCTGTTATGGGCAAATTAGTACAATGGTTAGCACATTAAACATTTATAATAATTAGTATATGCATTTACAATACAAAAAAAAACCAGCTTGAATATGCTTGAATATGGAAATAATATAAAATAATCATGGTGTTCAGTGTTTGCTGACCATGCACTGGAAGCAACATTATATCCGTTATGTAAAAACTTTGAATACTTCTAGTGACTGATACAGTTGAAAAAAAATATGATAATATCTGCAAGAGTCACTAAAGGTGTGTACTAAAAGGACATTCAACTAAAAAAGCATCTATATGAATAAAAAAGCTAAAAAATGTATTATATATTCCTCCTTGTTGTTGATGCACTTGTACAAGAATACTAAAAATGTTATCCAAATGTTTGTATTGCTACTTATCATCTTGACAAATTTTAAATCACTGTGTTTATCTCATAGTGTATGCTAGCCTTGAAGTTTGAAGGTGCTTGATCATGATTTGACAGTCAACCATAACATTTTAAAACTAAATATGCTACTTCTCTTTGCATGCTGCATTTATGGTAAAGAACCAATATTGTTTGGATCAAATTTAGAATTATCTTTTTGAAAAAAGAATTGTTCTGGATCACTTTAAATATGTATTAAAGGAGGATTTATTGTCAGATATTTGATGTTATGTACATTTGCATGAGAGTTGACTGTAATTTGAAAGAATTTTGTAAAAAATAAGATTTTTTTTGTCATCAAATAAGTATAATATGTAAGACAAATGAAGTTTATGAGTTGCTAATCACTAGTTACTTTCTGCTCAGGAAATGTGCATACATCATTTTCAGTTTGATTACCCTTGATCATTTCTTAAAGGGAAAAACGGCCAGCAAAATAGATTAATTTTCTGCAACTTTTTATGAATTTTTTTAATTTCAGATTTTGATGATCTATTTGATGATGAAGATTTATCATGAAGACCATGCTGTTCAACAAATACTAAACAAGATCTGCCTTTTAAAATGTTATAGAACATATTAATGTCATCCATGTACTACACCAAGTACTATAAGCATTTATTGTCATGTCACAAAACATATGTGTTTTTATTGTATTGAATATGTGCTATATTAAATAGTTTTTACTAAATAGAAAATGACTGCTTGTTTTATGCCCCTGACATTAAGTGGTTTATCAGATTTTAAGATATAAAGCTGATAAATGGTATGCTGTCGAAAAAGGATCATCTATCCCGCAATAAATTTTTTTTTACTATATAGATAAACTGAAATGATGTATGTAAAGAATCCCAGATCCTGCATATGTTGGAAGTTATTTCATTAAATGAATGATTACATCATAATATTGGTTAATATTGGTGTTCTCTTTGCAGTCTCATCTAAGCAATGCTCATTTCTGCACTGAATTATTGGAAATTTTGAATAGTGAACATTTAAAACCACCAATAGCAATGCAGGACTAAATAACTCACATACATTGTCATAACATATAAAATTGCTATGAAGTATCACATAAACTTAACACGAGAAAATGTGGTCAAGGTAAGCTTACCAAACAAGAAATACATGTACACCTTATAATCATTCAATTCACCAAATATAGTTGACCTATTGCTTATAGTTTCTGATAAGCAGACTTAAACAAGAAAACTAAACATTGACCATTGATCCATGAAAATGAGGTCAAGGTCAGATGAACCATACCAGACAGACTTGTACACCTTACAATCAATCAACTAGTAAATAATAAATATAGTTCACCTATTGCTTATAGTTTCTAAGAAAGAAACTTAACTATAAAAATTAACATTGACCAATGAACTATGAAAATAAGGTCAAAATCATAATATCTGCCAGAGAAACAAATATACCTCAAAATCCTTCCATACAATAAATATAGATGGCCTCTTGCTGATAGTTTTAAGAAAAGAGATCTACCACAAAAACTTAACTCTGACAAATGAACCATGAAAATGAGGACAAGGTCAAATCAATCTGCAGGATGGACATGTAACTTTTTGATCCTTATACAATATTTCCATACACCAAATATAGTTGACCTCTTGCATAAAGTATTTAAAAAAAGCCAAAAACACAATAACTTTACTTTGCCCCTGAACCAAGAAAATTAGGTCAAGGTCAGATGACACCTGCCAGTTGGACATCATTCCATACACCAAATATAGTAGACCTATTGCTTATAGTAATTATTGTAACTGATATATGAACTTGACAATGAAAACTTAACCTTGTTCACTGATCCATGAAAAGAGGTTAAGGTCAAATGAAAACTGTCTGATGTGCATGAGGACCATGCAATGTATGCACATTCTAAATATAGTCATCCCATAACTCGTAATAAAAGAGAAATTAACATTTAATTTTTTTTTTTTTATCAACTAGTGGATGAACCATGAAAATGAGGTCAAGGACAATGAACATATGACAGAAGTCTGAGAAATCTTCAAAACATAATGATAAGATATCTATATACAGACAAAGTATGACGCATCCAGTTTTGTAAAATACAAAGCTTTGAGGAAGTGAGCTAACACCACCGCTGCCAGATCAATATCCTTATGACAAGCTTTCTGCAACAGAAGTCTTAGTCTCAACAAAAACTGAACATTAACCAATGAACCATAAACATGAGATCAAGTTCAGATGAATCCAGCTAGACAGCATGTATTGGTACACAAAGTAATCATTCCATACACCAAATATAGTTGACCTATGCCTTATAGTATCTGAGAAAGGAATAAAACAATGTACAACAAAAATAAGATCAAAACACAAAACCTGCCTTCCTAATATCATTCCATACACCAACTAAAGTGGTCTGTTGATTATATATTAAAAGTAAACCAAACCACAAAAACTTAACATTGTCCAATGAATCTTAAAAAATATCAGATGTACATCTTACAATCAAACCATATAACAAATACAGCTGATCTATGGCTTATAGCATCTGAGAAAAATACCAAACCATAAAAACTTATCATTAATCAATGAACCATGAAAATGAGGTCAAGGTCAGATGAAACCTGCAAGTAGGACATGTACACTTACAATCATTTTATACCACCAATATAGTGAACCGAATTGACCACAAAAAGGACAAGGTTCACTTATGGCACAAATTGGCCTAAATCATCAATTTTCTCATGAAACACCGAAAAGTTCGCAATTTGTTTTGTAAATGGGTCTATTTGAAAAGACTTAAAGCTAAATAAATAAATTTGTTTCATAAAAGTACATAATATTCTACATTTTATCATGATTTGATGATTTTGTGCAATTTTCATACCTAAAAGATTTAGGAAATCCTTGGCCACCACCTACAATCCAAAATGTTTTTATCCAAAAGATTCCAATTTTGATAAAGAATTCATCAATATAAAAAGTTTTGCATCGTGGATGGGGGCAAAGGTTAATTATGCCAAAAACAATTTAAAATTATGGAAACAAATTACTAAAACTGAACTTAAATAATGTCATAGCTTCATAAATTTTAAAGGAAGGGGCCAAAAAATAATATTTTTGTATTATCACGTGAATTTTGTAATTTATAAAACATCAAAAATTTAGAGCCAATTTTAACAAATAATCCACCCAAACTTCAAAACATAACAGACTTGGGGTAATTGTAATTGTAATCGTTCATCAGCTGTAATTGATTACAAATTTTCAAGTAATCATTGTAATCATTAATCAGCCAAAAATCTGATTACATGTAATTTAATTTAATCAATTACTTTTCAAAATGCCCTGTAATCCTGATTACATTTTGATTACATTCTGATTACAATGAAAAAAATCTTGAAATGTGTTTATGGTCAATAAATGAACCTTTTTGTTATTCTTATTTCATAGATATTTAACAAGTTAAGATAGTTTGGTTTACTTTATCAAGCATGTTATTTGATTTGTATACTTCAGTAAAAAATACACTGTTACAATATTAAACCAGATGCTCCGCAGGGCGTAGCTTTATACGACCGCAGAGGTTGAACCCTGAACGGTTGGGGCAAGTATGGACACAACATTCAAGCTTGATTCAGCTCTAAATTTGGATTGTGATTAAATAGTTGACACAGCATAGGTTTCTGACACAGAATGAATGTGTTCTAATGAACTTAAAATTTTTGTTTTCTCTTAGAGCAATTCTCTATGCTGTTGAATATTAATCCTCTCAAAAAAATGTTTGAAGAAATTTTCTTTTTTATTTATGAAATTTCAAATGAGAAAAATTGAACCCAATTTTTTTAATCACATCCCCCTTTCCCTTATTCCAAAACTAATCTCAATTAAAATTTTTAATGGAGTTTGCAACAATAACTACTCATTTAAATACATCATAAATTATTAAGATGTAAAAAAACTGCTTGTTATCACTGAATGGTAAAGATTATTTTAATTTATCAGTTGGTAGTAAAAAGTGAATATACATTGTATATTGTATATAACAAAGATTTAAGTTGATTCTGGACAAAGAAAGATAACTCCAATTAAAAAAAAATCTTGCTATTGCACAATATTTTGCAATTAGATATTTCTTGCTTACTATTCTGGACAAAGAAAGATAACTCTAATTAAAAAAAAATTTGCTATTTCACAATATTGTGCAATTAGATATTTCTTGCCATTGCGCAATACTGTGCAATTGAAAAGACTTGCTATTGCACAATACTTAATATAATCATTTTAGATCCTGATTTGGACCAACTTGAAAACTGGGCCCATAATAAAAAATCTAAGTACATTTTTGGATTCAGCATATCAAAGAACCCCAAGATTTCAATTTTTGTTAAAATCAGACTAAGTTTAATTTTGGACCCTTTGGACTTTAGTGTAGACCAATTTGAAAACAGGACCAAAAATGAAGAATCTACATACACAGTTAGATTTGGTATATCAAAGAACCCCATTTATTCAATTTTTGATGAAATCAAACAAAGTTTAATTTTGGACCCCGATTTGGACCAACTTGAAAACTGGGCCAATAATCAAGAATCTAAGTACATTTTTAGATTCAGCATATCAAAGAACCTAACTGATTCATTTTTTGTCAAAATCAAACTAAGTTTAATTTTGGACCCTTTGGACCTTAATGTAGACCAATTTGAAAACGGGACCAAAAGTTAAGAATCTACATACACAGTCATGACAGTTAGATTCGGCATATCAAAGAACCCCAATTATTCAATTTGGATGAAATCAAACAAAGTTTAATTTTGGACCCTTTGGGCCCCTGATTCTGTTGGGACCAAAACTCCCAAAATCAATACCAACCTTCCTTTTATGGTCATAAACCTTGTGTTTAAATTTCATAGATTTCTATTTACTTGTACTAACGTTATGGTGCGAAAACCAAGAAAAATGCTTATTTGGGTCCCTTTTTGGCCCCTAATTCCTAAACTGTTGGGACCTAAACTCCCAAAATCAATACCACCCTTCCTTTTGTAGTCATTAACATTGTGTTTAAATTTCATTGATTTCAATTTACTTAAACTAAAGTTATTGTGCGAAAACCAAGAATAATGCTTATTTGGGCCCTTTTTTGGCCCCTAATTCCTAAACTGTTGAAACCAAAACTCCCAAAATCAATCCCAACCGTTCTTTTGTGGTCATAAACCTTGTGTCAAAATTTCATAGATTTCTATTAACTTACACTAAAGTTATAGTGCGAAAACCAAGAAAATGCTTATTTGGGCCCTTTTTGGCCCCTAATTCCTAAAATGTTGGGACCAAAACTCCCAAAATCAATACCAACCTTCCTTTTGTGGTCATAAACCTTGTGTTAAAATTTCATAGATTTCCATTCACTTTTACTAAAGTTAGAGTGCGAAAACTAAAAGTATTCGGACGACGACGACGACGACGACGACGACAACAACGACGACAACGCCAACGTGATAGCAATATACGACGAAAAAATTTTCAAATTTTGCGGTCGTATAAAAAGTCATCATTAGCCTAAGAAGGCCTTAGTAAAAGATATTGTACATATATTCACAATTTAAAGATGTACATATATATGTTTGATTAAAAAAAACTGTTTAACTATTTAACATGTTTAAGCAATATTATATTTTTCTTTAACCCTGAATTATAATCTTTTGTTAATATTGTGATTATTGTAAACTTTGAATTGACAGGTAGGAAACCAATTAAGGTTTGTTTTTATTGCAATTTCCAATTGAGTATAGCTATAGGACAAGAATGTAGGACAGAAAGTCACAGGACAAAAAGTCACAGACAAAAAGTCACGGACAAAAAGTCACAGGACAAAAAGTCACAATTCATTTTTTCTGATTATTTTCTTTGAAGGAAAACCCCTTATTTCTACAAAACTAATTTTGTATTTTTCTTGGTCTATTGTATATAAACCAACTTTGTTAACAAAATTTATCAAAAAAATATCAAAGATGATTAATTAAGTGTTAAAAAAACAAAATAATAAAGTGGCTTGGCACTTAAATGGCTTCTTGGGGCTAAGAAATATATCTTTTGCATGATTACAATTAGATAAATCTAAATTTTTCAAGTATAATGACACACTTCCTAAACTTTAATATGATTATATGTAATAAAAAGTAACTATTTCAAGATATTTCTTTTATATATTCAAACAATTGTCAACAAATTATTTGTGACTTTTTGTCCTGTGACTTTTTGTCCTACCAAATTTGTGACTTTATGTCCTGTGACTTTTTGTCCTGTGACTTTCTGTCTGTTTACCATAGGACAATATATATGATAAAAGATTAATCCGACATGTGAAAATTTATCTAATTAGCACAAACTAAATTAAAAGTTGGACAAATATTTTGTTTAATATAAGCACATTTTTGTATGTACTTGGACTGGACATGTAAATTTCATTGACTTATAGTACTGGTATTTTGTTTACAATTTGTTTGAACAATTCTATTTAATTTTTTCATAATTTTTATCTGTTAACTTTATTTTATCCATATTTTAACTTCCAAAAACTTCACCTTGAAATCCATATTAAGTCTGGAAGAGGTCAGAAGACAAACAGCAAACTCTTTATAAAGCCACATTCAATTGAGGTCAAAATGATTCAGAGATCAATGATGATAAAGTGTAATGGGTGACACAATGTTCATGTATGTCTGAAGTGAACTTTTGTGGTTTATTAAATAGATGAAGTTTGAAGTTATCATTTTAAAATATATAAAACAAAATTCTTTCTAAAAAGAACTAACGTTATATTAAACGTTAATTCATTCTCATCATTCAAAATGTGTTTTTTTTTTAATTCATTGTAATCAGATGTAATCATGATTACTTTGCCAATGTAATCATTAATTTAATCAGACGCTTACAGAAATGAAGTAATCATTAATTTAATTTAATCGTACAAATGACAAAGTAATTGTAATTTAATCAATTACATTGAAAGTAATCGGACCCATCTCTGAAACATAAGGCATCTGCATTTAAGGTATTTTAAAAGTATCAAGATCATCTTCTCTCTGAAATTTAAAGCTTTATACAAATCTTTTATGCAACTCTACAATAATCCCTATTTGTCCCATTCAGTGACTTGTTAAAGGCCAGACAAAAATTAATTGTTTTTGTACACAGAATCTCGTAAAATTTCAAACTATTGGCAAGCTGAGGAAGTGGTTACACAGCAGATCTAAAATTTGCTCACTCATTACAACTCAACTTTACAAGCTTCAGACTTAATCAAATCATTCCTTTTCAAAGAAGCCAAGAAAACTTGGACCAATCCTTTTTTTTTGGATGAACTGAGACAGGGTCAAGTGAAAACTATACCCGATTCTTTTACGCAGGTTACAAATAGATCCAAGGTGGTTAAGACACTTTTAAATGAAAGTGCTGTATTGAAAAACAAGATGTGGTCTGATTGCCAATGAGACAACTTGCTACTAGAGACCAAATGACGAATTATTATAGGTCACTTCACAGCCTTTATAATTCTGTCATAGTTTGTGCAGTTTTTTGGAAAGATTGGAACTTGTTCTAAATCTTTCTTAAGGCACTGGCCTCCCTAACAACATGACAGGTTAGCAACTAAATGTATTCACTGCACTGAAATATAGTTCCCTTTAGTTCTCATTTATGTGCAAACAATACACATATAAACTGGGAAAAAATGCGTATATTTTTGGAGCAGTTCTTTCAAGAATGTATGTCATTAAGGTTGTGCATGTGCAGGCTTTTTTTTAATGAGTTTGATTAACAAAATGAGTATTGATACAATACTAGTATGATTGACAACTGTCATTATCACCAAACAATCAGAGACAAGGTGGACCTTTAATTACAATGCCCCACCTCCTTAACTGACAATCAAATTGACCACATTACTTATCAACCTCAGTCTAACATAATCATACAGACCAATACACATCTCAATATACAAATATTTGATCTCATAATTGAATACACAAATACATGTATATATATTAGGTGATGGACATAAAAGGATGACAGATTTATTCATTGCCCATTACTTTTGATCTACACTACATAAAGTGATTCTGTAAATTATGTTTGAAAGATAAATGTTTAATAAAGAATTAACAAGATCTTTAAAAAAAAATGTAAATATAAATATAAATATCTAAAGGCATTCAAGCAAGGTCTATAATTTACTTGATAAATTTCCAATAATCATCTGTAATTAATCAACAATTTAGGTACGTTCATTTTTTTTTTTATCAGCAATTGGCTTGAAACAGTCAGTAAAATTTGAAAAGTTTTAATTTATACATGTATAACAAAACATTTTATTTCTTAAATTTTATTCCCCTTCAAATGTCTATCAAAAAATTTAATCAGTTGAATATTTAGAAGAAGTGAATATATATTTTTGCAATCATTAAAGATAAAATCCACATTTCAATAAAAAAAAAGTTTTTAATTTGTTTATGTTGAAAAGTACATTTTCAATGCTCTGTGCTGGAAAATACTTTATAAATTGATCAAAAGGCACTTTACAACTTTTAATCTTCAATGTCATATAACCTATGTTTTAACATACAAAATGCCCCAAAACAACATTTTTAGATTATTTTTGTTGACACTTTAAAGTTCTTAGCTTTAAGTTTATCTGTTGGTCTTATGTCTTAAAAGGATTGATGGTGAAATCAACTAGGAGAATTTTAGATTTGCAATTTTTTGAGACCCATGTTATTTAATTTGAGCTCATTTTATCTTCATACTGGAAAAGCACTTTTCCTTCTTAAGACCTGCTGTTTATGTAATTTTCAGCATTAGTGCTTTATTAATGTTCTTTTTTTGTCCCCATCATACCTTGATATGAAATTATTTAAACTACTCTTCCAATCTTTCCATGAGTGATATCAATGATCAGACAATCACTTTATTTATTTTACTTCGTGGTTTATTTGTGATATCTTGCATGAGGGTGCATATCATTATGATTTGGCTCTAATATTTTTTTCATTTTTTGTGGTAGGTGTGTAGTGAAGAGGAGAATGTTCAAGTGTAAACTAATTCTAGTTCATACATATTCATCATTTATAATAGCAAGACTTTGTTTTAAAACACATTTATTGCACATGTTCAGAATGCATATAAATAAAATACAATACTACATACAACATAGTTAGGTTTAATATATGTTACGATACTACTTTATAAGTTATGAACACAAATATTTCACAAACAACACATTCTGCAATCAATTGGTCCAAATAAAAGTTGTTACTCACTTACTCAAATGCTAAAATTATGGTCATTTTTCAAGATGAATCAAAAACTGGAAAATACAGGTATTTTTAAAAACAGAATACTTAAAGATCTTACAATGAAATAAAATCAAAAGTACAGAGAAATAAATCATACAAATATTGTGCTAAAACCAACAAAAAAACTTGAAAACATTATTTAAACCATTAATGTCATACTTTTCAATTAATAAATTTTCTGTATATTTCATGATATTTTACTTTCAAGACCCAAACAGTGACTATTATAAGGTCCTTCTGACTTTAAATAATTGCCACTTCTTCATTTATTATATGTATGAGGTTTGCATTTGAAATTTCTAAATATTCAAGTTTATTTAATGAATTATCTCCCTTCTTTATAAATACTTGTTTAGAAATTCTCTCATGAATGATTATTCTATTCCATTTGCTGATAGTCATTTCAAGATGCTGCCAACAAAAAGATACAATGTTATAAGAATGCCATATTCAATTCATGGTTTATTGATTTTTTTTAAATATCTTTACAAAACAAATCATGGAGTTAAAAATGAAAGTCATTAGCAAGCATGTATATACATTTGTAACTAAGTAATCAGAAATTGTACTTCTAAAGTTTGTTTTGGATAATACCAATAAAAAAGTTTACCCTTAAACAAGACCAGAGGGCGTTTATAAATATGTTAATCAAACAATAATAAAAACACTGTATCACAATATGGTCGCTTCAAAAAAGGCAAAGCATCACTAACTTCATCCATTCACTACACATGTAATATCACCATAGTAACCAATCCTGTAAAGAGAACAAAAATACATGTCAACATCTAAAAATTTTATTTGTCCAGAATACTACCTGATGTTTCAACGATTTTGGATATTTTGGACTATTAAACTATTGATTAAATGATAGCTATAGGCAATGTTAACCAGATGCTCCCCAGGGCACAGCTTTGTACGACCGCAGAGGTCGAACCCTGAACAGTTGGGGCAAGTATGGACACAACATTTAAGTTTGATACAGCTCTGAATTTGGATTGTGATTAAATAGTTGACACAACATAGGTGTCTGACACAGAATGAAAGTGGTCTAAGAACTTAAACTTAAAAAATTTAAATTGGACATTTACCTTTTATGGTCTAATATCCAAAATATAAATACATAGTTAGATTCAGCATATCATAGTGTAACAGTAAATTTAGTCCGGTAGTAAAATCTGTCCGCCAGACTTTTTTCCCTAGGAAAACAAGTCCATGATCATTATTTTACTAGGAATGTAAGTCCCAGGACAATTTGTCCTAGGAAAATAAGTCCATAGGTAGTAAAATATGTCTGGCACATATTTTCCTAGGAAAAGTTGTCCTAATATGTTATACTAGTATTTTTTTTTATTATTTTATAACAATTATTGAAAATTAAAACAGAATCATATTTTTAGTTAAGATTTGAAAGTTTCATTATTTTTTCCCATTTAAAATAAAGAAAAGTGACTTTGTAACCTAGGAATGTTAATGACATGGACACGGTGTCCTAGGAAAATAAGTCTGGGGACATATTTTATTAAAATATAATACACACCTCTATAACTGAATATTGAAACATAACATTTATATTGATATTTTAAAATAAAGGGCATGGACATTTTACCTAGGAATGTTATTGACATGGACACGATTTCCTAAGAAAATAAGTCTGGGGACATATTCATATACAACTGTAAAACTGAATATTGAAACATGAAATTTTTATTAATCTTTTGAAAAAAAGGTCTGACATTTTACCTAGGCAGTAGCAATATTATTGAAATGGACATGATTTCCTAGGAAAATTAGTCCAGGGACATTCATGTCATTAAATTTTTAATGCTCGAGCTCTTGATCCGAACAATATTTTAAATCATCAAAATTGCATTTTCATGTAAATAATTTGTTTCATTAAAACTTTCCTTTTAAAATACAGGACATGGACGATTTTTACCTAGGAATATTAATGACATGGACAAAATTTCCTAGGAAAATTAGTCTGGGAACATAAACTTTATTAAAAGAATTGATACACAACTCTATATAACAATATCAAAATATAACATTTTTGTACATTACAAAATAAAGGGCATGGACGATTTTACCTAGGAGTATTAATGACATTGACATGATTCCCTAGGAAAATTAGTCTGGGGACATACATTTTATTAAAAATATAAACAAACAACTCTTATAAGTTTCCATTGTTTAAACTTAAATGATTTGATTCATTAATATTTTTCCTATAAAGAGGACATGGACGTTTTTACCTAGGAATATTAATGACATGGACTACAACTCCTAGGAAAATTAGTCTGGGGACATAAATTACTAACATCGGACAAAAAATACTAGTAAATTTTGTAACCATGGACTTTTTCTACTAGTTATATGTGTCCACCCAGACATATTTTACCAGGACAAATTTATCTCTTACAATAGAACCCCAAGAATTAAATTTTGATGAAATCAAATAATGTTTCAAATCAAACAAAGTTTAGAGCTCTTCTATAAAAGCATGAAAAACAAAACATTGATCAACTTGCTTGCTATGATTGCTTTGTTGTTTACAAACAATAGGTAGGAGGAGTTTCAGTCTGTTTTTATAGATACTGGGATTTGATTGGACAATAAGAATTGACATGAAATGAATTTAATGTTTATTGTCCAATCATATTTCAGTAAATAGTAAACAGACTGAAATAGACTACCTACCTTTTGTTTACAAACATCCAAACCAATATTGCAAGCAAGTTAATCAATGGTTTGCTTTGCATGCTTTTATAGAAGAGCTGTAATTAGGAAAATATTCTTAAAACAATTCCTAAATAGCAGGTGCACATCTCTAACATAAATGCAACCTGTTGTCAAGTTTCAGGGATGTGGGTTTTTAAACCGTCAGAGGAGTCGATTACATATGTTACCCCTTTCCTACCACCAGCACTACATCATCATAGTTTCAGTCAGTTTTAAATATTGTCAAACCAGGTCAATATTATTTGTGAAGCAGATACTTTTCAAATGATACAATATTGTTTCTATTAAAGTATAAGTTGGCTTTACATTTCATGTTTATATTATCTATCAAATGTCTGGGTTTTTTTTAATAACAAATGTCAAATCTTTGTGACAGCTATTACAACAAGAAATGTACTCAAATAAATGAAGAATTTGTCTATGGGACAAAGATGATGCCTCTGCTTGCACTTAAAGTAAAAAAGAGACATAACTTAAAAGCATTGTGTATAAGTTTCAAAATATTTGGTTGTAAAAATTTCAGCATTTTTTCCATTTTTACAGAGGCATAACTCTAGAAATGTAATAATGACCTCACCAAAGTTTAAAATAGATCTGTGTTTTGTGGTTATAAGCATTGTGTATAAGTTTCAGAGCATTTGGTTGAAGCAAATTTAATTTAGAAAACAGAAACCAGAGTCAGATATCCGGTGGATAAGAGTAAAACTTGATACCACCTCTGCTACAGTGGGGTCATTAAAAGTTTTTTTGTATATTAAAAAAAAAAAAAAAAATTTAAGAAAAAGTAAATCAACTCTGGATGACATGTATTTAACTATAACTAATTATAAAATTCCAGATATATGAAAATTACAAGCATGTAAATGCATTAAAGGAATCCCAAGTCTGACGTAAATTTTATACACACCTTACTTATCAATGGACTTTAATATAAAATCTGATAACAGTTTTTCCTATGATTATGGGATAAACAATTATACAATAAAATCTTTTCATACTACATTTTATCTTTTCTACAGATAAGCTGATAGCTGTATGTGTAAATATACTGCTGAAAAATAAGTGTTATTAATAAATCAAACATGATTTTAACAAATTGTATCTGTAATTCAAGTTATCATTTATCATTTAAATTGAAATTTAATTTTGCAGCTTATAAAATGGTTTGGAGAGTAAAATAATATTAAAATTTTAAGTATACAAAAAGTATATAAAAAAAATATGGAGCTCCACATTGTTATTTTTGCAATCCATTGTGTATGCCTTTGTAATTTACAAATCCAATATCTATATTAATCATACTTCATGTTAAACTGCCATATTGTGATTGGTTAATACAAGGGAGACAATTTACACCGTGGTGACTGATTTGTTAATCTTAATGTGCTGAACATATATTTTGCTTTTTTACTGTTTCTCTCCATCTATAATAGTTTGTGATTAAAGAATATTAAAAAAGCATCATTCTAGGGCAATAACTGTTTTCAGGTTATTTGACAATATATTTGTTTTGCACAAAAACCCACAAAATGACTCAAAGTATTCTTTTAATGCTGATAGCTCCTATAAATGGTCAATTGAAAATTGTCCATTTTGACTAATTTATAGATCACATTTTGTTGAAAAATTTTACTAACAAAAGATTCTCTTCATGACCTTTAGTTTATTAAAAACATGCAAAAAAGGTAATATATCCAAGGGACATAACTCTTTTAAAAAATAGTTGATTAGCACTGATTTTAAATTCATCAAAAACATAGATGCTAAAAACCTTCAATGAATTTCATAAAAATCTGACAAGATATAGAGCTCGCATAAGGCAATTTTTTGTATAATTACTATTTCAAAGGGGCATAACCCTTTTAAAATAATTGATCTGCACTAATATTGGAATTTGTCAGACATAGCTCATATATAACTATGATTTAAGTTTAATAAAAATCTGGCAAGAATTGATCACATGAGAGTGCTAACAATGCAATACTCCATATATTTATTGTTCTATAAATAGATGATCTGTACTGATTTTCGAACTTGTCCTATATGATGATATAAATCTATGATACAAGTTTTATAAAGATCTTGCAAGTACTGTACATGCCAGAGCCTTAACAAAACTGGATGGATGGACCCAGTGTTTTTATGTTGCCAGCAACAAGTTTCGCAGGGGACAAAAAGGGTAATATTACAATGACTATATATGCAAGTTTTTATAATAGCCGTACCTAAAATATATGCAGCTATAAGTTTCTGTGGTACTGACAAATGCAAGTAGTCTGGAAGACGGGTGGCAATATCTCCCTGCTGTGGTAGCATGAGGGCAATAATACAAACTAGGGCAGTAATAATCACAAACAGACTGGGTCCACCACTATTCTCAGATCTACCTATAATACAAACAATAACAAATAATTTGACATGATAAACATTTTTTTTAAATTAAAATTTATCAATACACTTAAGCTGACATGATAAACATTTTTTTTGAATTAAAATTTATCAATACACTTAAGCTGAAACAAAATTTTCATTTTTTGCCCATTTTTAAGGTTCATATCTCTGGAAATTCTCTTCCTTTAATCTACATGACTGTTTAACAGGTTTCAAGTTTTACAAAATATATCACAGTGAATTCATTAAAGATTCTGGATATCAAATAAATTTTGATTGAAGAAAAATAATGTTTAGTGATTTTGCTAAAGTCTGCATACAAGCCTATAGAAATTTTTTTCAACCAAATTTATTCCGTGGTTTATCGTTATCCATGAAATCTATGAAAATTGCTATCCCTATATTATTACTCCTAAACCATTTTCCTATTTTAAAGGGACATAATCCAATCACAGTAAAATAATAATCTGACCTGTTTTTGGCGAAAACAAAGAATATCTGTCAAATCAGTTTAAATTGGTAATCTGGAGGAAAATATTATCAAGCAGTGGACAAGTACTTCATAAACGTATAAATATATCCACATGATTGCATTGAACAGTAAACCAGGATTGCATTGAAAAAAAACAGTAAACACTTAGAAGCACTTAGTATTAAATGACACATGAAAAAGATGCCATAATTTGGTCAAAAGCATATTATAACTTACTTGGTCTAGATGAAAGGCTTTGAGATCTATCAGCAAGCAATGTAGATGAAGGCAAGGACTGGAAGTTTTCCTCTGGTTGTGCAGATCTTTCTTTTTTAGGCAGTAATACCGATATAATTTCTTTCTTTCCTGTAAAATAGAAGAATAGATTTTCTTATGCATTTAATTTGTGGCATTTTCTGTAAAGATTAAGAAATACCCATTGAGATAAAACTTGAATTTATCAATTGTAATTATAATAAACTGCTCAAGTTATAACTTAAAGACTTGATGAGTGCAGAATCCTATAGACATACAATGTTAACATGAAATCATTGAAAGATTATCTAATTTGTCAATTTGAAAACAATGTTTTTCAGTTATAGCTCAACAAGCCAGAGTTGTATGCAAAATTTTACCAAAATATGTGACATAGCGGATTTTTTTTAATGTGACCTAAAATCAAACACATGACTACAGACACAAGCATAGCAAACAAGCTGTGAAATATACTCTTTGTAAGAAAACGGGAAAAGAACATCAATATTATGACAAAGGAATTTTAAAAGTTATTAATTCATAATTTTATATAAAATGGTAATTTACCAATAACTTTCTTTTGTCCATGTTCCACCACTTGTATTCTGAATTTATCTTTGACCCCTTCATTGTTTATATTAATATCAATATGTCTCACAACTCTGAAAATATCAAAGAACAGACTTATCAAAAATCAAATGATATGAAATAGGTTACTGATTAACTTATTGTTTAGAGTACATGTACATGAATACAAAATGGACCAGACTGTCAGGTATACCTTACCTTACATGCATCAAATATCAATGATCTAATCTTGAAACTAAACACTTACCCATTAACTTCGAAAATGAGTTCAGAGTCAAATGAACCCTGCCAGACAGACATGATGTATACCTTACAATGGCTTCATATACAAAATACAGTTGTCAGATGTATTGCTCAAAATCATTGAAAAATAAAGATAAATCGATGTGAGTTTTTGAGATACAAGCCTTTGAAAACCCAGTTTTTTGGAGATCTGTTGTCTTTGCATTTGAAATCCAAACTGATAAAGTGTAGTAGTAACCAATCACTGTAATGACTTGACCAATAAGTTTTAGCGTCACATTACATTACATAAATTAACTTACATATCAACACAACATCTTGGCCTAATAGTTCCTTCTGAATCAACAACTGTGTATCTTCTTGGTGCTGTACACAACACTTAAATCAAAATAAGAAGAACAATAAAGTAATCTATATACGATATGTTATATGATCTTTAACAAAAAGAATTGTCATTGAATATAGGTAAATGCAATTTTCACATAATAGTTATCAAAGGTACCAGGTTTACAATTTAATATGCCAGACGAGCGTTTTGTCTACACAAGACTCACCAGTGACACTTAGATCAAAATAGTTACAAAGACAAACAAGTACAAAATTGAAGAGCATTGAGAACCAAAAATTCCCAAAAGTGGTGCCAAATATGGCTAGGGTAATCTATGCCTTGGATAAGAAAATCCTTAGTATTTCGAAAAATTCAAATTTTTTGTAAACAGGAAATTTGTAAAAATGATCATATCAATGATAATGATATCCTTGTGAACACCGAAGTGCTGACTACTTGGCTAGTGATACCCTCAGGGGAAAAACATTCACCAGCAGTGGCATTGACCCAGTGGTGTAAATAGTTAAAGATACAAGGCTTATAATTTAATATGCACGTTTCGTCTACATAAGACTCATCAGTGACGCTCAAATCAAAATAGTTATCAAGCCCAGCATTAAAAGTTGATTGATTGACACAAACAATTTTTTCATACTTTTCTTTAAAGTACATTATACATAATATACAAACCTTTAAACTTTAGAGGAGAGTCATAAGGATTATACACAGTCAGTATTTGTTTATGTGATGACTGGTCATCTGAATAAAATGTCAGGTTTGATGGAAAGACAAACAGTGGGAGTTTGCCATCTGTCAGTTGAGAGGGTTGCATCTGTCATGAGTAGTCTTTTATCTTGTTGATGCTTTCTTTGAATCTAAAAAAAGGTTAAAAGAATGTTAGTAAAAAAAGAAACTTCAATTCAGTAATGCATGAACATTTATGAAATGAAGAAGTTTAAAACATCAGCAAATTGCAATTAATGGTTTGTAACTTTTTAACCAATGGGATTTTAATGAGATAGGTAAAACTTTTTAGTTTGTTAATTATTTAATGGAAATTGGATATCCACTTAAACATCCATCTCCTGCTATTCTTTGTTAAGGCTTTTTAGTCATGGTTTTGCAGCTTGGTTATAATGGGATGGAAAACAGATAGTTTCAAACTTAATGACCAATTATTAAATTCACCATTACATCATACATGTATATACAAAAATGTATTATGCCCTCTTCTTTTTCCCAGATTAATAACAAACAGACTTTTTAACAAATGGATTAATGAAGATATTATATTCATTGTTGAAAATTTATGTATATTATAAGAATATTCATTAAAGGGGGATATTGATATATATAAAAAATAATAAACAATGATAAATGGGGAATGTGTCCAAAGGACACAGATGCTGCCCCTGCTTGCATATCATATAAAGTTATAAAGGGACATAACTGAAGAACAGTAAATGTGACGGTACCCAAATTTGTACTTGATCTGAGTTTTGTGGTAATAAATATTGTGTATAAGTTTCAAAAGAAATTTGGTTAAGGCAAATTTAAAGAGGCACTAGAGCTGTATGAGATAAATAAAAAAAATGAAATATCATTTCTTATTCCGTTTAATCATTTATGAAAGTGAACAAGTGAGATGATAATTCGCTTTAAGCAGCCAGTATGGTTCAACTTTGTCCCAATAAGCTCAAAACATTGATGATAAGTTTATTACTTGCAAGTGAATAATTCTCAACCTCCATATTCCAGGGTTCATACACCTTTTTAGTTCCATTTTTCCATGACTTTTCCATGACTTTTCAAGGAAATTATGAAATTTCCATACCCCAAAACTATAGACCAAAAAGGTCATCCCTAATGCTATAAACATGCTTTTGTGTCCTTTCCATGCAACTAAATAAACAATCTTTTTAACATCCAATAATGACACAATTGCACTGAAACACAATGAGAAATACCAACATATTTATGAATGACAATACTGAGTTAAGTTTGCTAACAATGATGTAGACCTACTTGTTATCAAAGATTCTATGAAAGAGTATGACCTACACACTCATTTGAATGTCCCCTTTGGTATATGTTCTGCCTCTTTTTACAGTATAAGAATATATACAAATTTTGAAATATTTTAATAAACAAAGTATTAGAAAAGGTTACTTGGCATAATCCTCTTGACTGGTTGGACTTTCATCAAACAGATAATACATTGTAGACAAAAAGCTATCACTTTCCTACTTAGAGGCATCATTGCCATTTCAGAAGTGACATTTGTCTACTATCCCAGGGGCGGATCCAGCCATTTTAAAAAGGGGGGGGGGGGGGGGGTTCCTAAGCCAGGACAAAGGGGGGGGTTCCAATTACATGTCCCCATTCAAATGCATTGATCGTCCAAAAAAAAAGGGGGGTTCCAACCCCCCCTCTGGATCCGCGCCTGTATCCAGAAACATATTCTTAAATACCGAGACGATATCCTCACAACTTTTGTATGAAAAATTGCTCTTTACTATATGTAGGACTCTTATCATTTCAGCTCCTCTATCCATACATTATCATTAAAAGTGTTTTTCAACGGCTGTTTGGAAGCAATAACTTCGTTTTCGAATATTCCGATAGCTGGTTTCTTATTTCAATACTGTTAAAGCAAAATGCACTATGAAGGAAACCAGATGCGGTTGCATATTTTTATAAACAATTTTGAAGAAACCAATTTTAAATTCTCATTTTACACTTACCACAACTGGGGCCTTGTTTCTAGCATTCGAAAAAGAAACAGTTTCAACAAAAACTACGGGGATCATTTAATTTTAGATGTTTGAAGACGTGCAATAAAGATTACAGTGCAAATAATCATTTTCCATGACTATTCAAGGACTTGTCACTAAAATATAGCTTTCCATGACTTTTAAAGGCCTTTCCCCCCTAAATAAAAATCCATGACTTTTCCAGGATTCCATGCCCCGTACGAACCCTGATATTCATGTGACCATCAATTTAACCCCTTAGCTAGAGATGTATTACCCATGAACTATGCATGTTCAGTAATTTAAAGGAAAAGAATGTCAACACTGAAAGTGAAACAAAGTTTAATCTTTTTGATCCACAAAACTCATTTGTATACAGTTAAACAAGATGATAATTAACCCATTTTTTAACATATAACATGGAATCCAACAAAAATAGAAAAATCCAATTGCACGAGGTTACTATCTATTTATTACCAACCATGCAAGGGCTGTATATATAGCCAGTCAAGGTTGTTGAAAACTTCCAAATATATACATGATATATATATTTATTTATATTTATTGGTGGCCTTCGGTTGTTGTCTGCTCTATGGTCAGGTTGTTGTGGCTTTGACACATTCCCCATTTCCATTCTGAATTCAATATTTAACCTATTTATGTTGATGTTTATATTGTGTAATGTGACCATCATCAGTTTTTGGAGGTCATCTCAATAGTTATTTAGATGAAGTCTAAGCTAAAATACACACAAAATTTTGGTACATGTAGATCATTGTTGAAGGCTGTACAGTGACCTATATATGTAGTTGTAAATTTCTGTGTCATTTTGGTCTCTTGTAGACAGTTGTCTCATTGGCAATCATACCACATCTTCTTTCTTATATATAATATCTAGTATATGGATTGTTACCTGAGTATTTCAGACTTATTGTATTTTGGATATACATGTTTACTTAGCATGCATACTAAATTTTATCATCGGTATAAGGACATCATTCGTAAATATAGCTCAACATGCAGACTTCTTATACGTTCAGGTATTTCACACCCAATTTTTTATGGAAATATTCTTTATAAAGCACAAAGGTGTCAGTATTCACCTCAAAAACTAACAAAACCTTTGAATAGACTTATTACAATGTATTAAGAAGGGATATAGTTACGATACTGTTGTCAGGTCATTAAAGATTGCATATTTTGGCGTTAATATTGATTCACTTATAGGGTCTTTGCATCGGAACTAAACACATTTATTCAAAAACGAGTTGTTGGCATGACTCGGGTTATGTTCTTCTCATATATGTTATGATGGTATGATACTAAACCCCTAACGGGAAGGATTGTGCCTGATGTTCATATGATGAAATCATAATCTTTCAGTCAGTTTAATTGAAGTCTGGAGCTGGCATGTCAGTTAACTGCTAGTAGTCTGTTGTTATTTATGTATTATTGTCATTTTGTTTATTTTCTTTGGTAACATCTTCTGACATCAGACTCGAACTTCTCTTGAACTGAATTTTAATGTGCGTATTGTTATGCGTTTACTTTTCTACATTGGCTAGAGGTATAGGGGGAGGATTGAGATCTCACAAACATGTTTAACCCCGCCGCATTTTTGCGCCTGTCCCAAGTCAGGAGCCTCTGGCCTTTGTTAGTCTTGTATTATTTTAATTTTAGTTTCTTGTGTACAATTCGGAAATTAGTATGGCGTTCATTATCACTGAACTAGTATATATTTGTTTAGGGGCCAGTTGAAGGACGCCTCCGGGTGCGGGAATTTCTCGCTACATTGAAGACCTGTTGGTGACCTTCTGCTGTTGTTTTTTTCTATGGTCGGGTTGTTGTCTCTTTGGCACATTCCCCATTTCCATTCTCAATTTAATAGTATTTTATAAATCATTCCATTCTCGTTCGCCCCCTTTCACAGACACACCCTAGATCCGTTCCATCCATATATAGAGTGGGAACAAACGCAGGAGGCAAACGTTTAGGATGGGAATGTGTTTTCCAACAATGGAGATATAGGTCTCTACTCTAGTGCGACCAAAGTGTTGTCGAAGGCATGTCTTTTCATAACCTGGTCGTTTCGTACCTGGTCGATTCGTAACTATGTTGATTTGTAACTGAGACGTTTCGTACCTGATGTAATTATATATGGTTATAAAGTGTTAGTTTAAATGAAACAGTTAAAGTTTTTATTTATAAACAATCAAATTGTCAACTTATAATAACAATATTGTAATGTTTTTAATTCAAAACTTTCTTAAATCTTTTTAATTAATGGCTAATTGGTAATTACGCTAGGTGACAGCATTAATGTTTTTATGACAACTAATGACAGGTAATAAAAAGTAATTATAGCAGGTGTATAGTGATTTAATTGATTAATGGCACATGACCTATGGCACACGACCTAAAAATATTTATTTTCTACTTTTTTCTCACTTTTACATGCAATTGCATAACCCTCCTCCTTTTTCACCCGTCTTTGGGACTGTCATTGGTGGAGTTAAAGTTTTGGGTTTTTTTTTCAGAACACTTTATCTTACTCTGTTCCTTTTTCTTTCTTTCAGAGACATCACTATGTTGCAGACTTGGGGTAATTGTAATTGTAATCATTAATCAGCTGTAATTGATTACAATTTTTCAAGTAATCAGTGTAATCATTAATCAGCCAAAAATCTGATTACATGTAATTTAATTTAATCAATTACTTTTCAAAATACCCTGTAATCATGATTACTTTTTGATTACATTCTGATTACAATGAAAAAAATCTAAAATTGTGTTTTGGTCATTAAATGAACCTCTTTGTTATTCATATTTGATAAATTTTAAACATACTAAAATTATTTGGTTACTTTAAGCATGTCTACTTCAGTAAAAAATAAACTGTTACAGTATTGAAAAGTCATCATTAGCCTAAGCAGAGACATATAATACAATTATATATCTTTTATCTTGGTAAAAGATATTTTACATACATGTATATTCATCGTTTTATAATGATCTTCATATTAATATTTGATTATAACTGTTATATATTCAAGTAATACTTTTCTTTAAACCTGAATTATAATCTTTTGTTATTTTTTGTGATTTTTATCAACTTTGAATTGACAGGTAGGAGACTAATTAAGGTTTGTTTTTATTGCAATTACAAATTGAGTATAGCTGTAGGGAAATATATATGATAAAAGATAAATCAGACATAAACATTTATCTAATTAGCACAAACTAAATTAAAAGATGGACAAATATGTTGTTTAAATTGTTTTTGTATTTGGACTGGACATGTAAAATGCAATGATTTTTAGTACTTACATATTGTTTACAATTTGATTAAACACTTCTATTCAAATTTAACATAGTTTTAACTGGTAACTTTATTTCATCCATACTTAAACTTCCATAAACTGTAACTTGGAATACATATAAATTATGAAAGAGGTCAGAAGACAAACAAAAAAACTCTTGATTATGATTTATCTTTATTATATTTAATTTAAAATAATTCAGAGATCATTGGTGATAAAATGTAATGTATATATATGTAGTGAAATTTGGTGTTTATTTAAATAAATGAAGTTTAATTTGAAGTTATCATTTTATAATTGAACCAATTAAAATACTTTCTAAAAAATGCTATAGTGTTATTGAACGTTTATTCATTCACATCATTCAAAATGTTTTGTTTTTAAATTCATTGTAATCAGATGTAATCATGATTACTTTGCCAATGTAATCATTAATTTAATCAGATACTTTCAGAAATGATGTAATCATTAATTTAATTTAATCCTACAAATGACAAAGTAATTGTAATTTAATCAATTACATTGAAAGTAATCGGACCCATCTCTGCTATGTTGTTCTTTGTTTGCATGTTTATACTGGCATAAAACCTGATTTTTCATCCGAAAACCCCTAGTATATAACATGAAACAAGTCTTAGTTGGCCAGAGCAGCAGCAGCAGTTGGTCCATATACAAAAGCACACCTCCTAAACAATGTACTATAGGACATCTGGTGTGATATATCGGTATGTATGGTTGAATTATGTTTATTTGTGTAAGAGAGAGTTGTTCCCCTTTTGCCTGTGTTTTGTATTTTTGTTTGTGACGTCATCTTTATCTGATTAAAATGTAGAAATGGAAGCTGATGTGTTTTTATGTTTCCATATCTATGTAATCGCCTCCATCCAGGCTACCAGAGGCTGAGCTATTCCCCTAGTCTGCAATACTGGTTTTTAGTGTATTTATCCCAGAATGAGAAAATGCGTCCTTACAGTGATATTGTTGGCTTTTTTCAAAATTACCTCTAGTTACCCTTTTTTATTGGGAAAATATGCGTCATTTTCATCAAATTTGGAAATTTAAAATAAACCATGAATTTGACTGAAACTTCAATTTACAGACTCATTTTCAAGAGTCAAACCCTGCTTTAAAGTAAGACCCCATTTTGTCAGTGATGATACATAAACAGACCCTCAAATGTGCACATATAGTTATTTTTAGGCATGAAAAATGTTTAAATGAGTGTTTTTTAGTTTGTATTCATGCACAATAACTATTGAGACTGCACTGTTTGGGAAAAAAGTTGTCTTTCTAGGAATAATTTTAAGCCATTTTTTTTTTCAAATTGGGATTTTTCTCCAGGGGACACTAATTTAAGGTAGATCATAAGTAAATGTTTTTTGAGACAGAATTTTCTTATAATATGCCAAAATGGAGATTTTACTATGCTTTTTTCAAAAATATAATAAACAGTATGGGTCACCGTGCTATTTTTCAAGCTACAAGTCGTTGATAATTGCCTAAATTTGGTTAGTTTGTTCATGAAAAAACACATAAGAGTGCATAAAAAAATTCTATGAGATAGAATTTTGAAATAAATTGTGGGAAGATAGGTTTTATGATATGTTTTAAGAAAATAAAAAGAAAACATGGTGTCACCAACTTGTTTTCTTGCCACAAGTAAAAAAAACAAAAATCCCTATTAGCCCAGTATAAATTTTGTACTAAAAGAGTTATCTCCCCTTAAATGGCTCATTTGAAAAAAAATGATTTTAAAAACCACAAAAGGTTGATACTTGTTAAAACAGTATAAACAATACAATAAATTAACAAGTTTTCTTTATATAAATAAACAGTCTAACCATAAAATTGCAAATCTGTTTCAAAGTTTGCTGATTTGGGCAAATAACTAGACCGATTTTGTACTGTGATTGTACAATCCAAGATGGCGGTATACCATTAATCTACCTTAACCCTTTCCTCCATAATGACGCCTTTTGACGCCACCCCCTTTACTCCATAATGACGCCTTTTGACGCCTGTGTATAGCCTCAGTTGAAACGTCTCAATGACTAAAAAACTTTATCAGAGTTAATAAAATTTGTATCTAATATAAAAAGGATATTCATGAGAATCTATGACTGGAATTTCTTTGATGAAAAATTTGTTTTAGCAATGCATTAATACTTTACACCTTATAATTTTTGTTATTGCAAAAAATCCTATGCAAATCAAGAATTTGAAAATAAAGTATCCATGGAGGAAAGGGTTAAGGCAAACAATATCACTGCCTTGTATGTAGTGGGTCCTAACATGCTGATATCTTTTTAATTATTTTTTTGCTATATATTCATATAAAAACATATTTTTTTCCAAAAATATTTTGAGAGCATTTATGGTTGGATTTTTATCAACAAGGTATATAATATACATCAATAGGTCTTTTTATTATTTTTTAAGTAACCTACGACTCATATTATTATTATATATTGTCTTTTTACACCTTATCGCTAATCCCGGATGACCCGGCCGCTTAAACTTTTGACGCATACAACAATCACTTTTACATTGTGGCGTCAGATATTTTGTTTTATAACGTCAAAATTTTACAGAAACCTGCGTGATATTCAGTAATTGCGGACAAATAGCAATAAGGTGTATTGATATAAGGTTACAAAACAGCTCAGGTACGAAACAACCTAGTAAGTTATGAAACGACCAGGTTGAAAACGACCTGCACCAGTGTTGTCTCAAGGTCTCAGGATCAGGTCTCAGGTTGAGTGTTGCAGACTCCCAAATAACCATGAGATCTTGACTCATACTCATAGGCATGATAAATAAAAATATGTTTCAGAAACATCACGGTCATCAATGACTTATATCCATGCTTATAATTGTATAAAAACAATGTCATTGAAATGTATTAGATATTAGGTATTTTATATCGATCCTTACAAAATGATAAAGTATGTGTCTTTCTTTGGTGATTGCATAAAGAATTCTAAATTTGGCGTCGTGAAATCAGCTGGTTTTGTTGTTGTTGTTGTCCTTGTGTTAAACGTCACCATTTCATGTGTAATTTTCATTTGAGCTCATCGGGTTTGAACTATAATCTTTGATGAAAAATCCCGAAATTTCATGAAGGGAAACAGGATCTCTACAACGATTAATAGAAGACTGATAATAGCTTAGCTAAGAAGATGTATATTGACATTGAATTATTTTTTGGAATGTGCTCCATACTTGTTTAAATTGATATCCTGATAAAAGTTTGTCAGAAATGGAGAATAAAGACATCATTTCTGATTCAGATCAAATTCCAGATAACAATTTATCTACACAGCAGGTTAAATTTAGGTATGATAATGTCCTGAAACAGGAAATAAATAATTTTATGTTTCCCCAAAAAACCTAATATGAGGCAGGCATAATTACCTGTGAATGGGGACGAAGTCTGTTATTTTTTTTTTTTAATTCAAACATGTTGATAAAAGAAACGGAAATATCATAACGTTTCTGATGTTGGTTCTGTTGTTAGGGGTTTAGTTGTGACGTTATTTAAGTTATGACGTCATATTCAATATAAACAAAGAAACGTTGTTATCCAGGTAACGTTTTTTTCATATCAAACAATTATTAAAAATGATTGGGTGTTGAGTTCCTTCCTATATTTGTTGATATGTTGATAAATATACATTCTGTATCTGTATGGTTACGTCGTAGCTACCAATTCTGGCTTTAATGTCAAATTTTATTCAAAGTCTCATGCAAACAAGACCGGAAACAGAAGTAGATCTGAAAAAAAAGTTAACGATTTTGAGTTCATTAGTACAGTGAAAAATTCAGGAAATATTCCCTTATTTTTTTATTTTTTTTTTATTGATTTTTCTACCGTAATTGGGGACTTTGTCCCCATATAACGAATTTGATAGTTTAGATTATTTTTAACGATAACCGCTACGAATTTCAGCTGATGGTGACTATAAGCATAGAGCTCATTATAAGCATATAAATCAACCTATGAAACAGAAAACACAAGTAGTATAATTTTCAGGAAAGTTTAAGAGCATTAAACCTTATTATGTTTTAATGCATGTTGTTTAACCAAGCTCCATCTAATTTGAACATATGTGTGAATATAACTGAGCACATCCAATTATTTACACTTCAACATTAGCCTTTACTTTCTAAAATCAATAAAACAAACACAAGTTTGGATACTGAATGGCGCTGTGACAACCTCGAAAATTTTATTTTTTATACAAAATGTATCTGATCTGCATGTTTAGTTGATCAAACTAAATTAATAAAGTCCATCAAAAACACAAGATGTCACAATCTTGGACAATATCATGTTCTGCAACAAAATAATCTACAAAATTTAAATACAACACATTTATTAATACTGTACATGTTGTATATAAAACTTGAATACAAATATTTTGTATACAAAAAAAAATAAAAATAAACTTCTACCTATATATATATATGACGCGCATGTATGTGGTCGCTACCCAGATAACTAAAAACCTGTGCAATTTACATTTATACTGACCGCCAAACTGGTTAACGGCAATAGTATACAACTTATACAAAATCTCCTCTATAAAATTAATGCACAATCTTTCAAATACCTTCCGTATACTGCACATAAATTCATTAACTCTCTGTCTCATATAAGGCACAACTTGTGCACCATAATAGACAATTTTGAGTTTGTTGTAAATCCGTCAAAAACTTTGGGTTTAAGTGAACATCATTCGTGTGTTTAGGGGCGTCGTCACTCCCATTTCTTTGTTGAGCGATAGGTGGCAAAAATGATAATGCTTTATTGCATGAATTATTCAGCTAATTAAATTTTTAACTGGATTTTTGTGACAAAAATGTCGGTTATTGATTTGGGGATGTACGGCGGTCGGGCGGGCGGCAATCAAATGTTGTCCCTGCATTAACTCATGAACCGTTCTGAGAACCAAAGCTTTTAAAATTTTAATATAATGTTACTGACAACTAAATGAAGGTCAAGTTCAATAATGGCGATTTTGACTTTTACCGTTCAGGAGTTGTGGTTCTTGAAAGATTGAAAAATGGAGTTTCCAGTTGTGTCCGTGTATTTATGCATGAACTGTTCTACCAAAGCTTCCCAAATTTTATTATGTTGTTACTGACAACTAAATGAAGGTCAAGTTCAACAATGGCGATTTTGACTTTTACCGTTCAGGAGTTATGGTTCTTGAAAGATTGAAAAATGGAGTTTCCAGTCGTGTCTGTGCATTAACATATGAACTGTTCTACCAAAGCTTCCCAAATTTTAATATGTTGTTACTGATGACAAAATGGAGGTCAAGTTCAATAATGACAATTTTGACTTTTACCGTTCAGGAGTTATGGTTCTTGAAAGATTGAAAAATGGTGTTTCCAGTCGTGTCCGTGCATTTTCTCATGAACCATTCAACCAAAGCTTTTGAAATTTTTATATGTTGTTACTGATGACAAAATAGAGGTCAAGTTCAATAATGACGATTTTGACTTTTACTGTTCAGGAGTTATGGTTCTTGAAAGATCGTAAAATGGTGTTTCCATTCACGTTGTTGCATTTACTCATGAACCATTCAATCTAAGCTTTTCAAATTTTAATATGTTGATACTGATGACAAAATGGAGTTCAAATTTGATATTGACGATTTTCACTTTCACCATTCATCAGTAATGGTTCTTGTGATATTGCCAGGACACAAATAAATGTTAATAAATCCGGTTTGCTGTCGTTGTGACAGCCTCTTGTTATAATTGATACTCAGCACTGCTTATATTCTTCTTTAGGTTTCTAGCGATCCTTCAATTATGGAAGATTATTCGCCGGGCGTCGACTATAAAATTTATAATTTACACTTTGTCAACAAAAATCAAAAGTAACAAAATCAAAAAATCAACATAATGTACATGTACGTACCTTTGAAAAAATAACTTGTGATAAAACTATATACATTTGATAACAGAATAGTTAGGGATAGAATATGGGGATGAGAGCAGATTCTGAGATCATACTCTTGAAGCCCTATACTGTACTGTATGATACTATATATATATAGCTATTTGTTGTGGCGGATGATTCCAATTTATATATAACAGTTCATGGATAAAATGAATATTTATAACTGTCTTTAGATGTTTGTATTTGCCTAAATGAGTGTGGATTACTATGTCTGGTTCTATTGTCTAGTGGGATCAAAAGGTTATGTGTAGGGACTGCAACAATTTCATGAATAATTTTGTAAAAGAAAACAAGTCTGTATCATAAATGCATAATTTTGAGTGGGAACAAATTTAGGTGACTGTCTCAGTGTCTGTCATCATTTCAGTAACTGAGCTAGTGTTATGGAAGCGGTTGCATGAGAAGTGTGCTGCTCTTCTCTGAACTTTTTCGATTTGTGTAATTTGCTGTTTTTGATGTGGGTCCCAAATTGTTGAGCAGTACTATAATTTTGGTCCGACAAGAGCTTTATATGTGTGAGCTGTAACTTTCGGTGATGCTATTTTTAGGTTTCTACGAATAAATCCAAGGGACTGGTTTGCTTTTGATGTCATGTTATTGATATGTTTGTCCCATTTTAAATTTGATTGAAGAGTTAGTCCTAAATATTTTGTAAAGTCGACTTTTTCTAGAGAGTGATTGTGTAATTTATAAGTGAAGTCTAAAGGTTTGTGTTTTTGAGTTACACTGAGAATGTTGCACTTATCAGGGTGAAAATGCATGAGCCAGTCCTGCTCCCGTCTGCTGGCCTCTTCTAAGTCAGACTGTAATTTAAATGTGTGATCTGGTTTTTTAATTTCCTTATAAATAATGCTATCATCTGCAAACAATCTTAATGTACTATGTTCAATGTATTCTGCCAAATCATTAATAAAGATTAAAAATAAAGTTGGACCAAGCACTGTGCCTTGAGGTACCCCAGATGTTACAGGAATTTTATTTGATGTTTCACCTTCAAGGACTACTGTTTGTGTTCTGTTTGTTAAGAAATCTTGAATCCAATGATATGCATTATAATTTATACAGTAGAAACCAATTTTATACATGAGTTGGTGGTGCGAAACTTTATCGAATGTTTTTGCAAAATCCATAATTATGATGTCTATTTGGATGTTTTTAATGTTTGAATTTGCAAGATCTTGAATAAATGATATTAGCTGAGTTTCACAGGAGCAGGAGGATCGAAAACCATGTTGTAAGTCATATAGAATTTTATTTTTCCCCAGATGTTTCATTATGCTACTAGCTACAACATGTTCTTATAGTTTGCAGCCAATGCAAGTCAATGATATTGGGTGATAGTTTATGGGATCGTGTTTGTCGCCTTTTTTAAATGCTGGACATAAACTTGCATGACTCCAGTCGTCATGGATCTTTCCAGAGTTCAGTGTTGTTTGGAATATGATTGATAAGATGGGAGTGATAGATGATTTACACTCTTTTAAATTTTTTCCATGCATGAGATCAGGCCCAGCGGCTTTTTTGATATTGATATTATTTAAAAGTTTTTCTATGCCCTGTTTTTGTTTCTTAATATTGAGCATTTTTGGATGTTTACTGACGCCCTTATCTGGTATTGGGTCATCTGTTACAGGTGTAAATGCTTTTTTGAACTGTTCATTTAAAATGTTAGCTTTTGCTTTTGAGTCAGATGTTAGTAAGCCCTCTTTTCAGAGTGGTAGTTTGTTAGAACATTCAGACTTGCGTTTTTATATAACTGAACAGATTTTTTGGGAAGCTCTTTGATATAGTAGTAGGGTTGTCATCAACTGTCATTTATAAGGAAATTGTGATTAGGTACCTACAGAACAAACATTATTTCTAGTTTATCCTGCACAATGACGATCACTAAGACGCTTGATGAACATTAATAGTGCAGTGATACAGGCGGTCCCCTCTATTTGGTAAATGAAGTCATAAAGGCATGCATTATTGACGAGTTTTTTCCAGTGACAGATTAACTCGAAAGTGGTCTATTGAGTTACAATGTTTTGTAACCCCCATTGACATAATGGTTACATTGGTTACACTCATACAAACTATCATAAATCATCATATTCGAAAATTCTTAAATCCTGGTACATTTGAAACCTTCATAGACCTAATGGTTACATTGCATGCATTGGTTACACTTCAAAATCACTTTAACCAATATGCATGAAACTATAATATGTCAAATATATAATTACAATCCAAATTCAGACCTGTACAAGCCCGTAACTACCCTTGAGGCAAGTGAGGCAATTGCCTCACTAAAATTTCGACACTGATTATTTTTTTTTTATACATATATACAAATAAAATAGTCTTTTGTTGTTCTGTCTCAACCTTAATTTCTATAACTTGTCATCATTCCTTTAAACTATTCTTCCTGGATATAACTCAGCATCTCAACGGGTGATGTTTCTCAATCACATTAACCTAGTAACGATAATCATCATGGATCTCTGGTTAAAAACAGGCTCTTGCAGAAAAAGGAAAAGCGACACTGAAGGTAAAGAAGGAATAATTCTAGTAAACTAATTTGTTTGTGAACGTAGTCTGCGTATTGCATATAACTTCATTAGAACAATCCAAAAACGATAAGTAGACTGACAAATCAAGTAGTGGGCATCGCAAGGGGGCAGTCCTGTCTGTGTATTCATTTCTCCGTTTCATCAACTTTAATCTTTCTCTTTACAGATAAATAAAATATAAATAATATGAAACATGCATGGATTAGTTTTTCATGATCCATGTTTCTTTAACCTTAAAAATTGAAAGAACATCCCATATTCCAATTTGACATTATTGAGGAATGGTATAGAACCTTTATCACAGAATTTTGTCTTTACTTATTCAGGACTACGGAATTTCATTTCTTTATATTCGGGGTTTCGGAATCAGACACCCCCAACCCCTAACCCCTAAATTTATAGATTCTGGAACTAAAATACCACCGACTATTTCCAGAAATAATTTGAAATTACGGACCTACATGTAAACGTCAAAACTCCATTTTAATTCCCCTGTACCCATATCATATATACTTACTCTATAGATAGATCATATACATGTATCTTATCTCATTCTATCCCTAGTTTGTTTACTCTTTGTCAGCATACAAGCGAGTTTAATATTTTGTAACTGAGACTGTATGATGATGCTAGCCTTTATAGGAAAGCTTAATTCCCTTTTGCAAATAAAACTGTTACTACCGATGCTGCTACCGAATTGCTGATGGAGAAGGAATTGGAAGAAGACATTGATCATTGTGTTGATGATAATGTGCTACCTTTAGAAACACAGACTGCCCTGAAACGACTGAAATCTAGGAAAAGAGAATACATGAGTGGCGAGAGGTTGTGCGGTCTTGCATGCTCCATGTTCATCGCGATAAGGATATCAGCAGACCAAAGTTATGATTCTAAAACAATTTGACTGAACCCACCATAGAAATAATTGGCAAACTCTACTGAATCGATGTTTGTTCTATGTTCTGGCGGCAGATTTAAATTGATATTTGGATGATTATCTTACATACAAATTCAAATAAAGTTGTTAAAAATTTGGTATTAGTAAAAGTCTTTAAATATGAACAATTTATATAAAAACTGCCCAAATTCAAAACATTATCAAACTCTCTAAAAATGCCTAGAACGCAGGATTTTGCACCATTCATTTCATACCCTCCAAAAAAATTTAACGCCTAGCTTCGCTCGGCTCAATTATTTTGCCTCACTAAAATAAGATGCCTAGTTACGGCCTTGCCTGTATCAAGCTTGAATATTATGTCCATTTTTGCCCCAACTGTTCATGGTTGGACCTCTGCGGGGGTATCCAGCTGAGTCGGCGAAGCAGTTTATAAAATGGTTGGAGACGAGAAATAAATGTATTTCTTTTTGGCTTACAACCCAACACAATTACAAAAAGAAGCATTCAATTTTTATTATTACTTTTTTTTTAATACGGAACAGCTACATGTATAAGAAAATCAAAGGAAAATTAATAATCAAATCTATGTGTACATTGTATATACATTTGTACTACTGAATCCAAAATCATTAACTTTTTATTTAACATGTTAAAAGAGGAGTGAAATAAAATTTGACACATATATTTGAATACTGCTGACAAAAATGATGCTGATTTTTCATTTTGGAGTTCAAAAGTGTTTTAAGACAAAAATGGATGCCTGTTGTATTCTTATTAATGGTAACTATGTTAGTCATGTTGGTAATACAAGTATGCATTTGTAACATATATAAACAAGAATCTAACCACATTTAGGATTAGTCATGCCAATTTATGCAATTAAACAATATCAGAGCACTAGTGAGTAGAAGAAAATAAGACTTTTTTTACTTGTATATACAATGTATATGTAAAAAAAAACTAAAGTCTAAGGGATTTGACTCTGCCTCAAATATAGTTCAACCTTTCTTAGTAAATATAAACACACTTAGTCATGTGAGTATTACTCCTGACTGGTTGTGCAAGACTTTAGAGGTAAACAAGTTAAAACAAAAAACTGCAAATAATAGATAAGTATTGATTATATTTTACAGCATGCATGTACAGCATGAAATGCATTTAGCAGTTATTTGACAGATTTGTACTTAAAATAAATAAAGATTTTGTATTGATCATGTTGATGATGGTTTATTAAGTTGCATGTACATGACTGTAACATTAAACTGACAACACAACTGGCCTTTATTGATCATTTATTTTCGAACGGCTATTTGGATGTAAAGAAACTGTGAACATTAAAATGATAAACCAAAAAAAATTGAGAAGGGCAAGTTATTTACATGTTGTTTTTTTAAGTTTTGGTTTGGCTGAGTGCACAGAAGCTTATTTAGCCCTGACATTGTACATATTTATTTTACAGCATTAGACATATTTTTGCTAGGTGAATCAAGCTCCTGAAAGCCTCCTAATTAAATATTTCTTCTGATGGACGGGAATGAATGTATTATTAATGTATATTGTTCAAGTTTTTCTTATTTTTCAGTCATAAGCAGTGGAAGGCATTATTGAAGAAGCAGAAAAGAAAAAGAAAAAGACAGAATGAAGCATTAATGAGAGATAAAAAGGAAGAAGAAGGTTAATCAATTCTTTAATATCAATAACAACTAAATTGTATATTTATATACATTCAAAATTCCTATCTCAAGCCTGACATAACACTTATAAATGTGGTTCATTCAAAACACATATATAGATTTACAATCATTATATTAAATTTTTAAAATTTATTATTGATCCAATAATATCTTTTATTAATAAAGACTGTCATGTTATCTATTTTCTATAAATCAAAATTTGGAGAAAATAATTTCAAGTGCTATGAATACCTTGGGATGTTTCTGTCCCAGTAATCATGGTCATTCCAGTCAAAAGTAACGATAATTTAAACTAAAAAAATCTCTTTCTTTAGAGTTTAAATTTCTTTCTTTTGAAAAAAATCATGTTCTCACAAGGCCTTAGAAGACACTTAGAACACAGTTATTTCGTAGTGCATTTCTTTTAGACAGTTAATTCAAATTTTAGAAAAAAGGACTAGCTCTATTTTAAAAAGATTTTTACAGTTTAGTGTTTGGGACTAAAAGTATCAAGTTATAGAAAAGTCTACCAGCTGTATATGGACAATTCTATGTGAGGGTCTAAAATTCAATTTGACAGTTTCAGACATACTATTTTTTTTACTTTTTTTTTTTAACTAAATCCAATAAAATTGAGAATGAAATGAAATCACTACTTAACATAAGATTCAGCACCCAAATTTTTTTAACATGCATATACTCCCCTTACTTAATATTTCATGCATGAAATATCTAGAAATAAATGGGTAAAGTGTATGAAAAAAAATAGCAAGTTATACACCGTTTACACTAGGGGCTATATTTATAGACAATTAAAACCAAAGGACAATAAATGTGTCCTTGGACCACAGGGCAGGTTATTTTTTATTGTTTTAACTTAATAGTTGGAAACATCATAATATATATTTTTTTTACTCTGACACCAAGATTTTTCAGTTTAAAACTAAATGAAAATCTTAACTTATGTTTTACAGAACAAAAGAAAAAAGAAGAAAGTCCATCTTTCCAGGCAAAAGAAAGACAGAGGAAAGAAATAGAACAATTGGAAGAAAAGAGAGAAAAAGCAGAGAAAATATACTTCAATAAACTATGGATGGAAAAAGAAAGACTAGCTCTTGAAGAATTCGAAAGAAAGAAAAAATGGGAAGAGAATGAAAAAATAAGAAAAGTGGAAATGGAGGTATGTATCTTGAAATGACAACAGATTTCTTGTTTTGAGTACATGTACTTAAGTGTAAACTGATTTTCTGTGGAACAGACGGATCTTTATTTATCCACAGTTGATGTTGTAACATGTTGACATTTAAACTTCCCAGGGAAAACTCAGGTTAATTATACTGTCACAAATATATTTCAAAATTATTTGCACACAAGATGTTATTTTGTGGTTAACAAACTTGTTGATCTAATCTATGACAAAGACAACTGGATTAGGCAGTTTTTATTGAGCAGCTGTATTTATTTCATTCATGTCGGACAAGATTTTTGTGTATATTTGCATTTATAGAAAAAGTATGATTTTTTTTTAAATTCTATATTTATGAACTCATTTTTCTAGGCAACAAAACATTTAACACTGACAGCATCAATTGCAGGCAAAACACATGGTTCCACAGAACCCCTTACAAATTTTTGTTTTATATCTAATTTGTTTTACAGGTAAGCTGCTGCGATTCTCTTCCTTTTATTTCAGCAACTCTAAAAGCATACGCATACATTGTAAAAGGAAAATGAATGAGTGGTTGAAAACATAACAATGCTGTTGTACCCCAGAAGCATATATCTCATGAAATATTGGTTCATTGTATTAAGTATTAAAAGTTTATTGTAGAAAAAGATTAAAGAGGAATGGGAAGAAAGGCAGAAAAAAGAAACAGAAGAAAAGGAAAAGGAAGAAAAAAGGAAGAATAAGCAGGTTAAAAACACAAAAGGATATCCTCACTTTTTATTTCTGATTGTGTTACTTAGAAATTATTCAGATAGCCCAAGTTTATGATTTATGTAATACAGACGGTGATACATTGAAAAATGACCCAAGGTGGTAATTCTTCACTGTTGCTGCTGGTAATTATGTATCAATCTGAAATGTATGATTATTCAAATAGGTAGTATATGACATAGTCTTAAAATGTTGTCATCTTTGAGAAATATGTTTTATAGGGATTCATTCAGCACCAACAGTGGTGATTTTGAAAGGAATCATCCTGTTTGTTCTCTAAATCAAATTAAAAATCTGAAATACCTTATATAGCATGCAATCGCTTAATAATACATTTTAGTCTGGATGAGTCGTTCTTTTCCTCTGAAATGATTAATGATAGTTTGAGTTTCTGCAAATATAAGAATAAGAAGATATGGTATAATTGCCAATCAATCAACTCTTCATTAGAGACCACATGACATAGACGCATACTTCAGCATCTACAAGAAATTTAACATAAGAATTTGGGAATAAATGTGTGGATTTAGTATGAAAAAAAATTACTTGCCTATATTTATCAAATAGGATAAGTAGGAAAAATGCGTGATTAAAATTAAATGTTTTAAATAAAGAAATATTTAGAACACTTTTTTTCTCGCATTATTAGTATTCTGTATTTATAGAAATTAATGTACATGTATCATGTACATATATCCTTATTATGTTTTTATTGCAATATATTTTTTCCTAATGAAAAAACAATGTTTCCTTAACTATCATACATGTGTAGAGATGAGGAAAGATGTTTCAGATGGAATGTATCTTTTAAAAAAACTATTTAGTTTATATATGAAAGAAGTGTGTTCAGTCTCGCACATTTAGTATCTGTCTTTCAAATATGTTTTTATCAGCCAAAAAATATTTAAAGTTAACATTAACTTGCATGTTATTTTATAACCCTGGACAATAATTTAGAAAGAAATTTTCTCAGATAATCTTTCAAATTAAAGAATGTCTGCAACTTTTAAGACAATACATGTTTCTGAATGGTTAACCATAAATGTAAAGAGACACCAAATTGTGGGCAATGTTTTGATTGTATTTATCATGAATATGCTTATGTGATTTTTTCTAATGAAAGTTTACAAGCTTAACTTTCAGTATCAGATATAAATATTGTATGATGGTGCTGTTTTCTAGGATTCACTGCTTAAGCAGGCTACAGCTAATGAAAACAAGGTGAGATATATTTATCAATTCTAAGTTATTAAAAATGCAAAATGTTAATGTGGTAATTATTTTTGCAAAGCTACTTGTTAAACATCAGAGACTTGATTCGAAAGACCCATTTCTTTTAATTCTTTTAAAAGTTTTAATTCTTTTGTATACCATATAGTAGATTGGTCAATTGATAAATTCTCAATGAAATAATCATCTAAAATGAATATTTATAATTTATGTGTAGAAAAAATATAATTTAAATTCTCCCTCACCGCTCTTCTGAATTTAAAGTATTTAATCTCTAAATTCGATAGGCTAGCCTATAAACAAGACAAACACAGATATAGGATTAGTTGCCCGCAGTAACATCTTATTTTCTCTTGCGATGCAATATTTTATTTTACTTTATTGTACATATTTCTTCGATTGAAACAATATATAAATACATGACATATAACATTGTTCCTCTTTCACATCGTTTCTTTTTCCTCAGCTAATACCTCCAATGTCTGTACGCACAATAAACATAGCAGCAACTGCATATATACCTATGTGGCCAACTTCAATTCAACGTAACTGCGAGCACCTTCGGTACTTATACATCTAAATGCCAAACTTTATATAGTACCATTAAACCCCACCCGTAAAAACCGCCAAAACTTTCCTCGTGCCTCCTGCACCTAATGTCAAATTTATAAATAGTACATACTATTACAAAACCAGTTTCTGAACTAGTTATACTAGATCTATAAATAATTACTACAAATAGCAAACGGGAAAAACCCTATTTCAAACGAAATAAAATACATTTATCATAAAGGGAATCCAGAAGGACTGGGTAAATCCAGTCTGCACACATCTAAAGTATTATAGTTAGAGCTTCCAGTTTCAGAACGGCTACATACAAACGTTGTTTACATTATTAACATACCTGGTATTTGAATTTTGTTTTTGATATTGGTTGAAAATTATTTCTGAAGGAAGGAGAAGAACCATGGCATAACCCTATAGCATCACTTATACCAGGAAAAGAGAGGGAAACTTGTCCATTCTTTGCCAAAACTGGAGCTTGTAGATTCAATGAAAGGTATAGTTGTTGTTTTCAATAAGAATACATATGTTATTTTAAATGAAGTTGTGTTTTCTTGATACATTTTCAATGAGCATTAGATTTGTTACTGTCTGTAGTGGTTGAAAGATGGTGTGAATTTAATTTATACTTAAATTTTATTCATATTTTGACTTATTCAGGTTTGATTAAAAAATGTTAAGCACATGCAAGAAGCATGTAAATATTTTTTTACAAACTAACTAACAATCAATTAATACACTACATATAACTGACATTGGCCTTAGCAAAACACTTCCTCATTTGTTCATATAACATTATAAAGAAGAAAAGTATTTTATAATTTCAGATGTTCAAGAGGACATCCAGAACCTGATACAAGCACAACAATTTTGATGAGAGGAATGTACAGCCATTTTGAGCTTGAACAAGGGTTACTGGACGAAAATGACACTGGTAGTTTTTATGTTAATACCTATGATGAAATTATGATCAGGCCACATTTTTGACCCTTTGATTTTTAAATTAGGAAGATTTAGTAATATACCAAACAGCATTCTTCAAATGTTCATAAGACATAAGTCTGACACATATTATAGTTTTGAATATATGCCAATTTTGACATGTTTACGATGTCACAGTGATATCACTATTTTTCTGTAAACCAAGAAGTGTCCAGGTTATATTATCCTGTTTATTAATTCAATTAATTCAATAATTTTCCGATCAGTTTATACTTAGATTTGAGCAACAGTTTTACAATGTATATTTTGAATGATTCTCTTTATTATGATTTTAAGAAAAATCACGGAAGAATGTTATTTTTTCAGATCTTATACTAGAATATGAAGAAGGAGAATTGTACAACAATTTTCGAGATTTTTATGATGACATTGTACCAGAATTTAAAGCAGTTGGGAAGGTTGTACAGGTTAAAGTGTGCTGTAATTATGAACCACATCTCAGAGGAAATGTATACATACAATTTGCAAGGTACTGTCTCATGAATATAATTACTGTTTTTGATGCAATAAAACAAAGCAAATAGACATAAACTTTAATACTCAATAATTACGTTAGGGCTGTTCCAGAAAATACTATGTCCCCCCCAGGGACGGCACTTTTTTTTTACCCCCACCACCCATAGAAATCAATTAAATTTTTAAACCACCACCAATAGAATTTAGATTATGTCAAGACCAACAACCTATGGAATCTTTAAAAAAATCATTGAAACCCACCACCCATAGATTTTTTTTTCTGTCAGTTTAGAAAAATATCGGAATGATGCTATTTTCCATAGATTATTAAAGGTTTTTCACAATGTTTTGGCTATCAGCATGAGAAAATGTGCAGTCCTAGTGGTCGGGTTGTCAGTTTCAGCACTTGGATGTGTTATGTGTCCCTTGTCTACCAGCATTCATATTCATATTTCAACTTAAAATTCCAGAAGTGTATCCAACCAAAATGAACCGAACCGCAACCCTTGTATAGAAAATCAAACCAAACTGTTAGGTAGGCGTATTGTTACAGCCCTAGCTAGCGACAAGTTACCAAAACAAATTCAACATGCATGCAGTAATTGACAATTGGCAAATCACCTTTGAGATCAGTTTTACAAATCACAATTCAGGGTAGGACTAAACCATTTGTCACAACAGTCCTGTAGGCCTTGGCAGCGTATGTTTTGCTAGCCTTTCATCCATTTGTTCTTTGAATCCGTTTCAACAAAGTCAAAGATTTAATGAACCTAACAGATTAAACCACAAAGTATTGTTAGCTTTGTACCCCCAAAATTATCATGCAATTCAAGTTCTACATTTTCTTTAATTGGGGGAGACAGGATTTAACATTTCATATTTTGGAAACAGGGATTGCAGGTTTCTTTTTGGAATTCATTTTTTTTTTACCTCTCCCCCTCCCTTAGTTAAACGTCCAGATCAAAACATCGAACTATGCACTTTTCCTGGATCAAACATGAGGTTAGTCTTTGAAAAATATTTGTCTAGTATAAGGCTAACCTCTTCAAATACTAGACCACTTATCTTTTCTGGTTTTACTTTTTTGTGGCATAGCCATCGTTAGTTGATCGATCGTTCCAAGTTAATAAAAAAATAGGGGAAAACACAATGTTTGTTCTGTTTTTTTACTTGTTTGCTTAGGTACTTTGTGTATCGTGTTTGTGTATATTACCTGCTAGGAATATGGGGAACTCCATCATCTGACGTTCCTGGGAGGTTGTCCATGTTGCTGTTTATACATACATGTCAACCTCTGACAATGGGAAATCATGTCATGACATGACATGATATGTCAAAAAGCGTGTGAAAACGCGTGACGTAGATGCGGACTTGTTAATATGAATGTGGTAATGTTCATAATTTCATACAAATTTGTGAATACAAAAAAACAATATATATTCTACTTTGAACTTTTATTGTATTAAACAGTGGTCTGTTATGTTGCTTTTAAAGCACCACCACTAGGCACATATTCAAAACAACTGCCAGTTTCAATTTTAGTTACATTTATTTGATAACAGCACACAATACAAATGTAACATAGTCAAGTTCGGATCAGAATTCAGTGTTAATTTCTTTATTATTGAAAAGGCTCTCCCACAGTAGGAATTGATATTTGACTGAATTAGCTTCATCAAGATTTGAAAGAATGTCATAATGTTGGTTTTTTTTGGCAATGTAAAATGTCATCTATAGATTATCTCTGCCATTGCTCCCATTGCTATTGCCTGGTTAAAACTGGGTAGTTCATCAGAAGAAAGCTGGTACTATCAGAGCTGATGCAACAGTTCTGTGGTATTTTTATCCCCATGGCCTGTAGAAATCTGTTGCCGTGTTGGCTAGATTTAAAACTGAAATTGAAAAAGAAAAATGTTTTATAAAATTTGATTTGTTAAATGTTTATTCAAATAGCTACATTGTATTTTTCCTCTCACATGTATTGTTTTTTTATCATTGCAACATAGAATGCACAAATTATGCGTTACTTGTCACTCGATCATTTAAACTCGAACTCCAAAATATAATTTATAAATCTTGAATCTTGCCGTACACGTCGTTTTGGCTTAACAATTGGCACTTTAGGCGACGGTACAGGTCCTGAAAAGTGACCTCTTTCTGTGCACATTTCCCCTATAAAGTGAATTTGAAAGAAAGTCACAAAATCGTTAAAACTAATCACAAACTACTTACCTTTTACTGTTTGTCCATATAGAAAAATAAACAATACGGCAGCCAAACAATTGCTTCAAATTTTTCGGTATTTATCGCCAAATAAGGATAAAACCCGAGAATAGCGATATCACTAACGACCAAAAAATGAAAAGAACGAAAAAGCGTGTAATTGCTTGTAAAGTGGTGAAAAGCGTGTACACGCCATGTGACAAAATCCTCGCGTGTAAACCGTTGAAAAAGCGTGTATTACACGCGAATATCATATGTCACTTGACATGTATGGTTTATACCATGTGCTAATATTTCAGATTTCAACGAAACGAAATAACCGTAAAAAAGTTTATATGTTTAAGTGTTTATTGTCATAAATAGACAAGATGTAACAATATATTACATTTAAAATAATAATGTATCAATCTGCGCGTATCTAATAAATAAACTGACTAGTAAAACCGGGAAAACCGTTTGATTCGCTTCGTTTAAAAGACAAATATATTCCGTAATATATATTTACCGCAAAGGGAAATAACTCCAACTGTCTTTACTTTTTTAGATAGGGTTGCATGGTACCAGTTAAGGAAACAGTAAATAATAGGAAAACTGCCGTTTTTCGTTACAACTATCTAGTAACGCTTCGTGTCAAATGTGCACCGGAAATATGCACACACAACGGAATAACCCACCACCCATATATTATCAATTTTCTCCTAAATACCCACTACCTATAAATATAAAATTAGCCTCAAGGGTACCACCAACGTAAATATTTTCTTCCCTCACACGACCACCCATGGAAAAAAAGATTGTTTGCCGTCCCCGGCGGGGACATAGTATTTTCTGGAACAGCCCTTAGATGTATGTTTCATTATAATACTTTATTCTGATTGGCTAACTGCAAGCTTTTTTATTCCTTAATCAACTTCATTACACAATAAAATTCATCATTCATGATGACACGAGGTCCAAAATAAAGTGCACAGGTAAATTAAATTAAAACTTGATACAAATTGTGTTTTCATGACCCTTGCTAAAAAATGTAATTATAAGTATTGAATGCTTCTTTTTGTAACTTCATAGGGTTGTAAAAGCGTTGACCATGCACACTTTTTTAGAATGAAGCGTGGCCGCACTTCATACAAAATGTACTCTGGTCAACACTTATACACCCAAATGAAGTTGCAAAAAGAAGGATTCAATTCTTAATTATAAAATTTGTGTAAAGGGAGATAATTTTGGTATGATTTGTTTAAAGCATTGTTACCATAGCTGTAATTATGAACCATATCTCCCAGGAAATTTATACATACAATTTCCCAAGGTACTGTATCATGGATATAATTACTAGTGTTGATGCAATAAAACAAAGCAAATAGACATAAACTTAAATACTCAATATAAAATGTGTGTAAAGGGAGATAATTTTTGTTTATTTTAAAAAGAAATTGTTACCATATTGTGCTGTAACAATAAATCATATCTCAGAGGAAATATACATACAATCTACAAGGTATTATTTCATGGATTATATTATTTTTTATGAAAGAAAATAAAACGCACCTACATAAACCTTAATATACCATATAACATGTGCATAAAGGATTATACTTTTGGTCTGACTAGTGTAAAGCATTGTTAAATAGTGTACTGTAATTATGAACCCCATCTCTGAGGAAATGTATACATGATGATGGTTGATTGCTTTATGTCCAGCGTAAATGCATACATACAATTTGCAAGGAACTTCATAAAAAATTGAACCATTAAAAGTTTGATGGTGTGGTCAACAATGTAAGCTCACCTCATTTATTTGCTTATTTGGATTTTATTCAAATCAATTACATACAATTTTATTTACCTCTCAGTATAAACATGTTTTTCTTTTTCAGTGATGAAGAGGCTCTTGCTGCAATGGTAAAGATGAATGGTCGTTTCTATGCTGGTAAACAGATCAGCTGCGAGCCAGTTTTAATCAAATCATGGAAATCAGCCATATGTGGTAAAGTCTTCATTTTGTTTTTAATGCCCCATTTATGGGCCAGGGCATTATGTTTTCTGGTCTGTGCGTTCGTTTGTTTGTCCGTCCACCTGTCACATGAAGTTTTTGGTTCATTTAGTTTTTGATGAAGTTGAAGTCAAATAAGCTCGAAACTTAATACACATGTTCCCTATGATATGATGTTTCTAATTTTAATGCCAAATTAGGGTTTTACCCAATTTTCACGGTCCACTGAACATAGAAAATGACAGTGCGGATGGGGCATCTGTGTACTATGGACCATTCTTGCTGTGTTTGATTTCCAGGGATGTGTTCTTTTTGAAACTATTTATTTTGAACATATAATTGTTTTTGAAAATGATTTCAATATATTTATGCAGAGCGGGCATTAAGTTATACCCTTTTCTGTCTGTACGTCCCAAAGTTGGTTTCTGTTCTCTAACTTTAGTTTGCCTCTACCAATTGTAATGAAACTTAACAAAGTGCTTATTAGTACAAAACCCAAATCAAGTTTGAATTTTGGTGGCGTCACTTTGAACGTTCTAGAGTTATGCCCCTTTACAAATGGAAAATTGCTGAATTTTTGTTTTCATTCTTTGACTTTAGCTTACCTCTACCAAATAGTATACAATGCTTATTACCTCAAAACTCAAATCAAGTACAAATTTGGGTATTGTAACTTTTACTGTTTTTATGCCCCACCTACGATAGTAGAGGGGCATTATGTTTTCTGGTCTGTGCGTCCGTTAGTCCGTCCGTCCGTTCGTCTGTCTGTCTGTTCGTCCGTCTGTCCCGCTTCAGGTTAAAGTTTTTGGTCAAGGTAGTTTTTGATGAAGTTGAAGTCCAATTGACTTCAAACTTGGTACACATGTTCCCTATGATAAGATCTTTTTAATTTTAATGCCAAATTAGAGATTTTACCCGAATTTCACGGTCCACTGAACATAGAAAATGATAGTGCGAGTGGGGCATTCGTGTACTGAGGACACATTCTTGTTCAGTTATGTTCCTATATAACTTTATTTATGATATGCAAGCAGGGGCATCATCCATGTCCCATGGACACATTCCACATTTATTGCAAGATGGGACGATAGAAAATGTAGAAGAACAATCAGGGTGACATTTACTGCATTAGTTTTGCAGTTTACATATAAATAGAATGAAACTATATACCACATCTTCCACATGTACATTAAATCAGATTGGTACTGGGATATTCCTATGCAGATTGTATAATTTGCATTTTTTCTAAATATGAAGAAGTTGAACAACAATTCCTGCTGTTTTCATTAACTTGAAAAAAAACTTAACAGACATGAATAAGAAAATAATCTAATTTTTAAATTTGCATATTTTTAGGACTGTTTGGACGAGGAAGATGTCCAAAAGGAAGGAACTGTAACTTTTTACATGTGTTTAAGAATCCAAGGAATGAATTCTGGGAGTATGATAAACCTCAAAATAATTCTTATAACAGATCGATAAGAAGTCAGAGATCAAGCAGATCTAATAGATCAAGATCAAGATCACCTTATAAAAGATCACATGACAGACACTCATACTCCAGAGATCGGTTTCAAGATGACCATAGGTCAAGAAGCAAATATAGATCAAGATCTCATAGACATTCCAGATCAAGGTCAAGAGATAGATACTCAAGGTCACATTCAAGGGGTAGAAGATATTCAAAATCAAGGTCTAGATCAAGATCTAAAAGAAAATCTATTGAAAGGAGTTCAAGTCATTATTCAAAAAGGAAGAATTATGAAAAATCACGATCAAGAGAGAGAGAAAGAAATAGATACTCAAGATCAAGGTCAAGATCAAGGTCTCAGTCAAAGGCAATTTCTAAAGACAGGAGTGTACGCCAAGTGTCAAAACATAAACGTTCTAAGTCTAGGAGTTTTTCAAGAAGTAGATCAACCTCTAGATCGCCAAGTAGACATTCAAATAAGAAAAAGAAGCACAAACATAAAAAGAGCAAGAAACATTCTGGATCAGACAAAAGTTCTATTAAGACTGCCTCAAATGGTAAAATAGGCATAGATCAAGAGACTAGTCTTAGTAAAGAGGATAGTGAACAGCCTGTCTCTGTTGAATGAATGTATAAAAATAAATAAGTTGAAATGATAAATCTTAAAATGATAGATCAATTACAATGATACAGGATAAAAACTGCTTTAAATGTTGCTCATCGAGTTAACTTACCTAGTTGAATGGACCATGAGAGATAATGCAACACTTTCAATTGTCTTCAGTCTTTCTAAATATAAAAAATATCATCACTTATCATTCTTATGAAACCAAAGAACCAAACTCAACCATACTTGACATGAACCAGAATGATCCTTTTTGTATCCAGTGCAAATTTAGTTGTTGCTTTATTTGTCCCAGCCAACCAAACAACATGCCTGTTATGTCTAAAAGTCTCAAGATTAAATGTAAATAGTTGACTAAGGCCAAAAAAAAATATATGTCTGTTTATGGTAACCCAACCGACCCTATTTTGAGGGCCGACCCTAAGCCATTTTATTTCCGATGTAAAGTGTAAAATAAACTGAACTCATGTTAAAAGTGAAGATAGTGTTGCCTGATACATCCCAATGTTCATAGTCATGAATATGATAGCTGTTTTAAGGAAATTCGTGACTCGTGTGATAACATTTTGCCACCATTTTTTTCCAATCAATAACAAAGGGAAATAATTCAATCATTAAAAATACGGGTAAACTCGGCCCATGGACAACTCGGACCACGGCAAGACGGATGGCACAACTCAAAATCATGGCGCAAAACAATAAAATGGAAATACCGACCTACCTACCCTATTTATTTTGATGATGTAACCTTAAACAGACATATATATTTTTTTGGCCTAATATCTTTAAAAAAAAAAAACACTGTTTCCTCTGAATGTTAAAGTTATCTTTTTCTACTTCAATTAGAATTATCCCTCTTTATAAGAGTTATTTTAACTAATTGGAATTAAGCCTTGGTTTTACTTAAATGCATCCTTTGAGGCTTACTTTGGGGAGTGGAAAGGCATAAATATAAATCATTATAGATCATAACAACTGTGTACATGTTCATCTGACCGGTTTCTCCTATCCTGGACTACCATTTAATGGTTCATTTGGTCAATGTTAATTTTTTCGTGATTATAATAGGAAAACAAAGAATATGGGGTAACTATCCATGACACTAAATCGGTACATGCACAGCAAAAAACACACAAAAAACAAAGAAACAGCATGCAGTTTCTCTAATGCTATAAGCAATGTATCAACCTTATTGTGGTAATGAGTGACTGTTAGATGTACATGTCCATACATGGTTCTACTGATATTCACCTCATTTTCATACTTAGGTATATTTCTCTTTGTCAACTCAAGGATTTGTACTATACAAACCATAAGCCAACTAAAGTTGGTAGAAAGAAGGTTTAAAGATGCTCATATTTGTCTTATGGGGTATATCTTGCCTTGACTTAAATGTATGGTTCAGCTCTTGCGTTTATGTCAGTTTTGAATATACTGTACTAATAGGTCAAACTTGTGTGTTGTACAAAATGATTGGTTTGAATTTGACCTCATTTTCACCGTTCGTTCATCAAAATAAAGTGTAGTAGTAAGACCAGTTTCTCATATACTATAAGTTATAGATCAACAATATTAAACTAGACATGATTTCCATGTATAGCACACATTTTTTGCTGAGATAACTTTCATCAGGTAAACTTTTGACCAAAGGTTCTGAAAGCCAAACATATTTTTTATGGTTTACAAAAATGTTGCGGAAGAAAGTTTCAACTTTAACGTAAGCAATATCTTTAGTTTAAGTGAATAGAAATCTATGGAATTTAAACACAAGGTTGATGACCACAAAAGGAAGGTTTGGATTGATTTTTAGGGGTTTAGGAATGGGGGGGGGGGGGGGGGATGGCCAAAATAAGCATTTTTCTAGTTTCCAGACAATAACTTGTGGGATGGTGTATGGATCTCTCTGAAATTATACCACAAGGTTGCATACCAGAAATGGATGGTTATGATTGGTTTTGGGGGGTTATGGCTCAAACTATTTAGGAATTAGGGGGCAAAAAAGGGGGGAAAACAAGGGTGTCCTGGTTAATGGACAATTACTTCTAATTAAATGTAAAGTTTGGACTACTATCCTTACACTGCTTTTAAATTATTAAATGGGTAATAATGGTTGGAATCTCCAATGGAAATTTGAATTGAGATTATGACCTTATCTTGAGGGAAAGAAATTTTTTTGGGGGAAAAGGCGGGAGGGGGAAGTGAAAAAAATTAGGGGGGTAAAAAGAAATTGTGGGGGGGGGGGGACATTTTTTTCTTAAGATTTCAAAAATTAAAAAGAAAATTTCTTCAAATATTTTTTGTTTTACCAAAAAAAAGGGGGAGAGTAATTCTCAACAGCATATTGTATTGCACAAAAGCAAAAAAAAGGGGGGTAATTTTTTTATTTTTTTTTTTTTTTGGGGGGGGGGGGCAATTTTCCAAAGCATGGTGTATTGCACAATAGCAAAAAATTGAATATAAATTCAAATCATATAACATATATCAATTCTAAGTTCTTTGACTACAGTTATTCTCTGTCAGAAATCTATTACAATCCAAATTCAGACCTGTATCAAGCACGAATATTGTGTCCATTTTTGCCCCAACTATTCAGGGTTGAACCTTTGTGGTCGTATCCAGCTGCTCTTGGGGAGCAATTTATTTTCTTTAGCTAAACTACCATTAATACGAAGTTTCCGTCGGTCACAGGTTCATTGTCCTTTGATGTACATGTCAGTCACAGATTTATTTGACCTTGACCTCATTTTCATGGTTCATTGCTCAGTGCTAATTTTGTGTTTTGGTCTGTTTTTCTTAAACTTTAAGCAATAGGTCAACTTTATTTGTTGTATGGAAGGATTGTAAGCTGTTAATGTCTGCCTGGCATGGTTCATCTGATCTTTACCTCGTTTTAATAGTTCATTGGTCAATGTTTAGTTTTCTTGGTTAAGCTTGTTTCGTTGAAACTATAAGCAATAGGTAAACTATATTTAGTTTTTTGGATGATTGTAAGGTGTAGATGTATTTCTTGTTTGGTTTATATGACCTTGACCTAATTTTCTTGTATCAGTTTAATTTTATGTGACGGTTGAAGCAAACTTCATATTTAGGACTATCAACATAATATCAATGGTTAGTAAAGATGGTGAGACATTTCAGCGTGTGCACTCTTGCTGGCTAAAATTGTGTGGTTTCCATTATACAACACATGACCATTGGGTAACCAATTAGAAGGCCGATATGGAACTATGGTGTATGTGTAGATACCCTGACATCACACTTTTTCAATGGAAATCAAACAAACTATGGTACATGGTATGATTGTAAGGTGTAAATGCCTAACGACAGGGTACCTCTGGTCCTGACCTCATTTACATGGGTCATTGATAATGTTTAGTCTAGGCGATGCTTGTAGTAAAGCCTATATATAACAGACTTCAATATTATTCAAGTACAATCATGGTACCTAAAGGAACCATGCCAACATGCGCACTCTTCTTCAACTTGTATAGTAAATATTGCTGTATCTAGATATACAAGGTTATTGTTCATAAGTATGTATCTGCGATGAAGTGTATTGTCTAGCTTTTACTGATAAAACCGCCTATCATTTAACATGTTATAAAGTTGTATCATCGAAAATCATACCAAAACTTCTTTTATATTAAGTTGCCTATAGTTGTTTAAATTGTCGTCCTTTGGCACCTGATGAATAGTTGTCCCCTTGGCCATCGTCATATTTTTATTTTAATTAGAAAAGAAAACCATTCACACATAATTTAGTAGTTTTACTTGACTTGTTTATTCTTGACAAGCACAATACTGACACCCTGTTGTTTGATTGATTTTGAAACCATTAACACAATACATTTTACACAAAACTGGTGGACAAGATGGCGGTTGCGTATTACATGCACAGTATTGGCAGCCGGTTGTAGAGTCAGTTCTGAAACCATACACACAGTACAATCTACAATAAACTGGTCTACATGGTATCTGGGTAGTCTGGGTACTGTCAGGGAATACTACCGCATCTACAAGTATAAATGTTTGCTTAGTTACATTAATGGACAACATGTATGTATTTATTTTGAGTGCAACATGTACACTTATAATATTTAATTGACTATGCATGTTTATCTTTAGAATCCCTGATGGGAAATTAGCGGTTCACTGAGATATTTCTTACTGGATGATTACAAAGGTTTCGTGTTAAATGGTTCATTGGTATTGTTCAGTTTAATTTTTTGCTTCAAATTTAGTACTAGTGGTGGATTGGGGGAAGAGGCATGTAATGAGCACTCCCTTTGATTGGAAAATACATCATTTTTAGCATTAAAAAAAAAACTAAAAAAAAAAAAAGACCGTTCCGCTTGGAGGTATGTACATGTATACACTTTTCTGGAATTATACCCCTTTTAAAATCCCCGGATCACATCCCCTTAGCAAGTTACATATTTTTGACTTCTAAGAGATTCTGTATCTTAAAAATCTGTAGGTATCTTTCGCCTCTCTTTAGAAGCCACATATTGCATACACAATGTTTCTTTGCAAGCTTTTTGACAGTTGAAAGGTGTTTTGGGTCAATCGTCTAAATTACTGAATTCGATATTTCCTGTAACATTGCAATCGAAAATCCTCTCTAGTTCTTTTTTTATAAAAAAACATAACTTAATTACTTACTTTTTGACAAATCGTCATTGTTTTAACGATAAAAAGCTACACATAAACACAACATCAAACAACAATCCTCAGTCAAAATGCAAAATGACAATTTCTTTGATTGACTTGGTATTTGGTACCTGGGCCTAACGCATTTAATGATTGGTCCTAGTTGACAATATACTGACACCCCGTTGTTGTGTTGAACTAGAACTAGAGCAGTACATACACGAATACAAGAACAAGAATCTTTTGAAAATACAGAAATGAAATTAAAAAAGTTGCGTAGGCAATAATCTACTTGCGTAGGTGTTTAATATATGGCGACAAGATTTTTTTCAATTCTGGACGTCCATTGTTAAAATTACAAAGTCTAGTACTTACCACTAGCAGAAGCCAACGACACATTCATAAGAATTATAAATAAACCGAATGTTTTCATTGTTTTTGTTTGTTGTAAATACAAATTCACTATTTTCTCCTATAATCGTTTCTATTACTGAACGTCGAAGAACGATAAATGTCTGTTGATTACCCAACAGATGACAAAAATCACACACTTCTTTACATTAGTCCATATAGACTACTTTCAATGTCCTGGTATTAAAGCTAATATGTGCTAACTTTCTGGATTATACGCATTACATCGTGGATCCCTGTAAAAAATATACTCATTTGAGTAATCTGAACTATAGAATTTGTAAATGAACGACAATGAAAACACAAAAATGCACTTCATTTCTCTAATCCTATCTATAAGACTGTTGCATTGCATACTATGTTAGTCCTAGATCATATGTAACATTAAGAACAGGGTTGTAAAACAAAGGTTGAACTTTTGATATTTATGAAATTTTCCACATACTGCAGGGTTTGTTACTTGTGCTGTGTGGATGCAGTAGAATGTGTCCCCGTGCGTGTAATGTATCCCCTTGTATTTTTACAGTTATTTTTTTTCTGTATCTATCTGCCTGTCCCAAGTCAGAGGCCTGTAATTCAGTGGTTGTCGTTTGTTGTTGTGTTACATATTTGTATTTGTTCGGTTTTTTTTACATGAATTAGACCGTTACGGTTTTCCGAGTCGTTTGAATTGTTTTACATTTGCTGTATCGGTGCGTTTATAGCTGACTATGCGGTATGGGCTTTGCTCATTGTTGGAAACGTCACTTATTTACTGCTGAGTGGAGAGGTGCAAATTTTTGGGGCGATTTTATGCTAAAAAATGATATATCACTGGGTCCCTGTCTTTTGATTGAAGAATTATTCTTCAATCAAAAGAGAGGGACCCAGTGAATTCTTGTTTAGTTAATGTTTGATTCGAGCGTCACTGATGAGTCTTTTGTAGACGAAACGCGCGTCTGGCGTATATACAAAATTTAGTCCTGGTATCTATGATGAGTTTATTTGTATTGTTATTTAATTGTAAATAATAATTGTCAATTATATTTGGTGTCATGATGGACAGATTGTAAGGTGTACATGTCAGACTAGCAGGTTTCATTTGACGTTGGTCTCATTTTCATGGTTCATTGGTCAATGTTAAGTTTCTGTGTAATGGTCTGTTTCTTAAATACTATTAGCAATGGGTAAACTATATTCGGCGAATTGAATGATTGTAATGTGTGCATGTCTGTCTGGCAGAGTTCATTTGACCTTCACATCATTTTCATGGTCCATTCGTCAATGTTAAGTTTTGATGTTTATATAAAAAAAGAAGATGTGGTATGATTGCCAATGAGACAACTCCCCACAAGAGACCAAAATGACACAGACATTAACAACTATAGATCACCGTACGGCCTTCAACAATGAGCAAATCCCATACCACATAGTCAGCTACAAAAGACCCCGAAATGACAATGTAAAACAATTCAAACGAGAAAACAAACAGCCCAATTTATGTACCAAAAAATGAACGAAAAACAAATATGTAACACATAAACAAACGACAACCACCAATTCATAGGCTCCTGACTTGGGACAGGCACACACATACAGCATGTTGCGGGGTTAAACATGTTAGAGTGATCCCAACCCTCCCCTTACCTGGGACAGTGGTATAACAGTACAACATAAGAACGAACTATAGAAATCAGTTGAAAAAGGCTTAACTCATCAGATGGATAAAATACAAGTGGACGTGGATGGGTATGTATATTTTTCAAATACTGAAATATTGCGCACGATATTGGTGTCACTTTGGAAATATGGGTTACAAGGCGGGTTATTCATATTCAAGCTCTTATCCTTTACAATACATATCCATGTTATGCATATCATTCGAAAGGAAATAAGCCATAGAAATCAATAACATAGATGATTTTGTGCTTTGTCTATTTTTTAATGAAAAACTTTGCTCATTTTAATGCCTATAACGTCATTTCAAGGGTGTCCCGCTGTTACAATTTTGTTTTATGTGAGTCTTTAAAATCCCAGTGCGGATTCATTAGTAGATAGAATGGTAAAAAATTTTGCAATTGTTTTGTATACATTTAACTGAAAATGAAGTAACAGACGTTTTTAACTTTAAGAGAAGGAAGATCGTCAAAAGAGTTTAAATAAAAAAGAGAAAAAAATGTCCCAATTAGCTGCTCAACCCGTAAATTTTTTTTCTGTCTTCACTTTCATAAGATATAACGGACGAAAATGGATTTTAATAATATCAAAAAATTATACATGTCCCGAAGAAGCTATCTGAAGTCATCATTAAGTAACTGCGGTCTTATTTTAAAAACATCGTCATTTTTCCCGTGTCTAATAAATTGTCCCGATGGACAAAATAACACAAAGAATAATTCAGAGGCTTTTTATCAAACGAAATTCTACTATATCTCAATTTTTTAACACCTGTTAACTGATATGAATGGAAAATACATTTAATTTCCTTTAAAATGATATGATATGTACTTTTGCTTGAGTTGCAGTTAGAAAATCCGAAACGATCTAAGATGTCCAATGAAATGTCCCCGTAACCGTAATTTGACGTTCGCGTTACAATAACGTTAAACTGTATACGAATTTTCTTGCATATTTGGCATAACATAATTTCATAATATGGTCTGATCTATATAAAATAAAGTTCTCGTTTAATATACATTAAAATACAGATCTGCATTAATTCATGCATATAAGATGTCGAAATATTTAACTCGGATATTTCATAAAGACAATGCCCCGGAGGTATAACAAAGAGATAACTTACTAATAACCACACTCCCACTTTATAAAAGCAAGATACATTGAAAAAGAAAATGCGATCAAAAGTGAGATCTTCTTAATTATCCTCCTAAGCCAGATAGTATCTGTAATTCCTAGCGTTGCTATTAAAAGATTCAAAGCTATACACATGAATGAAAATTCTCACAAAAAAATTATGAGAAAAAGTACACCTTAGTCGTGAACATTTCAGGAAAACGTACAATAATTTTTTTTTGTCGCATCGACTCATTTAACAAAACGTTTTATCAGAGAAATACTTGTATGTCATAAACATTTCAGTATATATATAGCTAACGATCATTTTTTATCTACTGTGAGTAGAACAATTCCTAGTCATCTACCTAGCAATATGTGTTTGAAAAATAAGGTTATTACATTTAGAAGTAGTGTGACAGAATGAAGATTTTTTCTCGAATCTCCAACAAAATTGCCTGGTACATAGGCATGTGATGAAACTAGTATATTGAAATTAAAACTTTTCTTTTATCATAATTTGAGAAAGAACGAAAGAGAGAGAGAGTGAGAGAGTAGTTGTCCGACATATATGATGGCTGGCACACAAACATGTAGCAGCTAGCTCCAAGGTATTAATTTACAGACACTCCCAACTCATTCTAGAAAAAAAATCAACCAATCAATCTGCGGTGTAAAGTAGATCTTTTTTTTTTATCTTCGCAGAACGCCACAAAACATAGCTTGAATTTTATTTTTTACATCGCGATGACCGTGATAGCATTCCGATGTATTGTTGCCATAGAGATTTGACTTTCGGTTTTGACTGGTAACCGATCGTATAAATACGCGGATATCATCGAGTGCAAAATAACATTTCTTATCGCTTGTTATAAATTCACTTCTTCAATGAATACTCATAAGAACAGAAATTTATAATACGAAAATATTATGTCATTACAAATATTTATATGCATTAAAAAATCCACACGTACAGAAAAATTGTGTTAACGCATGCGGAAGAATATCACAAGAAAGTTTTTTTGGGAAAATATGAATGTCTACTCAAATCCAATCTATTGGAAAAATCGAATTGTTATAGAAGAGTGTCCACCATGCACTTGTACTGCACTTTTATTAGAATCGTAGAATAGAATGATATACAATTGGATGAAAATCATACATACATGTAACTGCTATATACAATTATAAATATAATATATAACAACAAACCAGAGTATACGTATTTGTGTCACCACAATATAATAGATATTAAAGCAGTGAAGTTGAATTCCTTGTCATTTATTCATCATCCACGCACGAACTTGTCTCAGAAAAAATATATCTCTGTACATAAACCTCAGTTTTCCGGTATAGAAATGTGATTTTTTTCTGAGACAAGTGCTTGTGACCATCCACAAGAACTTGCGGTCATCCGAGGTTCAGTACTTCAGTACTTTGATTATACTTTTAAAACAATGTTAAAACGAAATCAAAAAGATTGAAACCACAACATAAAAATAATCAGATGAATGTCAAAGAAGATTTTGTGTAAACCGATACTCAGTTATATGTTGAAAATGGAAAGCGCGGAACTAAAAATATTGTATAGTATAAAAAAAATGCATGAAATGCATTTCCTGACGGTCCATAGTTGTTCGCTTGAACACTGAACTATGTAAACATGCACATATAGCAGTTACTTAAAAAAATCACATCTATAGTAAAAAAAAAAGTTGTATTATTCAAAATCGGATTTCGACCTGCTGGTAATCTGCTATGTAGGTATTGTTCTGTGTAAAAGTTTTCCATACTTTGCCAAATTCTATTGAGTTTGTGAAAAAATATCAGATGAAAGGATAGCTTGCAAAATATGTTTCCGAAAGCAAAAACAAAACAATACAGAATCACGGTTCTGATTTTCACAATAAAGTAGAAGATGCTGCCGTATAAGACCAATTAATAATTTCTATATGCAAACAACAATGAGCAAAACCCTTACCTTATAGTCAGCTAAGAAAAGACCCGAAATGACAAATTTAAAACAATTCAAACGAGAAAACGATGAATTTTCTTAATTATTTGCCTGTTAAAACAATCCTGATTTAAAAAAATTAATCAATGAAAACGTTTTCTTTTAAAAAAAAATAATTTAGACCCCGACCAACTTTAAATTATTGAAAGTTGGCAACGGCAGCATAAGAGCACGTATTTCTTTTTCAAACATGATGCACATTTTATAAATTTTTTTGTTAGAGATTTTTTAAATAATGATATAGTTAACATTTTCCATAAAATCGGGATTGATGTTAAGATTGTGAACTTACTTATACGTTAAAATAAATAATATGAATTATAATGTAATTATAAGTCACTGTTAAAGAAAAATTAAATAAAACCAGATTCTTGGACTTTTATATTAACTTTAGTATACAGTATAATAGTCCCAAGATTAAAGTGTTGATAAAATAAGATTATGAAAAGAAAAATAGCTTGCGATATACTACCTACATCTTTCACATAATCAAAGACAAATCAAGAAGCATTTGAATATTAATTGAGGGAGCGAAATTACCAAATTACAACAAACATATATAAATAAACGTGTAATTGGGGAAAAGAGACAGAAACAAGAAACGAAATATTTACAATTTCACTAGCAAAGATAGGAGACGTCTTCTGGCAGAGAGAGCATTGCTTAATTTTAAGAAATAGAAGAAACTGATTGTTGAAGGCCGTACAGTGACCTATAGTTGTTAATTTCTGGGTCATTTTGATCTCTTGTGGAGAGTTGTCTCATTGGCAATCATACTACATCTTCTTTTTATATATTTAAATCATTTTACAAGACATCAAATTGTCATTTTATTCTATTGTTGCAGACAATTCTTCGCAAAAATTAAAAATTGTTCATGTATCTAAAATTTTGTTTTAATTCAATGGAATTTTGCATTTGCACCGGATTGAAAAAATAAAACCACATAAAGAAGCAACTTCGAACATCTCCTTACTTTAAGCGGCATTTTCACATGAGTAGAATATAAGGTCAACGTTTGAAACTTTCCGTGGAACAAAGTCAAAATCGTCGTTTTATTAGGAACGTCGTGTAACGCTGAGAGGCACCTATACCGTGCGTAACGTCTATATGTATGGAATAATGCCATAGTGTACATGTCTGTCTAGCAGGATTCATATATAACCTTCACCTCGTTTTATGGTGAATTAACCAATGTTTAAATTTTGTTAAATTTATGTCTGTTTTTCATATACCATGTTTATGTGGTACTTCAGTAAAATCATCATATTACAGACTTTCCGCATAAATCAAATCATGATAAGTAAACCAGACAGGACATGTCAACGTGTGCGCTGTTGTTTCCTCTTACCTTTACTGATTACATTTTTAAAAAGCTATTTCGAATTCAGAAATTGAAGGTTAATGAATTTGTTACAGTATTGGTATAGTCTCAAGATTTATGAATTGCGCACCATAGCTGAAATTTATAAGACGAGCTCCTTCATAAAACAAAACATATAAATCAACATGCAGACATCTTATACGTTCTGGTATTTCACATCCAATCTTTTATGGTAATATTCCTTACATTAAGCACAAAAATGTCGGCATTTACCTCAAAAGCTCATCAAACTTTTAAAGAGACTTATTAAGAAGGAACATAGTTACGATACTGTTATCAGATCATTAAAGATGGCATATTTTGGCTTTAATATTGATTCCCTTATAATAGGGTCTTTGCATCGCGGAAATAAACACATTTGTTCTAAAACCAGTTGTTGGCATGATACGGGTTATGTTCTTTTCATATCTTTTATAATAGTATGATACTAATCCCCTAACTAGAGGGATTATACTAGTATTTGATTTTCATATGATGAAGACATACCCTTTCAAACAGTTTAATTGAGGTCTTGAGCTGGCATGTCAGTACCTGCTAGTAGTCCTTTGTTAATGTATCATTGTCATTTAGCTTAGTTTCTTTTGTTACCTTTTCTGACATCGGACTCGGATTTCTTTTAAACTGAATTTAACTGCATGTGCGTATTGCTGGGGTTTTTTTTCTACATTGGCTAGAAGTATAGGGGCGGGTTGAGACCTGACAAAACATGTTTAACCCTGCCGCATGTTTGCGCCTGTCCCAAGTCAGGAGCACCTGGCCTTTGTAAGTGTTGTATGATTTTTATTTTTTGTTCATTTATTTTTATTTTTAGTTCATTTATATATGTAGGACTCTAAAGTGCGATGGTACTCTAAAGTACGATGGTGTATCACGGCGTGACGCTAAAGTGCGATGGTTGTTTTGTTTATTAACGTACGATTGTATATCACGCTAAAGTGCAATGAACCAATACAGTAAGGTTCGAGGGATCATAGCTAATTTCCTAATACTTGTAGAGTAAGACTTTTTAGTCTGCTTGCTTGCATATATACAATATTCGCCAAGCTTTCTTCTTCTTCGTAATGAGTACCAATAGATATAGGTAGATGTTGTATGAGTGCCAATGAGACAACTTTTCATCCAACTGCATTACAAATTTATAAAAGTAAACAGTTAACCATTATAAGTCAAGATACGGCCTTCAACACAAAGGCATCACTATATACATGTTATATTTTCCTACACTGAACAAAATAATGTTTTAACGGACAATTTATGATTTACGCATGAATCTACTAAATTAAGAACGAAAAAGTGAGAATTCAATGAACTTGAATCCATTCTTAAGCGAGCATGAAGAATTTGACCAAAACGATGTCCTATATAATAATACACTGGGACCTTACTATTTTGGGTACTAATTTGTGTTTTGAATAATGACAGAGATTCACATTTTCTTATGTTTAGGTTAATAGTGTTCCATAGTTTTGTTGTTGCAGGGATGAAATATTTAGATTATAAACAGGTCCGTGTGTTGACTTCTGTAATATTATTCTTGTCTTGTATTATGATCATGCCTACTTCCTACTGAATCAGGCAATAAGTCTATTAAATATTTGAACGGGGACCGCAAAGTAGAAAAAAAACTGCAACATAAACAATAATTTCAATTATCCGTTATAGCTTCTAATATAGAAACAAGATCAAGGATATTTTTGTATCTCATCTGTATAGTAAAATGGTCGACTGCAGGGCAAAAGTCTTTCCAGAACCCGGAAAAAAAACATTTACTTCAGCCAACAAAGCACGGTTAGGTTTAAATTAAGTAAGTCATGGACATTTCGTTTAAAGTTATTAATCAAATACATTTTTTGTATTTTAAACATTTATCTTTCCGCATGTTCATTTTTCGTTTGTATAAACGACTGTTCTCGTCATAATTCATTGTACGTTTATTACGTCTATACTTTCGCGGACAATCGCACTTTAGCGTGTGTAGGCATCGTACTTTAGCGTAGACCATCACACTTTAGCGTGACCATCGTACTTTAGCGTCCCCATCGCACTTTAGAGTCCTACATATATTTCGGAGTTTAGTATGATGTCAATTATCACTGAACTAGTACACTTTTTTTGTTTAGGGGCCAGCTGAAGCACGCCTGCGGGTGCGAGATTTCTCGCTGTGTTGAAGACCCATTGGTGGCCCTCGGCTGTTTTCTGATCTATTGCTTTGTGGTCTCTTTGTCACAGTCCCCATTTCCATTCTAAGTTTTATCAAAACCTTTAATGTAAGGCTCAAGTTTATTATGGTCATAAAGTAGTCCGAATCTTTCTTAATACATGATGAAGTGATTGTACAAATCGCAATGGCTACTGGTTTTTCCCCCAGACAAGTGCCTGCGGCTTTAAGAAGTGGAATTAATCCGTAATCTGATTTTTTTTAACTTGTATGTAGTAAATATTTCTGTATCTAGACACTAGCATACTTATACTGCCACTTAGTCTCTATTGGATGTGTAGGGTCATATATTGGTAAAACATGTGTAGCGCATATATATACTCTGTTGGGTAGTTTTCTCTTTTGCATTCGTGACTTTTATGAAAAGAAAATCAAACATACATTATTCATTTGTTTTAATTGACTTGTTTATTCTTGACAAGCACAATACTGACAGCCCGTTGTTGAATTGTTTTTGAAACCATTAGCACAATACATTCTACACATAACTGGCGGACACGATGGCGGTTGTGTATTGCATGCACAGTGTTCACATCCGGTTTTAGGATCAGTTCTGAAACCATATGCACAGTGCATTCTACACAAAACTGGCGGACAGGTTCCTGAGGATGGCGGTTGTTTATTGCATGCACAATATTCACACCCGGTTTTAGAGTCAGTTCTGAAACCATACGCACAGTACAATCTACACAAAACTGGTGGACAGGGTGGCGGTTGTGTATTGCATGCACAAATTTTGCATCCGGTTGTGGGCTCAGTTCTAAAACCATAAGCACAGTGCATTCTACACAAAACTAGCGGACAGGTCCCTGAGGAATATAAAAAAGAAGATGTAGTATGATTGCCAATGAGACAACCATCCACAAGAGACCAAAATGACACAGACATCAACAACTATAGTTCACCGTGCGGCCTTCAACAATGAGCAAAGCCCATACCGCATAGTCAGCTATAAAAGGCCCCGATATGACAATGTAAAACAATTCAAACGAGAAAACTAACGGCCTTATTTGTATAAAATTCCTAAACTGTTGGGACCAAAATTCCCAAAATCAATCCCAACCTTCCTTTTATGGTCATAAACCTTGTGTTTAAATTTCATAGATTTCTATTGACTTATACTAAAGTTATAGTGCGAAAACCAAGAAAAACATGCCAAGAAATTGCCTCAGTTGAAATTCTGCAAATATCCCATAGAGCAAATTACATGGATGATTAATATTGACCATTTGGTATATGGTCGTGTTCTTAACGAGACGTACATAAAGGTCATAAATTAGTTTGTTGAATGAAATTAAATCTGTATCTACTAATGGGTGCCGTAGGAGGTCCAACGGAATTTTTAGCTAGGATTTCTTGGCATGATGCTTATTTGGGCCCTTTTTGGCCCCTAATTCCTAAACTGTTGGGACCAAAATTCCCAAAATCAATCCCAACCTTCCTTTTATGGTCATAAACCTTGTGTTTAAATTTCATAGATTTCTATTTACTTATACTAAAGTTATCGTGCGAAAACCAAATGTCTTCAGACGACGACAAAGTCATACCAATATACGGCCAAATTTTTTTCAATTTTTGCTGTCATATAATAAAAACATTGAGTAGATGCAGTAAGAATGCCAGTGAGACAACAATCTATCAATGAACAAAGGACATAGAAGAGGTGACTACACTAAAACTGTACCATCTTTTATACATTTGAATAAAATGACTAATATAAAAAAGATGTGGTATGATTGCCAATGAGACAACTATCCAAAAAAGACCAAAATGACACAGACATCAACAACTATAGGTCACCGTACGGCCTTCAACAATGAGCAAAGCCCATACCGCATAGTCAGCTGTAATAGGCCTCGATAAGACAATGTAAAACAATTCAAACGAGAAAACTAACGGCCTTATTTATGTAAAAAATTAACGAAAAACAAATAGAATGAAATTCAAAACAGTGTGGCTGTGGCCATTGATTGACATATTAAATTCATTCATTGACTGGGACAATTTAGGTGAACGTTTGTATGTAACGACCACTGCTCACTATGTACTTTTTAAAGACACTTAAACTATGGGGTCACCAAAGGTTCTCAACACCTTAATATAGTAATTCGAAAAATTAATCAGAAATAACACGATGTTTTGATTTATATCAATTATATAAATCAAAACATAAAGGTTATTCCTGATTAATTTTTCGAATTATTTTATAATTAAAGGCGTTAAGAAACCTTCGGTGACCCCACAGTTTAAATGTCTATCATAGGTACGTCGTGAACAGTGGTCGTTACAGACAAACGTTCACGTAAATTGTCCCAGTCAGTGGATGAATTTAATGTGTCAATCAATGGCCACAGCCACACTGTTTTGAATTTCATTCTATGTAACACATAAACAAACGACAACCACTGAATTACAGGCTCCTGACTTGGACAGGCACATACATAAATAATGTGGCGGGGTTAAACATGTTAGCGGGATCCCAACCCTCTCCCTAACCTGGGACAGTGGTATAACAGTACAACATAAGAACGAACTATAAAAATAATACTGCATCTGAAAGAATATAATTATGTTTGTTAACAGTATTGATAAATATTTTATCTAAATAAGTGTATTGTTTGATGTTCCAGCGGCGAATCCAAAGATAAGGGGTCCGGAGGTTGGAACCCCCCTTTTTTAGGACAATAAATGCTTGTGAATGGGAATATATGGTTAGAACCCCACTCCGTTATCCTGGATAGGAACCCCCCTTTTTTAAATGGCTGGATCCGCCTAGTGTACGCTAATATACTATAGGAGTCGAGTGGTGCCGGTGCACTGCATATATTTACCGTTCGAATCCTTAACACGCACAAGGGGATGATCATATGATATTCTGCGGGGTAGGAGGTTATATTTAGAATTGACTTTTGATTTGCATGCTTATTTTTTTCACTTTATTTTCACTTTTGTACACAACTATATCCTGGATTTTGTGTTGCAGAATATACGTTTTTTTGATTGAGTTAAGTCATTCCAATTGATATATTATAGTGCGTCTTTCTATGTTGTGATGTTATACTATTGTTTCAGAAAAAAGAGAAGGTTTGGTACCATTAATAAAACGTTAAATCCCGCTGCAATTGCTTTCACCTGTCCTAAGTCAGGAAACTGATGTTCAGTGGTTGTCGTCTGTTTATGTGGTTCATAAGTGTTTCTCGTTTCTCGTTTTTATATAGATTAGACCGTTGGTTTGTGATCCAAAGCTCCGTGTTAAAGGCCGTACCTTGACCCATAATGGTTTACTTTTATAAATTGTTACTTGTATGGAGAGTTGTATCATTAGCACTCATACCACATCTTCCTATATCTATATATTATACATAAATTTGTAAATTAAACTCTTTCTTAAAATATGTTCTATTGTATTCATTGTTTTGTTTTGTATTGTTTAACCCTTTTTGGAAAATGGAGACATCAGATAATAAAAAGACGTGAGCAAATAAACAAAAAAGGCGAAGGATATACCAAAGGGACATTCAAACTTCTGATGCGGATCCGGGATTTTGAAAAAAGTGGGCCCGCGGTCCCCAAACTAGACAAAACTTCCATTAGAACTGGGGAAAGTCTAGATTAACCATAAATAAAGCTCCACCAGAGGGGCCGGGCACGCTTCCCCCTAAATCCGCCTCTGAACTTAGAAGTCCGAAAATAATTAATTGATATGATTATCTGGATGCCCCATATTTGAATTACGAAGAATGCAGCACTTATATACCACTAACAGCAGCCAGTGAAACATAAATAGCAATTATAAATAGACTGCACATTTTCATTGTTTTTAGATCTAAATCACGGTCTGCTGTAACTAGAAATTCCTAACTGTTAACATATCATATGCATTCTGGTATGGTATGGTAGTTCTCGAATGACGATTAATGATTGTCGATTAACAACAGATGACAAAAATATCATACATCCGTAATTTAAATCAATGCATGTAGCATGTCACTGAGAATAATTTTCATGCTTTGTATTGAAACTAATACTACGTGCTAATTACTATTTGAATCATCGCGATTTGATCCTGTAAAAAAATTACCTATATCAAACAACACCACCTAGAGCATTGCGCAGACACCTTATCCCCTCCTCTAACTATAGCTGATAAAAATCAGCTTTCAGTTCGGGAGGTGTTACTTTCTCGTAGGAACTAAACAAAGATATATATTTGTGTGTGCAGGCGTTTGTCTCTGAAAAAAATATATACAAACAAATAAAATAGGAATTATGTTTTTCAATCATTAATGAAAGTGAAATAGTGCAATATTAATTCACTTTTTGCAGCCAATTTGGTTCAATTTTGTTAAAATAAGCAAATAAACACTCTGATGAATTATTCACTTACAAGTGAATAATCCGGCCTCATTGAATCAGTATATATACTAGTACATGTGGCCTTTGAGTTAACCCCTTAGCTGGAGATGGGTTACGCATATATTCAGCTTTTAAAATGAAAAATTTATAGTGCTGTTGATGTCATTGTTTACCTATACTAACCAACAAATTTGAAGAAATGAAACTTTTGGCGAAAGTAAAATATATTTAGACCATTTTGAGCCAAAATTTACTCGTCTATGAGTTTGCATTAAAAATTCAGGATTAGTGCGCTCCATAGTATACTAATTTAAGATTTCCAGAAAACCAAGAGTTATTTTGGTAGTACCTGTGTTCCGAAGGTCAGATTTTTCTTATAAGACTTTAGAGGTAGGTTGAAAATTGGTATGTAGAAAGGTGTTTTTTTAATTGGTGGTCTGACACACGAAATGTTGATAAATTTTGTCTAGTCAGTGAATGCCTTGTTTATTGTTTATTTAAGACTTTAGAAGCTGTAGTATGTTATAAATTAAAAATTAGAATTTGCCCATTTAAAATTCATATTAAAGTATATAGGATTTTCTTTTCTCTGAGCCGTGACAAGTGATAATATCATAAAATATCTCTCTGATTGATGGCATATATGTAAATGTGTTTGTGCTAATAAATATAATTGTCTATTGTCTATATCTGGGACTATTGTCCCAGCATATATACACCAAATACTTTTTTCCGTGTATATTCGAAAGGTAAATTTTGAATACTTCCATGGATTTATTCTTCATAGATCTTTATAACTTTATCCAAGGACGTATATGTTAGTTATACGTCCTTGCTTTATCATACTATAAAAATAGGCACTGGCTACGGTTACATGGAAATGTAACAATAATAAAAATATTATTGTTACATCGGAGACTAATTGCTGGAATGCAAAGTTGGGTAAGGAACCGATTAATTACGAATGTAACAATAATTGTTGAGGCTACGGTTACAGTGTGTTATTATTACATGAACAACAGCAATGTATGCTAGATTTATTAAATTTAAATCTTCTATGCCGGGTTGTGTTGCTTAATTCTTTCATATGTACTAAATAATACTTGTAATAATGATAGATAATAAATATTATTATTCAACAAATGGTGTTTAAATAGTTTTACGTATTAATGGTTTTTATGTTCTTAAAAGTACTACTTCAGATTAATAGTAGTGCCAAAGGCGAAACATATAGTTCAATGGTTTTTTGTTGAGAACTTAGGCTGAGAAAAGTGTTTACTTTTTTCTTCTATTTAACTGCACACCTACTCTTATTACTGTCATTACACTTTGAACAATGGATGAAGAGATTCCTATTACCAATTTTGTCACGTTTGGATGAAAAAATTAAACTTGGGATGCGTTTGAAACGAAACGGAAATAATATCAAGACACAAATTTCTTACAGCTATAGATACAAATGCAACTCTAAAAAATGATACATCAAAAGCAAAGTTTGCTAACTGCTAAGTTGTATACTAAAATCTGAGGTAAACCTAAAATCCGTAATGGACGGCAATGTGATCATATTGATAGCCCTGACGACATGAAACTACACCACATGCTTCCAACCAAAATATTGGATGAGAATATCGACATTGCTAGAGTAAAAAGTATTTCTCACCAGAACCATGCACGGCAAACGTTAAAGGTTGCCTTATCTTCTAAAAGGAATATCGCAGAATGGATTTGCACACTGCGATACAGACGTTCACAATGCGGCATCACTGGTGTGTGATGACTGCTTGGAGTGGTTTCATCAAACATGTGTCAGACTCTCAAAAATAAAATAAATGTCTTCATCTTTTATTACTTTAGTACATTCGTACAGTGCTGTTTTTCGTGTAACAATAATGCTATGTAACCGTAGCCTCAATAGTTATTGTTACATTCGTAATTAATCAGGTCCTTACCCAACCATGCATTCCGGCATTTAGTCTCCAATGTAACAATAATATTTTTATTATTGTTACATTTCCATGTAACCGTAGCCAGTGCCATAAAAATATGCGGTCTGGGTGGAACTGATTCATGACCGGAAAGTTATCATCGTTGTTTCTATCAAATTTTTCTTTTATACTAACAATTCTATATATAGAATTTATTTGTCACGTGATGATAACAAAATGGCAGCAGAAATAAAGCCATCACAAAATAAGCAAGGAAACACAAGAAAACCTGTTCTAATAAGTAAATTAGAAGGTTTTCAAGATGACGTCAATATGGCAGTTATAATCCCTCGGGAAGACGGAGTTGTCACAGTCAGCGATGACAAGTAAGCTGTGCACAAAATTTGACAGGTGCCCGTTGTGTACATTGTTCATTATAGCCAATCCAATCCGGAAGCTGTTGCTACCAAGTACAAGCATCGTCACCATTTACGCCTCTTGTTGAAAATCGAAATAAACTTGTATCTTTTGCCTTGAATAACACTTATCAAAACCACCATGCTGTGTTCATTTGGTTTTGATAAAAAATAGGGGGTGGGTTCTGTTTTCAAAGTTATGCTTATTGATGGTTAATGATTGTTTGTATGCCTATACATATCAGTTTTATCAATGTATGTCACTGTGACTCATAATTAATCATAGACATAAAAGGTTCTCCATAGGGCATTTTAACCACTGTCCTATTTTATTTTTGTATGCCCATGCTGTATAGTGCAGCATACATGTAGCGAAGTTTTTCCTTGTCCCTACATCCCATAATTGGTTTTCCGTTCTCTAACTTAATTTGGCCTCATCTGAATGTTATTAAACTTGCACACAATGTCCCTATCAACAAAACACAGATCAGGTATGAATTTTGGTGGCATCACAATTACCGTTCTAGAGTTGTGGACTTTTAAAATGAAAATATTGCTAAAAGAATTGCTGAATTTTTCTGTCCTGTTCTCAAATTTAGTTTGTTTCAACCAAATGTTATGAAACTTAAAACACAATGCTCATTACCTCAAAACACATATCAAATTTGAATTTTAGTGGCGTCATTTTTACAGTTCTCATGTTATGCCCCTTTACAAATGTAAAAATTGCTGTTTTTTTTGTGTCTGCTCTCTTAAGTTTGTCTCAACTAATAGACCACTTTCGAGTTCATCCGTCACCAGAAAAAAATCGTCAATTAGGCGCGCCTTTTTGACGTCATTTACCAGATAGAGGGGGTCGCCTGTATCCCTGCACTATCAACGTTCATCAAGTGTCTAAGTGATTGTCATTATGCAGGGTAAACTATAGTCGCCGTCACGTAACATTGGCACAATGTTTTTGGTTGAAAGTTTTTAAACAAACAACCGCATTCATTCAAGATGACGTTTTTCATTTAGCGGAATCAAATATCATTCCAAAAATCAACTACTGTCCTACCTTTAATGTGTTAACACTGTATAATCCTGACCTTCACACAATCCAAGATTATTTTGGATGGTGGAATCTGACATTGTTATTACCGGAAGTGTTACTGTGGAACTCCATGTGCTGTCCATTTTCTCGTGTATCTCAGAGCTTTTCGTCATCTTTATGCTAAAAGCCAAGAAATTGTATCATCAATGACAATAATATTACCAGAGAGTAACGAAAGTTATGTAAATCAGGGATCCTCATAGAAACCAAGATGGTGGTTTTACAATACAAATAGTCTTGAAAAATATGAAGGTCTGGATTATACAGCTCAAACACAATAAAAGGTGTGACAGTAGTGGATAATTGGACTGGATTTTTCTTCCGCTAATTGAAAAACATCATCTCAAGTGAACGCGACTGATATTTAACAAAATTTTGACAAAGTCATTGTGACGGAGATTATAGAAATAATTTTTGTTTTGTATGTACTAAAGCACAATTATCTAATGACAGCAGTGCTGATTGTAAATTATGAGAATTTAGTTTGCTGAAAAAAATCGTGTAATATAGCATTATAATTTTCCAACCACCGCTCAACGTTGGAATGGAAGTGACGATGCCCCTAAACGCACGAATGATGTTCACTAAAACTAGAGTTTTTGACGGAAATGTATCGAACTCGAAAGTTGTCTATTGTATTGAAACCTATACACCATGTTTAACTGTTCTTGAGTTATGACCCTTTATAATGTTAAATTCCTAACCAAAGGCATCATCTGTGTCCATTCCCCATTTATTTCTGTAATTTATAAAGAAGTTTTGATAAAGATATTTAATGAAAAACAATGAAATTTATGACATCTGACAACCCTTGAACTTTCTTCAATGTATAGTTAAGTTTTATGAAATTTCAACCCTGTCTCCTTAATCTTTATCATAAGATTTTATTAAAGTTGCATACAAGAACATACAATAAAAATACGGAAAGGAAAAGCGCTATGCAATAAAGCAAAGAGAAATTTTAAGTCACAACAGGAAGGTTGTGATTGCCAACAAGATTTGATGTACCGGTAGTCCATTTTATTCTAAATCTTTTGGGGAAATTAATCAGGAAGAAATTTTCCTATTGCTATACATGTAGCTCTAGTGACCAGTGGTAAATCAACTTTTCTGATCCTCTTTAAATTAAATCTGTGAACTATAAACTTTCACAAATGAACATACAATAAAAACCAGTGCAAGTAAAATCCTGAACTCTTATGTAAAGGTATATATACAAGGATTTGTATCACTATACAAATCCTTGAGGTAAAGTACTTGAGTTAAAGTAAACATGGTAAAGAAAAAAAAAAGAAAAAATTACAATATCAAACTTTATTGAGGAATTCTGGCAGTTACGGTATTTAAAAAAACTTAAAATGTTCAGTATGAAATAAATACATGTGGTATGATTGCCAATGTGACAACTATCCACCAGAGATCCAAATATGTAACCAGAAATTAATAATTCATGCACCAGTTTAGATTATTACAATTTCTCAAGAAAACTAATTATTTATTCTTAAATTTTTATCTTCAGGACATTACGAGTATGGTTAAAAAGAGATACAGGACAGTATTGGCCAAGTATTTGTCACACATTGCCTTGTAAGTTGTATTAAATGAAATATTTATGTCCCTTCAGATTTGATAGGCTTCACCTCTGTATAAATTTTTAAGGATCTAACCATGTTCTAGGTCTCTTCTACATTCAGTAGTTAAATCCATCATCTAAAATAAATGTGTGTTACAAATAAGACAAACAATGTTGAAAGATCACATGATGATTGGTAGATTACTAGATAACTAATTTTGAATATTTTTTTCCATAACTCTTTTTGATCAAATTTCAGTAGGCATGGTACATGTAGGTAAAGGTAAAACTTAAAAAACTTAATATATGAGTTTCACCTTTTTTGGAAGAATGAACAGTTTAAAATCTTTTCAGAAAAAAAGAAGATAGGTTATGATTGCCAATTTAACAACTCTCCAAAAGAAACCAAATTACACAGAAATTAACAACTTTAGATCACAGTATGGCCTTCAACCATGAGCAACACCCATATCGCATAGTCAGCTACTATAAAACATTGTAAAAGGCCCAAAAATGGAAATAAAAGCAAAACAATTCAAACAAGAAAACTAGCAGCCAATATTTATATACAAAGAATGAACGAAAAGCAACTTGGGAAGATTATTTTGGGAAATTTTGCTAACCAATTTTAAAATCAAGACATGATACTAGTAAGCAAAAAGTGAGCATTCTTGTATACAAATTTATAATCAGTGAAAAAGTATGTGTAGATTTAGATTATTGGACAGCTTCAAAAGAAGACTTGTTATTTTAAATACATAAAATATGATAATTGTTATAGCTGAGGCAGCATCATTAACATACAATGGAGAAACAAGGAGACTATTTGTTGGATTAAATAATGGAACCATTTCAGTAAGTATTTGTATCAAATCCTCATATAATGTGCCCTGTATTTTTAACAGTCAATGTTAAAGTATGTTAAGATTAGGATGATTAACAAATTGTCTCAAAGCATTTGCCATTATCATGATTATGAATCTAAAGTTCCTAATAATACTGTTATTACACAGCTGCGGTAAACTTATAAACTATGCTTTGAATGCATGTTTCATAAAATAGTAGCTATTTGCATTTTATTTTCTATGTATATTCTTATATGTAGAAATGCCATATATGTTAAAAACCTTAAAAAATTCAGTTCATAATCTACTAACACATACATGTAAATAGTTTACTTGAAATAGGTAAAGCTTCTATCCAAAGCAGTCTAGTATGGGCAACACTTTTACTGATTTCTTCCATAGCTCATGTTTGAGTAATTATATAAGAAGGAACATATATCAAGTGAAAATGTCCCATCTCTTTAAGTCTTTAGTTCTATATCAAATGAATTATTATGTTTGCCTTTGAATTGAGAAGGAAATAACTGCAAACAATTACTGGACAGTAACATATGTGTGTATGTTAAGAGAATTGAAATGAAATACATTTATTGTATTTTTTCAGGAATTCCTTTTATCGGAAGACTATAATAAAATTACACAAATGAGAGATTATCTAGGTAACTATGATAGAATTTTTATTTGCAAATGGTCTTGACAAAAACTAGAAAAAAAACATTTCATTCACTTCAGGAAAGTAGAAGTGAACAATTCCAACCATCCATCATTTGTCTATGCACTTTAAAAAAAAGTCAAGAACTTTGACACACAAAATTTATTAAGGACTTAACCACCAATTGAAAAAAGCACACAAAAATTCATTAAAAACTCAATAATATAAATTGAAAAAAAAGTAGATAAATTAAGTACTTCCCTGTTAAAGAGTTGAAGAGTCTCATTATTTTATTGACTGAATTTAAATAGTGGAAACTAGGTTGATAAACAGGAAATATCTACTAGCCATTAGAATGATAGAATAAAAGTCAGGTATCAGTATGATAGAAGAAACTTAAGTTAGAACCCAAAGAAAAATTAATACAAATAAGATCAGTTGTATTTATTAAGCTTTTCTATTGTTTTATTTTCAGCACATCAAGCCAGAGTAAATTGTGTAAGATTTTCTCTAAACTGTGAATGGGTGCTGAGTTGTAGCAGAGATAAATATTTCCAGTGGCATTGTTCAGAGACTGGTAGACGATTAGGTGGATACCAAGTATCAGCATGGTGCCTTTGTGTAGAGTATCCTTTGAACAATTCTAATTTTAAAAGTTCAAAATGTTCGTTCAACTAGAATATTGGTTGTCAAATTTTATGTTATTATTAAAGACTCCTATAGTATTTCATCATTGATAATAGAAATGTAGTTGGTATTTAAAAAACATAAACTGTTTACATTTGGAATTGTAACAGAAGATATCTAGATCAGAAGTAACTCAAAGAACACATAAAGGATCAAATTATATCAGCATTATTTTTGTACTTCTGAAAGTTTCTAAAATAGCTTTCCAAAATTGGTTGGTTTACAGTATATTACCATTGAACACGAGTAATGAATGAGTAATAAAAAATTACATCAAACATAGGTGTTTCAAATATGACGTCACTTGGCGTTGAGGTTTAAACTTATTCAGATGTGTCTACATTTTGTGTTGCAAATGTCTGGTTATGTTATGTATTTCAGTTGTTTCCTGTAATTAGTTAATATTTCAGTTCTATCATGAACAGCTTTTGTTTAGTAATTTTATAAATTTACTGTTTGCAAAAGTATAAATTATTCTAAATAATAAGGATGTTCTGGTAACTAACAGAAAACCCTGGCCGTTTTTGGCACAACTTTTTTGATCTTTTGGTCCTCGATGCTGTTCGACTTTGTGCTTGTTTCGGCTTTCAAACTTTTGTATCTGGGCATCACTAGTAGATCTTGTGTAAATAGAATGCACTTCTGGCGTATTAAAATTTTCGACTTGTTGCCTTTTGTTGGCTGTTGTTCGTGTGTTTCTTTGTCAATTGTATTCTCCAATTTATTTATATTGTAGTCCTGTGGTGTTGAGTTGTCATTTTAATGTTATATTTCACATGGCTATAAAAGGGGAGGTTTGGCATGCCACAAAACCAGGTTCAACCCGCCATTTTTTCCTTTAAAAATGTCCTGTACCAAGTCAGGAATATGGCCATTGTTATATTATAGTTCGTTTCTGTGTGTGTTACATTTTAACGTTGCGGTTTTTGTTTTCTCTTATTTTTGAGTGTATATTCACATTGCGATAAGACGTGTCACGGTACTTGTCTATCCCAAATTCATGTATTTGGTTTTGATGTTATATTTGTTATTCTCGTAGGATTTTGTCTGATGCTTGGTCCGTTTCTGTGTGTGTTACATTGTAGTGTTGTGTCATTGTTTTCCTCTTATATTTAATGCGTTTCCCTCAGTTTTAGTTTGTTACCTCGATTTTGTTTTTTGTCCAAGGATTTATGAGTTTGAACAGCGGTATACTACTGTTGCCTTTATTTGTTTGCAGTTTGACTGATCAGATTTTCTTGTAAACATTTTTTTTTAAGATGTTAATTTTTTTTAACAGAAAGAAAACAGCATATCGAAGAACAAGTACAGTAAATTTTTCATACAATAACCATAAATGTTCACAATATGTAGGAACTTTATAGGTCTTAGATATCATTTATCAATGTATCCTTAACAAATATTACAGATTCGATGAACAATCAAAATATGCTTTTGTTGGAGATTATTCTGGGCAGATATCAGTGTTAAAAATTTCAAATACAAATTTTGATTTAATAGTGACATTAAAGGGTCATTCAGGTATGTTTAATATTTATTTCATTCAACCAACCATCAACGTTTAACAGTATAACCATAGCAAAGATCAAAATCATTCACATTCTTACCCTATACTATTTTAAATATAGTTGTATGTATATTAACATTTTCATTTAAAAATATAAAAAAATATAACTTCTTCCAAATTTCATTTTAAAATTTCATTCAGATGATGCATTTTGATTAGATATGATCATTATGATATTTTGTTTAAGAAATAATTGATGCAAACTATACTTTATTGTAGTTTTAACATGGGTAGGCATTATATTTGTGATTAATTTTGCCCGAGGGATAGTGAAGGCTAAAATAACAAGAATATAATGCCAACCCATGTTAAAACTACAATAAAGTATTGCTTGCATCAAGTATTTCGATTCTGATTAGAACAATTAAGGTAATATCTATGTCCGATGTATATAAGTGTACAGCGTTTGTGTAAGGTCTTCTATAAACCTCCCTTTTTTGTTTGTAAAAAAGCAAACGACTGGCAATGTGATTTTTCAGAGGGAGGAGTTTGAACAGCCATCATGAACAGCTGTCATATCTAGGTCGAATATGTCAATTTTCATTTGCAACACATTAAAGTCATAATAAAAATAATTAGTAACAAGATGTGCATCATTTAAGAGTTTGGAAGTGTTTTAAGTTAATGAAATATATTAAATGCATGCCAATTTGATAAAATTCATTATGCCGCAGTAGTTAATATACACATGTGCAAACAAATTTTATTGGATATAGAGAATGGGTTTATTCACAAAGCGAAAGAAGCACCTCATATTAGAATCTTGTGTTATTTCTGTTTCATCATATATAATAAAAAATGTTTGATGGCTCAACATATGAATGTTATTTATATCCATTAACAGGTAGTGTTAGGAGTTTATCATGGGACATCAATAGAAGCTGGTTATTCTCTGGAAGTTTTGATCAGTCTGCTATAGTTTGGGATATAGGGGGAAGAAGAGGTACAGCTTTTGAATTACAAGGTCACAGGTAGGTTTATTGTTTAGGCTAAAGGTTTTAAGAACAATAATACATACATATGATATATATAAAAAAAAAAAGGAGATTTGGTATGATTGAAAGGAGACAAGTATCCATTAGAGATCCAAAAGATGAGGATGTTAACATTCATACGGGACTGTATGGCCTTCAATAATGAGCTTTGTATTGTTTGAACCAAATAATAAACACATTACATTTAAGGTTGTACATCTTATGCCAAGTTCTTAATACCCCTAATACAAAACGTGAAGGATTCAGGAGGGAAGGCAAAGATCTAATATCAAAAACAATTTCTAAGAAGAAAAAACACTAAAAAGGTTACAAACCCTGTCGGAATACCTGAATTATGACATGCACTTAAAATATTTATGAATGTGTGAGTACCTTTTTAATAACAAATGATAAAGGTTTGTCAATTTTGTCAAAGAGACAACATCAACACGACCAAAGAGCATAAAACAGCCCAAGCTCACCAATGGGTTTTCAACTCAGCAAGAAAAATCCCTCACCAGAGGCGGGGTTCAGCTGGCTCCTAAAAAGAATGTGTACTAGTTATTTAGTATTTTTTCATTTCAGAGTTTCATTTTTAATAACAAATGATAAAGGTAGTATTGACTTGCATTGATATGGCTGATGTTTGAATCTCATGACACGAGGACATGGTATAAAAGAAATCTTTTAGTATATCTGTATATTTGATTATTTCAGGGATAAAGTATTAGGTTTGGCGTATGCAGCAGACTGTAAACAATTACTGACTGGTTCAGATGATTGTATATTAGGGATATGGAATATGGAAGCTGAGAGACAAGAGGTTAGTTTCATAAGGCCTTCTAAAGAGATAACAAACTTTACGTGAACCTAACACATACCTGCCAACATTTTAAAATGCCTAACCAAAGAGCAGAAAAAAGCTGAAGGCCACAATGGGTCTTCAACACAGCGAGAAATTCAACGTCTGGAGGAGTGCTTATGTTGGCCCCTAAACAAAAATATGTACTTGTTCATATGCCTATTGTATTTTGTTGCTGTATATCATTATTTTTCACTTTCAGACTCCAGGATGGGAAGAGAGTGATATTTGTCAAAAATGTGAAGCACCATTCTTTTGGAATGTTAGACGAATTTGGGAGAGTAAAACAATGGGTGTACGACAGGTAGGATTTCAGTCTTAACAAGACATATAGAATGAATAAAATACCTTATAGAGTGTTATTTTTTTAGGGTGTAAAATTTAATGATTTTCATTGAATAAGGTATACGAAATATTTTGGCGGATTCAAAACTTTTATCAATATTTTGGCAATTTTGTTCTATCAACAAAAATAAGAGAAAATTTGCACCCCACAAAAAATAACCCGCTATACAGTAGTCTTAAAGGCTTAACACTTTCACTCCTGAATTTTTGTTTTTTGTGGGATTCCCTATTTATTTGCACAAGCTGTTTGTCTGACAGTAATTAATTCATTATGTGCTACAGCAAAAACAATCTCGTCAGCCTTCTTATGTGTTGAAAATGAACTGTAGTACTTAAAATTTGTCAGTCTATTTCCATTGAATTTGTAATATTTCAGAGTCATATCTATACCTAGTCCCAACTATGACAGTCGATGGCCAATTTTTCTATTGAGGAGTTTTTTTGTTCCTATGGTACTTAAGGGGTAGGGGCATTCAGTTTTCTGATCTGTGCATATGTCTATGTTCTTCTGCTAGTTTAAACATATTTCATTTGTTTAAATATGTAAAAGGGATCATCTGATGACACACAAGATAATCAAACTTATGCAGTCTTCTAAGTTTTTGGTTAATGTAGTTTTAAAACCATGTCATGTGCTGTGTGCAAATGTTGATTATAATGAAAACTTTTTAAATTATATAACAAATTTACAGTTTTGACCCCAATGTTATGATGCACTGAATATAGAAATATGATATTGTGAAATTAGCACATTCTCAAGTTAAATTTGAGGTTGAGGTCATATCTCCCTGAAAACTTAATATACTTTTTCGTTATAAGGCAACTTTTAAAATTTTAGCTCAATTTAAGATTTTGACCCAGGTTTGACTTTTCACATAAAAGTGTGAGCAGGGCATTGTGTCCTACAGTGCTATTGATATATATTCTTGTTTTTCCTTAAAGGAATCAGATAATCTACATATTTTGGTAATTAATTGGTAAATTTAGGATGAAGCTAAAAACATGAACTTTTCCTATTCTTAATAATATGTGACAAATTGGTGTAGAATATATGAATAAAATCAAAACATTTGTGAAAAGTATTGTTTTTCTATTACAGCATCATTGTAGAAAATGTGGCAAAGCTGTTTGTAATAAATGTAGTGAAAAGAAATCCAGACTACCAATTTTAGGTTTTGAGTATGATGTACGGGTATGTGAAGAATGTTTTGCCAGCATATCACCTGAAGAGTAAGTTATTGTAGGAATTATACTGTAAATTCAGAAATTATGGCATGCATTTAGTGTTGAGATTTTGTAATTTTAGACTAAAATATGATATCTATTTTTATGATATTGAGAAAAAATACTGCCAAATTCAATACAAAATTTGAAATGTGAGTTTAAATTATTGTGGTTATAACCCTGCTGCATATTTTCTTAATAGTAAAAACATTGCAATAATTTCTGAATTAACAGTACTATAGTAATCACATAGAAACACACATCACTATCATAACTGGTATTCATATATGCTCTAAAATATATGGATATTTGTACAAAAGATAGATAAATTTGCTGAGTGGAAATGATATTTTACATTTAGAAGAGGGTTCTAATATTAAAAATGAACTGTTTTTTTTTACTACTGTAAGTTGTTCTAACATCAATCATTTGTTGTTTAAAAAATTTAAAGAATAAAAAAACAAGTATAAATGTAGTTTACTAATTTGAAAGCTTGCAAGTTTAAGTCATATTTCTTATTTTACTGCTGGAGATCATATTTAACTAGTCTTCTTCAAAATTGCACTTCAACATCCCAGCTGGTGTGAAACAGAAGGAGTTTATTATGTTATTATGTTACAAATAAACTTTGAAATACATGTATTTAATTCTTATTTTTTAAAACCATCTATTTTTTTTCTTTGATTTACTTCAAATTACAGATTCACAAGCCTATTGAGTTTTGCACACACATGTTTAAACTTTAAAAGTAATGCACCAAATACATATTCAAACGGAACAATTGTCTTATCATCAAAGTTCTTTATTATTCCTTATTTTAAGCTCTTACTATTATATATTGATTGACATAATTGTATGTTATAGGAAAGCCCCACTAGCAACATTTCATGACATGAAGCATCCTATACAGTACATGTACTTAGAGGAAACAAGAAAAAGACTTCTTACTGTAGGAAAAGATAGAGTTGTCAAGGTAAGTTGTCATGGAAAAGTTGTGATTGATTAATTGAAAAGTTTTGGTGTTCCATGTCATTTATCTATTTATACCCCCGCTTTGAAAAAAAAGGGGGGGTATACTGTTTTACCTCTGTCTGTCCTTCCGTCAGTCCGTCAGTCCATCCGTCCGTCCCATGAATATTTTTCGTCACATTTTTCTCAGGAACTACACTACAAGGATTTCTGAAATTTGGTTTCAGGCTTGATATAAGTCAGCTATACCGTGTGATGCATTTTCAGATTCATCACTCGCCAACTTCCTGTTAACCGAACACATGTATGATTTTACACATGATAGCCAAGTTGAAAATTTTCGTCACATTTTTCTCAGGAACTACAATACAAGGATTTCTGAAATTTGGTTTCAGGGTTTATATAAGTCAGCTATACTGTGTGATGCGTTTTCAGATTCATCACTTGACAACTTCCTGTTAACCGAACACTTGTATGATTTTACACATGATAGCCAAGTTGAAAATTTTCGTCACAATTTTCTCAGGAACTACAATACAAGGATTTCTGAAATTTGGTTTCAGGGTCTATATAAGTCAGCTATACTGTGTGATGTGTTTTCAGATTCATCACTTGACAAATTCCTGTTTACCGAACACTTGTATGATTTTACCCAAGATAGCCAAGTTAAAAATTTTCCCGTGTGATGCGTTTTCAGATTCATCACTTGACAACTTCCTGTTTACCGAACACTTGTATGATTTTACACATGATAGCCAAGTTGAAAATTTTCGTCACAATTTTCTCAGGAACTACAATACAAGGATTTCTAAAATTTGGTTTCAAGGTTTATATAAGTCAGCTATACCGTGTGATGCGTTTTCAGAGTCAGCACTCGATAACTTCCTGTTTACTGAACACTTGCATATTTTTACACTATTAATATTATCCACTTTCGGCGGGGGTATCATCAGTGAGCAGGAGCTCGCAGTTTCACTTGTTTTAAAACAGTTATGCTCCTTGGAACTATAAATTATATAGAAAAGTGTATTGTAAGCAAACTCATTCCAAAATTCTTGTTCCTTATAGGGGGGTATTTTCACTGGTTTAAAATTTTGCAATTTTTATTAAATAAGCTATGCGAAATATTTTTGCGGATTCAAAATTATAATCAATACCTTTAAATGTGCACTTTTAAATTGGCGGAATTTATTTTGGCAATTTGATTCTATAAGCAAAAATAAGCATCAATGTATACCCCATGAAAATAACCCGCTATACGGTATTAAGAACTGATATCAAAGGTTTATATCAGCAAAGTTTGGAGTGAGTTAAAAATCAGCACTGATCAATTATTTGTTACAGGAATTATGGCACTTTGAAATGTAATTTATATTATACGGTGCATTTGCCATTGTCTTTGAAATGTCCAGACATACTAATTTTACAGGAGTTATTGGCCCTGAGAACTAGAATTATTACAGAAAATACTATTGTAAGCGATCGCACACCTACATTTCTTATAAGATACTTATTTATAAATTGAAAAAGTATTTTAAAATGTTTTTTGAAGATATTACTCTTGTACAGATAGAATATGTAAAATGCAATGGACATCGGAGCACTATTCTTTTGTTGAAAATGGCTGAATTGGATTCATTGATAAAGTTGCATTATTGCTATTTTACGAAATTTTGCCTTGATCTTGCTGACTGATAATTTTCTTTCTTAGCGGAGTGGAATGATATGAAAATAATCACTAGAAACTAAGGACGCACCTGCCCCTTGTCATGAAATTAGCAACGTCGTCATAGGTAAAAGAGCGATAAACAGATAATCATTGGTCATCTCAACTCGATTGCTTTTCTCGCTTTCGCTGTACCGGCTCAAGCAGGAAAATCAATGTCTTTTAGATGATCCACGATAATCTATAATTATTGCAAGTCTGAAATATTAGACTGAATTAGATATTTGCTTTATAGGAATTTCTTCACTAAGTTCTAAAAAAACACCAAGGTAAATTTGATGCTGTGAGTGCTCTTTGTGGTTTTAAAATTCATGAGAATCACTTGGCCCTTAATGATAACTAAAATTTTTGAAAACCTATATAATAAAATGATGGGCTTATTGCACATCATAAAAGTTGAAGTGATAATTCTGAATGTTAAAAATCTGATAGTCAATCAGTTGATTAAAGGTGATGTTATGATAATATCACTAGCTGAATCACAAATATTCAATAATGTTTCTTTTTACAGATATGGGATGTAAGTCAAGTCCTGCATTGAAGATTGCTGTATTAGAATGTAGAAACAAACACAGAACAAAAACCTTATTTTGATGTAATCATGTGACCATGACTTGTTGTCATGTGACTTAAACCAATACTGTAGACATATAAAAGATAAATAAACCCTCCATATAATAATGCTGAGGGACAATCATTTTATTTTGCTGGAAATCCTCATTATAACTTGCTCACTTATGAAACAACCAGACAACTGCTGAGAGTTAAGTAAGAGTTGACAGTGGAAACTGTTTATTTGTTAACTTTTTTTCTTGCAAATATATGATTTATGGCATTCAGTGTAAAAGATCTTGCTTCTACCATTTGCTAATATAAGTCAGATCAACATCTGAAGTCCATATAAATATGTAATCTTTGTGCTACTTCAGATTTTGAAAGGTGGTGACATTTTAAGGGAATACGAAAAATGCATCCGGATGAAAACATAAATTGGATCTTTTAATTTTTAATATTTAATTTCATTTAAAGTGCTATCACAGTAGATAAAACTTGCATTTTTCGCAGTTGTTAGTTATCACTATTAAATGCCAATATTAATTTGTGAATCAATAGTAGCAATCCAAATAATGAAGAAATTTTTTTTTGTTATATATCATTTTGCTCAATTTGACATTGATCCTCTTTGTGTGCTTCAAAACTTTTATTTCTTTGCATAATTAGGGAGTAGACCAAAGTGGTGGGACCAATTTATTTGTTTATTAGCTTCATCAAAATTAGTTAGAGGCGATTAAAGAGTAGAAATAACAATGTAGGAATGATTTATAATTTTAAAAAATATGGACAATGGCTATTGAATAATGAATAATAAACCTCTCAATCCGATTCGCTCAAAGTTCAAAAGGAAATAAGGCTTTTTTCTATAGGATAAATATAGCATGTTGCTGAAAGTTATATTCAAAAGGTCTATCTCTAGTAATAGTGAAACATGTTAAAAATCCAGGAATTAATCTAGTCATGTTGTATAAAATCATTTCAGAATCTAAAGCATTCTGGGTAATATTTTTAAAGGCATACACTGAAAAATTGTAATTGGCTTACAATTTCAGAAAAAAAAGGATGTATTTGGCAACTATTGTAACATTTGTTTTAATCTTTTATTTGTTGGAACAGTGAAATTACCCATAGTGCTTTATAGTTTGAAAAAGGTGATTTTTATTAATAGCGTAGATTCATCATTATGGAGTAGATAGTTATCATTTCAAAGCTTTCTTTTACTCATTAAGGAGACTCTGGTAGTTAATTGTGTTAGTGAATGTAGTTATTATTTGAGCATTATTTTGTTTGATTTAAAATCTAGGAAGAATTTTTTGCTTTGTATTTTTTTACATGCTTTTTTTGGTGCAGTATAGTTTCATTATTATTTTTAAGAAGAAAAGTTATGAGATTATGAATTTCATTACTATTACTAGCGTACTGTGTAAGACTGTAAATAGATACAAATGTTGGACAATATTAGATAGAAGTGTAATGTGTGCCATTTTTTGAAATGAGATTTAAGTATGAAAGAAAATTTAAACAAATTTTATTGAAATGTTTACCTTATAATGTATTTTCTGCAAATGTTTTGGAAAATGAGTCTGATATGGCTTCAAAATATTTGTTGTTAAGATTTTCCTTAGGTTACAAAGTTTTGTGAAAATATTTTTTTTATAAACTAACATTTGTTTTATTTTGTCCATATTAAACTTTTTTCCCTGATACAGTTTAATAAAGTATACTATTTAATTAATTATGACACAAATATAATAAGGTACTTTGTTTTCAAATGAAAAATCTCTGCAGTATGTTGTTTTTTAAATTGAAGAAAAAAACTTTCATGAGCAAACTTCAAATTTTCTGTACAGTACTAAAAATTTATGAATTTTTACTCTTTAGTCATTGCAACTTGCATACAATTAATACAATCAAAGTGATTAATATAACTTTAACAAAACCTATCCTGTTGCAATAATAAAAAGTCGATAAAGTTTCAGTATTTATAGTATTTTAATGTGAAAAATCCAAAATCTGAATGAAAGATCAATAATGAAGGTTTTACTGTAAATTACATATTGTAAAGTTTTGTAACGTTTGCTTTGCTGCCTTTTGTCTATTTATCTGTGATATGTGTATTATTCTGTGTAAAAACTATGTAATTTAAATGTTTTTCAAGTTTCTGAATAACTATTGTACTAAAACCACAGTATTTAATCATTATTTAATTCATAAAACTAATATTAAATTGCTGATTAATATTGTGAGGAATTCATTCATTATTTGTTGTTTCAGTTAATATATATACTGTATTTATGTCTCCCTTATCATACATGGGAGGCTTGTTTTTGACCAGTTCATCCCTCAATCACAAAAGTTTTAGTTTAAATTCTTTTACAATAATAGCTGAATGAAACACAGTGGAGTTCTTTGTACTGTATACAGTGTTGGGCCTAATGTTGAATGATAATGTTTTTGTACTGTTTGTATGTCCTTACAAATTTTTAAAACTTGGTTAAGTTGGACCATAATATAGATCACAAGTATAATAATGTGAATTATCTACAGCCACAAAAGGAGTCATATAGCCTATGTCTATATGTCTTAAAATACTTACAGACATAGCATTGATTTATTCCATTAAACTTTGAAATAAAAATAATGAACTCACATCAAACTTTAGATAAAGTTGCAGAAAAAGGCATTATGTATAGGATGAAATTCAGTGAATGCTCTTGAGGTGTTGTTTGTAGATAAAAATACTTTTTAAGCTTTGCTAATTAATATTTTTAATAGGTAACATCCAATATGATATATTGACAATAGAATATGGATTTTTCTCATTAGAAAATGCCACATTGTATTATAAATCAGATGCATTTTTGTAAACATGAAATTCTTTCTTTTACATGTTTTTTTTTCCCAGCAGATTATTTTTCCCCATTTTATGTTAAACTAGTACATGTATAAGAATTTTGGTAATATTTTTAAATATGAAGAATTTGTAACGCATGAGATCAATGTATAATGTAAACCACTTAATTTTTGTGAAATTCACTTACACAACTCTACTGAGTAGAAAAATATTGCAAATATAAATCGTTGGAAACATGGGATTCTATAGACCATCTTTTATATGAATACATAAAAAATGTCAGAAATTTAGGAAAGTAAACACTATTGGCAAGAAAGGGCTTATTATGACAAATTATTAGTGAAAATAATTTGGTTTACAGTATAGACTCTACTATTAAAACATTCTAGTATTTATATGATTTTTTTTTGTGCTCTAGATTTTGAACTTAAATTCATCATTTTGTGATAAGATAGTAAAAACAGGAACTGATTGCAGACGGTTAAATGTTCAATAAGTAAAACATAATCTGTTCTGTATGTGTTTACAAACTGCCAAAAACATCGCTATTATGGTAAAAATGAAAACTTAAAAAACAAATATCTTGTACTGTAAAATATAAAGTCTACATAATTGTTTGTATTGTTTTATTGTTGATTGATGTAATGTCCATAGGGCAATAAAAAGATTCACCGGAAAATTGTTTTGTTGTTCATCCTATTCATGAATGAGGACAATATTGTCAATTATTTTTGTTAAGGCTTTTCTTCAAAGACTTTTCACACACATGCTGTTTATTTAAGCTGGTTCACAAATCAGATTGATTTATGTTATCAGTTTTCATAATAAATTGATATGTTAAAACTCATCAAAGATACCAGGCTTAAAACTTTTTGGTATTCGACACAATCCTATCACAGGGCAAAGGTATTTCTCAATCTAAGCAATACAGAAAAAAAGTTATGCACCAAACAAAAATCAGACAATACTTCACTATCAAAGTCAAAGTGACCCAACTTAGATATTTGAGGCACCACATCCCATAACACATCAATATGCCAATTTGGTCAACATAGGTTTTATAGTACAACCAGATGCTCCGCAGGGCGCAGCTTTATACGACCGCAGAGGTTGAACCCTGAACGGTTGGGGCAAGTATGGACACAACATTCAAGCTGGATTCAGCTCTAAATTTGGATTGTGATTAAATAGTTGACACAGCATAGGTTTCTACCACAGAATGAATGTGGTCTAATGAACTTAAAAAAATTTTTTTGCCTTTGAGCAATTCACTATGCCGTTGAATATTAATCCTCTCAAAAAAATGTTTGAAGAAATTTTCTTTTTATTTATGAAATCTGAAATGAAAAAAATTGACCCCCGAATTTTTTTTTCACATCCCCCTTTCCCTTATTTCAAAACTGATCTCAATTCAAATTTCTAATGAAGTTTGAAACAATAACTACTCATTTAAATACATCATAAAATATTAAAATGTAAAAAAAGTGCTTGTTATCACTGAATGGTAAAGATTGTTTTAATCTATCAGTTGGTAGTAAAAGTGAATATACATTGTATATTGTATAAAACAATGATTTAAGTTGATTCAACTACTATTCTGGACAAAGAAAGATAACTCCAATTGAAATCCAATTGGAATTTCTTGCTATTGCACAATATTGTGCAATTAGATATTTCTTGCTATTGTGCAATACTGTGCAATTGAAAATATTTGCTATTGCACAATACTGTGCAATTGAAGATTTCTTGCTATTGCACAATACTGTGCAATTGAAGATTTCTTGCTATTGCTGAATACTGTGCAATTGAAAATTTCTTGCTATGCACAATACTTAATATAATAATTTTGGATCCTGATTTGGACCAACTTGAAAACTGGGCCCATAATCAAAAATCCTAAGTACATGTTTAGATTCAGCATATCAAAGAGGCCCAAGAATTCAATTTTTGTTAAAATCAAACTTAGTTTAATTTTGGACCCTTTGGACTTTAATGTAGACCAATTTTAAAACGGGACCAAAAATTAAGAATCTACATACACAGTTAGATTTGACATATCAAAGAACCTCAATTATTAAATTTTTGATGAAATCAAACAAAGTTTAATTTTGGACCCCGATTTGGACCAACTTGAAAACTGGGCCCATAATAAAAAATCAAGTACATTGTTAGATTCAGCATATCAAAGAACCCCAAGGATTCAATTTTTGTTAAAATCAAACTAAGTTTAATTTTGGACCCTTTGGACCTTAATGTAGACCAATTTGAAAACGGGACCAAAAATTAAGAATCTACATACACAGTTAGATTCGGCATATCAAAGAACCCCAATTATTCAATTTTTGATGAAATCAAACAAAGTTTAATTTTGGACCCTTTGGGCCCTTTATTCCTAAACTGTTGGGACCAAAACTCCCAAAATCAATACCAACCTTCCTTTTATGGTCATAAACCTTGTGTTTAAATTTCATAGATTTCTATTTACTTATACTAAAGTTATGGTGCGAAAACCAAAATAAATGCTTATTTGGGTCCTTTTTTGGCCCCTAATTCCTAAACTGTTGGAACCAAAACTCCCAAAATCAATCCCAACCTTTCTTTTGTGGTCATAAACCTTGTGTCAAAATTTCATAGATTTCTATTAACTTAAACTAAAGTTATAGTGCGAAAACCAAGAAAATGCTTATTTGGGCCCTTTTTGGCCCCTAATTCCTAAAATGTTGGAACCAAAACTCCCAAAATCAATCCCAACCGTTCTTTTGTGGTCATAAACCTTGTGTTAAAATTTCATAGATTTCTATTCACTTTTACTAAAGTTAGAGTGCGAAAACTAAAAGTATTCGGACAACGACGACGACACCAACGTGATAGCAATATACGACGAAAATTTTTTCAAATTTTGCGGTCGTATAAAAATAATATAAGCTGGACATGTATTGGACAATGATTTTTATACAACCGCAAAAATTGAAAATTTTTTGGTCGTATATTGGTATGATGTTTGCGTCGTCCAAAGACATTTGGTTTTCCCCCTATAACTTTAGTATAAGTAAATAGAAATCTATGAAATTTAAACACAAGGTTTATCACCATAAAAGGAAGGTTGGGATTGATTTTGGGAGTTTTGGTCCCAATAGTTTAGGAATTAGGGGCCAAAAAGGGCCCAAATAAGCATTTTTCTTGGTTTTCCCACAATTTCTTTAGTATAAGTAAACAGAAATCTATGAAATTTTAACATAAGGTTTATGACCACAAAAGGAAGATTGGGATTTATTTTGGGGGTTTTGGTTCCAACAGTTAAGGAATAAGGGACCAGAAAAAGGTCCCAAATAAGCATTTTTCTTGGTTTTTGCACAATAACTTTAGTATAAGTAAATAGAAATCTATGAAATTTTAACACAAGGTTTATGATCACAAAAGGAAGGTTGGGATTGATTTTTGGAGTTTTGGTCCTAACAGTTTAAAAATTAGGGGCCAAAAGGGTCCAAATTAAACTTTGTTTGATTTCATCAAAAAATGAATTATTGGGGTTCTTTGATATGCCAAAAATTACCGTGTATTTAGATTCTTATTTTTTGGTCCTGTTTTCAAATTGGTCTACATTAAGGTCCAAAGGGTCCAAAATTAAACTTAGTTTGATTTTAACAAAAATTGAATTCTTGGGGTTTGATATGCTGAATCTAAACATGTACTTAGATTTTTTATTACTGGGCCCAGTTTTCAAGTTGGTCCAAATCGGGGTCCAAATTTTAACTTTGTTTGATTTCAACAAAAATTAAATATATGGGGTTCTTCAATATGCTGAACCTAACCATGTATTTAGATTTTTAATATTTGGGCCTGGTTATCAAATTGGTCCACATTGAGGTCTAAAGGGACTAAAATTGAACATTATTTGATTTCATCAAAAATTGAATTCTTGGGGTTCTATGATATGCTGAATCTAACCATGTATTTAGATTTTGGATATTGGACCATAATAGGTGAATGTCCAATTTAAAATTTTTAACTTTTTAAGTTTAAGTTCTTGGACCACATTCATTCTGTGTCAGAAACCTATGTTGTGTCAACTATTTAATCACAATCCAAATTCAGAGCTGTATCAAGCTTAAATGTTGTGTCCATACTTGCCCCAACTGTTCAAGGTTCGACCTATGTGGTCGTATAAAGCTGCGCCCGGCGGAGCATCTGGTTTATATAAGAGGTCAAATGCCAAAGTCAAGGTCAGAGTGACCTTATTTTGGTATATGACACACCCAAAGTCAATGATGCATCTGCATACCAAATTTGATCAAACTAAGTTTAACGGTACACAATTTAAGTGCCAGACACAAAGTGGGACAGATAACTGACAAGATGATTTTAATACACCACAACTGTGTTTCAGGTGGTATAAAGTGGGACAGAAGAAATCAACGAATTAAAGCATTAAAATTAAGAATTCTGTAATCTGTTTGACAACTTTACAGCTCTGTTTTGTACTTTTCCTTGAATGATGATACAATTTCTATGCCATCAAATCAACTCATTTATCAATTTCTTATCCAGTCTCATTCATATGTTTGGTCAGAATGATTTTGTCATACTCTTCCTGTAATTTCTTTCTTTTGTTGCTACATTTGTATGGCTCTTTTCCTTTTTTTCAATCAAAGAATGAAAATGGTCTTTATCAAAAATAATTTTATTGTACTAATCAACAGTAATTAAAAGTATAAAATATTTAACAATTATTATAACAATTACTAATGACATATTTTATGGATTTACTTCTGATTAAAATAAACTTGTAAGACTATAGAGTTGAAATTAATATAAACAATTTCAGTGTTACAACATTATACAACCTTATGCCCTATTGTGTCAATCAACTTGTGTAACAATTATTACATTTGGCATAAATATAAAAAATAATTAATATATTAATTGTCAAGGGATATACAAGTACCTTGTCCCTTTCCAGTGGCGGATCAAGAAATTTTTATAAGAGGGGGGAACCACTGAAGGACCCAAAGCAGGCGCGGACCCAGGGGGGTGAGGTGGGGGGGGAATGGTTTCCAGGGGTTGGAACCCCCCATTTTTTGGACAATCAATGCATTTGAATGGGGACATGTAGTTGGAACCCCCATTTGTCCTGGGTTAGGAACCCCCCTTTTTAAGATGGCTGGATCCGCCCCTGCAAAGGGGGGCCTGCTCCTGTCATGCTTCAGTAATTTCCTATATAATCAACCAAATATTTTCCACAAAAGGGGGAAAGGGAATTCATATAAAGTAAACATATTTATTTTTATCAAAGCACTTAATAATTTTTTAATCTTTATCCATTCTTTGTCATTTTTTGTTTGTTAAGGAAGGACCATGTCCTCATTGTCAACCAGGTCTAGTGTTTCATATGCTGAGAATGTTTTCAAATATTAATAAATCAATCCTGATTGTCAAAGACTGATAGGTTAACGATAATGTCGGTGTTTTTCATTCTTTTTTCAATGATACAAAAATGGAACATGGACAAATATATAGAGGAATATATATTGGAATTAATATTATCAGCAAGAAATGAAATGGTGTGACCTTATAAAAAGAATTGTAAAAATAACATCAAAATACAAAGGTAATTTCTGTCACATTAAAACAATGTCAAAGTAAAACTATTGGCAGTAAAATGTATATATATTGCAAAAACAATACTCTAAAAAAACAATATACATTAAAAGTCAACTCTATAAAAACATTTATAACAATCCAATATTTCTTATGTCCAAGCAGAAAGTAAATAAAAACAACATTAACTGTACCAATTTTTATGCACCAGATGCACATTTCTACAATTGATGCCTATTTTGTGATGCTAGATGCCAAAATACTAAAAAATCCAAAAAATTATAAAAAAAGTTGAAAAATTTTATGAAATAAAAAGACCTAAAGTAAAGCCAAATCTAGATATAACCAGATGCTCCGCAGGGCGTAGCTTTATACGACCGCAGAGGTTGAACCCTGAACGGTTGGGGCAAGTATGGACACAACATTCAAGCTGGATTCAGCTCTAAATTTGGATTGTGATTAAATAGTTGACACAGCATAGGTTTCTGACACAGAATGAATGTGTTCTAATGAACTTAAAATTTTTGTTTTCTCTTAGAGCAATTCACTATGCTGTTGAATATTAATCCTCTCAAAAAAATGTTTGAAGAAATTTTCTTTTTTATTTATGAAATTTCAAATGAGAAAAATTGAACCCAATTTTTTTAATCACATCCCCCTTTCCCTTATTCCAAAACTAATCTCAATTAAAATTTCTAATGGAGTTTGCAACAATAACTACTCATTTAAATACATCATAAAATATTAAGATGTAAAAAAACTGCTTGTTATCACTGAATGGTAAAGATTATTTTAATTTATCAGTTGGTAGTAAAAAGTGAATATACATTGTATATTGTATATAACAAAGATTTAAGTTGATTCTGGACAAAGAAAGATAACTCCAATTAAAAAAAATCTTGCTATTGCACAATATTTTGCAATTAGATATTTCTTGCTTACTATTCTGGACAAAGAAAGATAACTCTAATTAAAAAAAAATTTGCTATTTCACAATATTGTGCAATTAGATATTTCTTGCCATTGCGCAATACTGTGCAATTGAAAAGACTTGCTATTGCACAATACTTAATATAATAATTTTAGATCCTGATTTGGACCAACTTGAAAACTGGGCCCATAATAAAAAATCTAAGTACATTTTTGGATTCAGCATATCAAAGAACCCCAAGATTTCAATTTTTGTTAAAATCAGACTAAGTTTAATTTTGGACCCTTTGGACTTTAGTGTAGACCAATTTAAAACGGGACCAAAAATTAAGAATCTACATACACAGTTAGATTTGGTATATCAAAGAACCCCATTTATTCAATTTTTGATGAAATCAAACAAAGTTTAATTTTGGACCCCGATTTGGACCAACTTGAAAACTGGGCCAATAATCAAGAATCTAAGTACATTTTTAGATTCAGCATATCAAAGAACCTAACTGATTCATTTTTTGTCAAAATCAAACTAAGTTTAATTTTGGACCCTTTGGACCTTAATGTAGACCAACTTGAAAACGGGACCAAAAGTTAAGAATCTACATACACAGTCATGACAGTTAGATTCGGCATATCAAAGAACCCCAATTATTCAATTTGGATGAAATCAAACAAAGTTTAATTTTGGACCCTTTGGGCCCCTTATTCTGTTAGAACCAAAACTCCCAAAATCAATACCAACCTTCCTTTTATGGTCATAAACCTTGTGTTTAAATTTCATAGATTTCTATTTACTTATACTAACGTTATGGTGCGAAAACCAAGAAAAATGCTTATTTGGGTCCCTTTTTGGCCCCTAATTCCTAAACTGTTGGGACCTAAACTCCCAAAATCAATACCAACCTTCCTTTTGTAGTCATTAACATTGTGTTTAAATTTCATTGATTTCTATTTACTTAAACTAAAGTTATTGTGCGAAAACCAAGAATAATGCTTATTTGGGCCCTTTTTTTGGCCCCTAATTCCTAAACTGTTGAAACCAAAACTCCCAAAATCAATCCCAACCGTTCTTTTGTGGTCATAAACCTTGTGTCAAAATTTCATAGATTTCTATTTACTTAAACTAAAGTTATAGTGCGAAAACCAAGAAAATGCTTATTTGGGCCCTTTTTGGCCCCTAATTCCTAAAATGTTGGGACCAAAACTCCCAAAATCAATACCAACCTTCCTTTTGTGGTCATAAACCTTGTGTTAAAATTTCATAGATTTCCATTCACTTTTACTAAAGTTAGAGTGCGAAAACTGAAAGTATTCGGACGACGACGACGACGACGCAGACGACGACGCCAACGTGATAGCAATATACGACGAAAATTTTTTCAAATTTTGCGGTCGTATAAAAACTTCTTACACTCACTAATTATAAAAAAAGTGAAATTGAAAATATTGTAAATTTAAAAACTTTTGATGTTTTGCTATGTTTTTATTAATACAAATTTCAGACTGCCAGGACAGCTCTCTCAAAATTAAAAATTTGCATTTGTTTATAGCAGCAATTGTATGCATAATTTTCTTAAATTGTAATAACCGTACAACAACAGAAATAATACATTTTCTACTTTAGTAAAGCTGGGACTGTAAATCCAAAAAATTTTGCAATGATTTTATTTGCAGCAAAAATTGGGACTTGAAAATGAACATGACTGTACAAAAATTTCTAAACAAAATGAACAGTATAAAGAGTCTTCATAAATATATCATCTTCATGTAACACATTCATACAAGAATATGATGTCAAAATTTACACAAAAAGGCAGAAATACATATTGATACAAGCTGTTTTAACTTGTGTCCCAAAAGAAATGAAAACTGTTAACCTACATGCTATCAAGAAATTTTCAGAGAAAAAACAGAATAATGTTGACTTATTTGAATGAAAATCAATGTTTGATATTACATATTCTTTAAAAAAAATCAGGGTTTAGTCATCAATTTTTTAAATATGGTTATTGTTTTATACTCGGATTTCAACCAATCAAAATACTGGATGGTCTTGTCATTCCTAATCATCAAATCCTACTGGTCCCTTAGTCTGTACTGATTTAAGACAAGCTTTGACTAGTTTCATTACTTTGATAGTGTCTTCTTTGGTAACTCTCATTTCACTTTTACCTGAAAATAACACAATATTTTTTTGGCATCGAGATGCTGGAAATCCATTTTTTTTTTCAAACATTCAACAAATTTATTCAAACATTTACTTGATGTTGTCATCAATGGCTATATTTGTAGAGTTGAAAAATATGAAAGATGACATGTAAAACCATCTGGTTTGAAGTGTCATTTTAATTAATGATTTGTGGCTAATATTTTGTATGTCAATAAGCACGAATCACCAAAAAAAATCAAAGGTGAATTTATCAAAATTTATCAAAATTGTCTGATATCCTATATTTTCAACTAACAATCAAGTTGAAGGTGACCTATAAAAGTCAAATTGTCGGCATGCCATGAGATATGTCTAACTTTCAGAAATACTGAGAGTATGCACAATTCTTTTTACCTTTTAAGAAGCACACTGCATTAAGATTTAGACCAGGTTTATACAAAGAATGCTATTTTTTTTAAATTTCATACAAACACAAAAATGGAGTAAATTTTATACAAAATACACCACCTTCCAGAATTATTTTCTATAGTCTATTCTTGAGCTGTTTTGATAATTTTAAAAATATCCCTCATGTTCATATAAACATACCTTCCATTATATCAAGAAAATGTTCGAGTTCATTGTTATATGCTTGTGTATATCTGGTAGTAAAATGTGGATGGATTGGCCCATTTAACGTAGTATTGCCTGTACATGTAGTCAATAAGGAGGTGTTAGGGTTTTCTACTTTCAGCATACCATTATCAAACAAAGCCTGAAATAAATACATTGTTTTATGAATACACCTTATCGCTATTCCCTGCTGTAACGAGAATCTTTACTACCTGAACTATTGACGTCATAGGACAATCACTTTTCCATTATGGCATCAGATATTTTGTATTATGACATCAAAATTTCATGGGAACCGGTGTGATGTCCATTAATGGGGGACAAATAGCGATCAGGTGTATTTTATACATTAGTTTCTAATTTGGCAAAGTATTTAGCCTTTATATGTGTAAAGTTCATTCATATGAAGCAATCTAGTTAATTCGGAACACAATTAGTAATACCAAAATAGAAGGTATCCAAAATTTGAAAATCTTTACAACCAAAAAAGAAAACAAATCTAAAGAATTATTAAATTGCTGGTATTTTTCTAAATATATATTATATGAAATGACCTTCATATTCTGTATGAAGCACATAAACACTAATATATTTAGGATAAAGGAGTAGGTCCGGTAAGGACTCATTTTGGCCTCAAATTTCAGTTTCATCTGACGAAAGATTTTGACCATGTTTTAAACACTTAAGTGTCTATTTCACTCAATTCAATTAGTTTATGTGAAAGATTTTAACTGATTAAGTCATTTAAAACGATCCGATTGAAGCTCAAATATGAAAAATCTCTCAAATATGCCAAAAAAGTCACTTTTCAGATGATTTTTGTCAAAAATGAAAGTGGCCGCATCCGTGTTCATCCACAACCTTTATATATGTTATGTATTATCATAAAATACAACTTTCATTGCAATATTAAGGATGAACACGAATGCGGCCACTTTCGTTTTACACGGAAACCTTCTAAAATTTAACTAAAATGATAGAATTTTGAAGATTTCAGTAATTTAGCATGACTTAATGGTGCTACAACCCTATATATGTGCATTGTATTGTCAAAAACAGCCCATATTTATGTAGCAGAAGCATTCAACTGTCCAATAAATAACTAAAAATTTACATTTTAACAATTTTGTAAAACTGTTATATTTTTGGGCCAAAAAGGGGCCTTACCGAACCTACTCATTTAAGTTTGTGGATAAGTTAAAGATTAAATCACCATTGATATATTGTAATTCACATAGAACAGTATGAATTTATTTTAAAGAAAAGTTTTAAGAAACTTAATTTTCACCTCAAGTCTTTGGTCATAACCATAACCAGATACTCTGCCGTTCTCCAGACAAGCTATCACACCATTCTTATACTTAATAGTCACTATAACTTGGTCCATATCATTACATTTACCAATCTCTGGATCAAAAGCATTTCCTTGTACATATACTGTCTCTGGAATGGATCCAGACAACCATAATGACAGGTCAAGGTCATGGATGGTTGAATCATTCAGAATTCCAGCTGTCAATTTAAATACAAGACACATTAAGACATTACTGAAACAGAATAATTCCCTTTATACGTTTCATCTGGTTTAATTTTGTAATGTGTTATCTGAATAAAACAAATACGAGTATAAAAGAAATAAATAACGATTGTATTTCATATGTAGATTTTCACATACTTGTCCTTAGGGAGCTACCATTTGATTTTTATGGGGGGGCTAGGATGAAAAAATTTGTCCTGCATTTTTTTTTAGCTGTAATCTCTGTCCTGCCTTTTTATTTTTCACTCTGTTAGGTCCTGCCTTTTTTTTTTTTTTTAGTTTATCCTGACTTTTTTTTACCTAAATTGTCGTCCTGACTTTTTTTTTTTGCAAGTGTCTCATCCTGCCTTTTTTTTTTTACTCAAAACTCCTGTCCTGCCTATTTTTTTCAAATTTCATCCTAGCCCCCCCATAAAAATCAAATGGTAGCTCCCTTATGGTCTTATTGAAATAATTGTCTGACTAGAAATTATTGCAAGTCATTATTTTCATATCAATAATTGCAATATATAACTTAAAGTAGGACCTTTCTGATTTATACCAAAAAGAGGCTTATATGAATCTTCTTTTGAATCTTTATTGATGTGCTCCATAATCAATTTACAATTTTGGATACATATAACAAAATATAACAATCTTTTGTGCCAATAGCCCATATGTTTTAAGAGAAAAAAATATAAAAAATCAGCAAACAAAACTCAATATTGCCTTTTGCAGACATGTTTCATTCATAATTTGGAGAATTCAAATGAAACACAATCTCAGAATATATTTTTTTTCTCATAGGGGATATGATCATTTTGAACAATAACACAGTCACGTAGATATAAACAGTTAGTATAAATTTCAATGAAATATACCTCTTTACTTGTAGAGGAAATGTCATTCTCACCCGATGTTTTTATATATGATATTGGAGGAGCTTCTAAATCTCTGCTTGTTGTTTTTATCAAACGTAGATTCCCAAGCTTTTTCTCTTGAATCTGAGAGTAAACCTGATAAAAATCAGGATCAAACCTCCTGCAGAAAAAGAAAGCAAAACAATGAAATTATTATATTTAAGAATTGTTTATGCAATGCAATGTGCCTTCCATCTGGAATGATTTAATGAGCTTAAAATTCATGTTGGGAAACTTACACTTGATCTGAAAATTTGTATATTATGAATCTGATCAATTCATGCAGGCATTCTAGAAGAAAAAAATGTACTGAGTTTTTCAAGCCATGTTCTAGGGGTACAACTTCAGGTAAAATCACTCAGACTCAAGCAGAATAAAACTCATGCGGAGTTAAAAGTCAGTTATATGAGGGGCGGTCAGAGGGGTCCTGATCCCATAATCCTGGGCTTAAAAACATGAAATTTAAATCCAAACATCCCAAAATTCAAAAAAAGAATTCCCGGATCCTGAAAGGGTCAATCTCGAAATCTTGAGCATAAAAACAACCTATCCTGACGTCCTGATAAAAGGTCCTGCCCCCCTCTAATATGAAAATAGTCTATTGCAATATGACAATTTCAGGTCCCCTTATTAATCTGAGTAAAAAACGTACCTGTGTAGAGCATTAAACAATGGTTTATTTTTAGAAGCTGCTACATTGTAACAATCTTCTGTAGTTTTTATATTATCTGTTATTGGTTTCTCACAAAATACTGCCTTGTCTGAAAGAAATATTTATAGTGGTTCAATACAAAAAGTTAATAACACTTGAAAAAATATAAAATAAATTCAACATTAATTTGACCTTATATATTAAAGGAATATCTTCATTTAAACATTTTCCACAATTTGTTCATTGAAAGAAACACTAATTTGAAAGTACATGCATTTCTATTACTGTAACTATAAAAGACATTCTTCTGTGATTTTGAAATTTAAGAGGTTTTTTTTGTATCTCAAAACATTTCATAAAAGTTTATATGTGTCCATTGTGCCATCCTTTATTCCATATAGGACAAAAAATAAATACTTACTTGCATTTAAAGAATCTTTGATAATAGCTTCATGTGTGGTAGTTGGAGAACATATCAACACTGCTTTCACACTGAAATAGAATCATTGTTGATTATAAGTATTGATTCATGTTAACTGAATTTTCCAGTGGCATATATTTTACATGTTTCAGGAATAGAACAAATTACACAACACATTAAATTAGAATGCTTAGATAAAGTGAAAATGTGGATTGTTACAAGGAAAAAAAGTTCATTGGAAAAGGGCATACATTATCCATCTATCAAGTCTATGAACCCACTTTTCAGTTGTAGTATGAGATTTCAAATGTGATTAAAGTGTGAAAGCATTGCATATATTTCAAAACTACTGCCTATGGGTGATCTGTTTGAATGTTGGTTTCATTTCAGACAACAGACTGTTCAAAGAAAATCACTATTATATATTTCTGAGACCATAAGGTATCACAACTGGATTAAATTTGGAAATCCAGTTAAAAACCTAATAATCTAAACCAATCAGTTTTTGGAGTATAATAATGTGTTAAATAATATGGTAAACTATTTCTTACTTTGGATCATTATAAACAGCCTCTAGTTTGTCTGGTGTAGTACATTTAGCTGACAAATTGTAGTCTTTCACAAATTTCTCAGCATCTTCCAACTTGTTTCTTATGATCCAGTTAACTGTAGCTCTGGGGGATAGCATAATGTTCTTCATATGGGCCAAGCCTGAAACATTCATTAATTTTGATTAAGTTTTTATTGCAATCATTGCCAACTTAAGTTTTTATCAATAATGCCACATGCAATTTTTTTTATATATGACTTATTTTCAAACAAGAGGCTCCAAGGGATTTGAAAAAGTTATCTGATGCAGGAATATTCATTGATAAGTTACTACAGTGTACATGTACCAGTTCTTGTTTCTGTTTACTTATAATTTTATTTTCCAGAATCTGATTTTTTTCTCAAAATTCTCTATTCTTGGTAATAATAGCCAGTATATAATTAAACAGTGGATCAATTTAAATCAAACATAAACTTTCCTAAATTATCTTTTCAGATTTACAGATCTATGTACAAAGGTGGAATATTCTTTGCAAGAAGATTTGGAATTTTTAAGATCATTACTTAAGGTTTGATGTGACATGAGTTTCCAATACAATGCAATAGACAATAGGATTTTACGCAAAAATATTTTTTGCATAGTTATGGTCCTCGAACTCAGAAAATTCACTCAAATAATCAGTTTTCATCACTTTTTTTCATCATGCTTAAGATATTAATTTGATAATGGGTAGGGTTTGGCCAAACCAAAATATTCTTAAGTGTGGCCTCAGATACCATTATTCATATACATCATTGCACATGTATAGGAATTAGTTAAAGTTTTAAAATTTTCATAACTCTTAAAATACATACCCATATTGCCAAGCCCAAATAAGGCAAATCCTACTCTGTGGGTCATAGTGCACTTTTTGAATGCTGAAAAGTAAAAATAGAATGGCTATTATCTGTGACCATGATACTGAATCAATATCTGTTGAGCTAGCTATTAAATGTATATTATTTGTATTTTATGTTGGCATGTTGTTTTTAAGCATGATAATTTGCAATACCTTTTAAAATGTTCAATTGGTTACAATGGAAAAATGTTTTGATATTTGGATCTTATGTTTGAATCTAATTCCTATGAGGTTTTATAGTTTTAAATAATACATTAATGTAACAAAATTAATGTATGTTTTATCTATTTTTCTACCTCAATTCTTTAGAATTAGTGTTTTAATTTGTTATAAAGATCACTTTACACTAATCCGATGTGAGATTGAATTTAACTTTTACATTCTAACAGCTGTAGCAGTCACAATACTGATCTTATTTTCTAATCAAATTTTCACTGCTCAGGGAATAAGCAAATTGCTGGCATATACATGTACATTTGTAACAAAAAAACATCATTGATACCAGAATATATGGTATAATTGCTACCTGCTTATCGGCTACATATCTTGCTATGTCATGTATGTGGTTACTAAAGTGCTTTTTTCTGCTTATAATGTGATTTTTTTTAATTTCTACAACTTTAATTTATAAATAAGGAAATGTGGTATGATCATGATGTTTGCTAATGAAACAAATATCCACCAGAGACCAAATGACATAAAAACATCTATAGATTATTAACAATGTTATTTCAACTGATTGGGCAGAGCTTACGTTTTAATAAGAATAAGGACAGTCTATTGAAGATGTGTGTGATAAGGATGATGACAGATATAATTTTAATTGATAATCAGTGTCACCAAACAGATATACAAAGGAACTGAGTGTATGATATGGGACAAATAACTGGACACTTCATTGATGAGTATATCCCGACACACCTGTCTATAGATAGACTGGTCTTAAATAAGCAAACCAGTTAAGCCCTGCCCAGTCAAGTGAAATAAATCAAGTAATAAATAGTGAAACAATTTAAAACAAGAAAAACCAGTGACCTGATTTGTTCAATGATAATAATGGAAAGACAATATTGCAGACATTAATTACTGACAACCACATAAAGAATGTGTCAAGGTTAAACATGCTTGTTAGCACAGGACCCGCCATTTAACATAGTGTTGAAACTGCACAACATATAAATAATTGTTTAAATTAATCAGAAATGTCTTGTTTTCCATGTCTTCAAAGATCGACACAAAAACAACAGAAAAATTGAAGACAAAAATTAATTACCAATAAGAAATTTACTGGCAGTTTAACAAAATACTAAATATGTTAAAAGCCAATTACAACTTATAAATTTATAAATCATGTCTTCCCTCTTAACTAAGCCTTTGTTTCAAATCATGAGGAATGCTTGTTTATGTGATATTCAGAGGCGTAGCATCCTAATTTATATTGGTACGGCAGAAAATCATGATGGGTCGCGAAGCGACGCATCCCGCCTCGTAGAGGCGGTTATGCGGCAAGGGGTTCGGGGGCCGCTCAAGGCCCCGAGAAAATTTTAATAAATAGAGCAAAATCCTGCATTCTGACAACCTCCAGACACTTACATTTGGTTCTCTAAAACCCTAGTTTTATGGGCAACAATTTAAAATATGACTCTTTTTTTTTTAAATCAAAATATAAAAATTTATGATAAAAAGTGCAACTTGAATCCTGCATTCTGACAATCTCCTGACACTTAAATTTAGTTCCTAAAAAACTTGTTTTATGTGCAATTATATTACTCTCTTGTGTTAAAATCAATTTCAAAATATAGAAAACAGAATTTGAAACATGAATCGTGTCGAAAAGGCAGCAATTAAACTTTATCAAAAAAGTTGAAGGCCGTTGAACATCTTAGCTAAACTAAATAAACGCACTTTAACTTTGTGTTGGACACCTTGCCAGGCCTTGGCATGCTACTACAATACTTTTGATTGTTTTTTGTTTTTGAAAATTTTTGACAGAAAAAAAAAGCGCCATTCCGAATATGCATACCGATTGTAGGAAATTATTAAACTATCAAATCTTCGCTAAAAGTATTCAGGAAGTAAAGGGAACTATGAACAGACCGATGAACAGATTTTCAAAATTCCTTTTACAAAGACCAATAAATAAACATGATGGATAACTTTCAGAATTTCTCATACAATATCAAGTAAGGGTAAGACAAACGACGAATCTATGACACTGCGAAAAAAATCTATTTTCATTGTGAATATGGTTTCATCGCAATAACGATCAATAAGTTTATGACGACAATGCTAGAACTGCTAAAGCGATAATATAGTAGCAACATAACAATGTTCAAACAACTTAGAACAAACAAAGTAACAACATTTCTAGAGAGGGACATCCCAATTTACAAGTCATTTATAAAGGCATCGTGATTACAGATTAGTTTGTATATATTGTATCACCATCACTGCTAGCGATCCGATGGATAAATCTGTTGTAGAGTTGTCACTCGTTCAGACGTATTTAAATATTCTAAACATCAACCCAACAATGTTAGAACTGTAAATTTGCGTTAGCAAATTTTTTGTTTTTCCCTCACCAGAATTCGAACTGAGATATCGTGGTACCAAATTGCATTGCACTATGATCGGCGAGCTAGACCAGTCGACCACTTTGGTTCTTATTAAAAGTGATAAACTAGAAAATATGCAACTTGAAGCGGCTATGCTAGTTACTGGCGGTACTAAGCTATCACCCATAAACAAATTATACAATGAAACAGGATGGGAGTTACTATCAGAAAGACGACGGTAAAAAACATGAAATGTTTCACAATAAGACCCCTGATTATTTAAGCGATATTATCCCTCACAACTGTTTAATATTCATAACTATGACACAAGACGAACGAATGACACACAACATATAAAGTGTAGAACAGCATTGTATCAGAAATCTTTTCTTACGTCTGTCATTCGATCGATCCTGAAATGCTTTTCTGGACGATATCAGATTTGGTCCCATCTAAGTTTACACTTAAACGTTACCTTAATCAAAATTTAAGTAAAATACCAAATTATTATTTATATGGAGAAAGGAAAGGATAAATACTTCATGCCAGACTTCGGATGGATTGCAGTAATCTAAACGAACATGTATTAAGAGAAATCTTGAAGAAATTAAAAACTGTACTTGTGGTAGAATCGAAAGCAGTAAGCATTGTCTTCTCGAGTGTACTCCCTTGTCCGAAAACGTACAATAGAAACTACTGTAAACCAACTTAATTTCGCGAGCGATTAATTTTCACGACTTTCGCGAGGAGAAAAATAACGCGAAATTAAATTGTCGCGAATATGTATAACTTGTATCTTTCCTTATCAAAATGCATGAAGTTAATTAGAAAATCGCGAAATTAAATCCCCGCGAAGTGAACTAGCTGGGGATAAACGCGAAATAAAGTATCCGCGAAAATAAGTTGGTTTACAGTATTCCGTTCCCATAAAATATAAAACACTCCTGTTTGGCAAAATAACCTCAGTCAAGAGGAAAATCTACTTGTGTTTAAACAAGTTCAACAATTTTTAGTAGATTCAAAGCCATTTGGAATATATAGTATTTCATGGTTAGGATCGTAATTGGGTGAGACAAAGTCCTGGACACACACCAACCCGGTACATATCATATAGGAAAGATCAGACAAAAAAATCAACTTTTTATTTGCAGTTATTTGCCTTTTTGTTTACAGGGAGACTGATTTATATATGAAGAGAAATACTGATTCGAATCCCTAAGTAATGTATTTCTGTAATTATATGCATATGACATGTATACATGTACATGTTTTTTTTTTATATGATATGTTTTAAAGAAAAAAAACCCAGGTATTTCAGGGGAAAGGTTGGTAACCGGAAAAAAATACATAACAGTTAGATGCAGAGAGTTCAGGGAATATAATGGAATAGCATTTTCTAATAGCATTAAACGTGTTTGTAAACCGTCGAAGATCAGACTTGGGGCTTCAGTAACTAAAATTAAAAAAAAATCACTGTGACTAGGACTGGTCTATCATTATGTACTTTATTTCTAAGGATCATGCAAAGGTTGGCACTTCTACTATGTGAATGCTAGATTTATATTCACGGCGAATATTCGTAACACTTGCTTTCAGATTTTAGCGTCACGGAACGCTAAATACTTTTAGTTTTTTTTCGATATCACACAGTAGATTGCAGATTTGTAGAGTGTAAAACTCCAAAATTACGAGAAATAATATACAACCAAGTGTCGCACGGAACTTTTGAACATTTAGTTTATTATATATAAAATTCACACTATAACTGTTAAATGAAGAAAAAAAATTGTTATTTTCCAATAAAAAATGTGTTAAATTACAAGTGAAAATCGCATTCAGTTTTTTTCGTATGTTTTGTTCAAAATGCAACATTCTTTGCAAACACTTCTTAAAATCTTGAAGGAAAACAAAAAGCCATATATACAACGCACATTAGCAAAAATGAAAGACGCGATCACAAAAATTTACCATAGCACAAATGATATCACACATTCACAATGGCGGGATGTATAAGTACCGAGCCACGTCAAATAGATATTACCAAAACATGACTATTGATAAAACAGTAAAAATGTGTTACTGTATATGGTGTTGTTGAAGTTGGATTATATTCCGATCGTCTTGGTGCCTAGAAGCAGAATGTGCATTTTAACAATGTGCAGATCGTTTATTTGTCTCTGTACTACATAGCGGATAGATCAGCACGCAATAAAATTGGGACAACTCGTTTATATTTTATTCATGATTACTTAAACTTTATGGTGCATGCATACAGAGTAACTGACAATATTTTTGTTGCAAAAAATAAAATAGCAAAAATACCGAACCCCGCCCAGGAACATTCAAAACGAAAATACCGTTATCAAATGGTAAAGTCAAAAGTTCAAACACATCAAACGAATGAATAACAACTTTCATATTCCTGACTTGGTACAGGTATTTTCTAAAGTAGAAAATACTGGACTAAAACTGGTTTTATAGCTTGCTTAACTTTAATCTTGTATGCCAGTCGCACAAAATTCCATGCTTGCCGCACAACGTTTGTTTCTCCATTTGAGAGTTCTAACTTAGATTCTTCCATGCCATTTGTGTTTAAACCAGAACAATTGTAGAAGGCAGTAACATGCTATTAATAGTACTATGACTGTTCATGACCATATGCATGGTCAATTAAAATCTTTTGTAAGTAAAAAAAAATCCGTACTTTGATTAATACAGGGCAATTATTCGTTATCGTATATACTATGTATACGAGTTTTCGAACTTTGTATATGAATGTATACCGTATATTGCTATGACTTCTACATGGACCTTTCTATCATGATTTTTTTCTGTAAAATCTTTATTTTCTTTATTTCCGTTGAAAACCCTTATTTTTTTATATTTTTTATATAAATTTTAGGTACGGCATGCCGTACCAACGAACATTATTGGTACGGCCAGTGCCGTACCTGCCGTACCGGCTGCTACGCCCCTGATATTTAAAAGTGCTTTTGGTCGATGTGCTGTTTTACCATTCTTATGTGTGCTTATTTTGATTGTTAATTACTTGAGCTTTTTTTTGGTGCTTGAAGATAAAATGTGCACTTTCTTTTAGAGGATAAAATAATCAACTAATTTTGAGGAATCACCTTAAATAATTTTCCAAAAATAACCGATTATTGTTTAAGACCTTTGATGAACTTGATGAATCACAATAAGCATATTTTGACTAATCACAGAAAATTAGGACCCCCTCTTACCACGACTCTTTACCTATTCCAGCTAATCATGTCTCAGAGGCAGATTAATGGTGTTAGTGGGAAAAAAGTTGGTTGCTTATTTAGGTAATGAGCAGAAAGGGCCCCATATACACCTTATCACTAATCCCGGCTGACCCAGCCGCTTGAACTATTGACGCATACAACAATCACTTTTCCATTGTGGTGTCAGATATATTGTTTTTATGACTTCAAAATTTTACGGGAACCTGTGTGATATCCAGTAATGGCAGACAAATAGCGATAAGGTGTATTATGGCAGTCAGCTCCCCCCGCAGTGGTAGGTGTGGTCTGTTTTTGAGCTGTCTGTGTTTATTCTAATATGAGGCAGGCGTTACCTGTGATAGGGGACGAAGTCTGTATCAATTATTCTAAAAAAGAAACTACCGTTTTTTTCGTATCAAAAAATTAATATTTCTGATGCTATCGGAAACCTCCAAACTTTTAATACATAATAATAGTTTTGTGTTCGTGTGTCCGGACACAAAATGAATGTCAACTATATTTTGCACCGAAACCTTGCCACTAAATTGCCCCCCCGCCCCCCTCACCACTTAATAGATATTTCTGGATCTGCCACTATGTCTTATGACAACAGTGTTTTATTTACCATTATTAGACCCCACATTAAAGGAACGGTCTCAATGTAAATACAAAAGGAGACATAATCATTTGGACCATGCATGATGCAGGGGTTTACAGATCAAATGCGTTCTCCATTATCCCTACTTCTTTTATACTTAACCATACATAATTCATTTTAGTTCCCAATATGAAAATAGTTTTACCTATCAATGACAATTAAAATCTATCACATAAACTTTTAAAGACTATTTTATAAATGTGGTCTCTTGTCTTATCAGTTTGGAATTACGGATCCGTATCTAATTTTATAGTTTATTTATAGTTTCCGGTTTTGGTCTCCAAGAAAAACAGTCACTTTTATTTTTAACTTTTTTAATATAACCAGTCTAGTTCACGATGTTTTAACATTAATTGTTAAGATCTGCTAAGAGAATGGCAAATCCAGATTAGTAAGTAAAGATTGACACATAATATTTTAGTTTACAGAATGTCGATTTTAACCACAGGCACTTTTTTTAATAATTAATTGTTTCTGTCAATATTGACAGAAACAAGTGCCTGTGATTTTAACACCCCCTTTATTTAAAAAAAACAGGTTGTCTTTGATTTTAGAATTTTTGATGGAGTGGTTGGTGTGGTCTGTTTTCAGTGCTCTAGCTAGAAATCAAAAGGGGCAGGGTGCCAGTGGAGGGCAGGGCACTTTTTATGATAAGAAAAGGCACTGCTATTTTTTTTGTCTACGTTTCTGTGTGTATCACGAGTTAACGAATCTCTTTTTTTTTACTGTATATGTTGTTTTTTTTTAAATAAAGATGCATTTTAACTATAGTCTTTATTTCATTGTTTGTGTAGTTATGAATTATATAGTACATCTTCATCAATATATTATGTGTTTATAGTTTAGCTTCACTCTACCCATTGTCGAAGAATTTTTTTCTATCTTTATAAGAATTTCAGCTTTTTAAACGTATTATCTTAAACCTTTTGTGTATTACTAATTTATCAATGTTTAGAACATGGATTGCTAAAAGTATAATTATCAAACAGAAATTGCAATATATTTTTTTTAATATGTTCATAGACAGTTAATATCCTTATGGTAACATTATTATGTTATTATATATTCAATTGGTTCTTTATTCCTTTTTTTGATACTAGATAATATTTTTAGAGCACAAATTTGTAATAAGCTAAAACAGGGGAAGTAACTCCAAAATTAATTTCCAACACGTTTGCGTTAATTAAAAACTGTGCTTGTCGCTAACAAGTTGAGATGGAAGGCATTTCTGTGAAGGCATAGTTTTATTTTGATGACTTAAATTCAATTCTAAAGTCATGAAAGTCTTCATTTATACACTCTTCCATTGTGACTTGGAAATCGAAAATGCCGACCCAAGCTAAACACACTCGCTGACACATTCATCAAATGTATGACAAAAAGATACATTGTCCTAATTAAATTACCTAGATATTAACACCTTTGAAGTCTTTGTCATTGTAATTGATTATAATGACATGATTAACCTGGGGGCAATCACACAGGTGTCAGATATGTAATTAACTTGGAGATCAGAAATCGATGAAACAAAAGGCAATTTTACCAAAACGGCACAAGAGAATTTTGGAAAAAGACGTCAGGGCAGAAGGGCGCGGATGAAGGCACACAGGGCGCGGATGAAGGCACCCAGGGCGCGGCTGAGGGCACCCAGGGCGCGGCGCCCTTCTATTTTGGGCTAGCGAGACCACTGGTTTTTGAGCTGTCTGTGTTTATTTAATATGAGGCTATGGGTTTTTTTTTCTGTACAAAATTTTTTTTTGCCTTTGGCGAAGAACAATCTATTTTTTTAGCGACAAACCGAAAACAAGTTTTTTCTTTCAATTTTAGCATTACATATAAGTGGCAGCTGAGGGTGAAACAAACAATTTTTTTTCTCAGGGTCCAAAACAAATTATTTTTATTAACCAAAAACTGGAAACAAACTTTTTTTTCCAAAAAAAACCAGTCCCCAGTACATGGATGCCCCATCTGCACTATCATTTTCTATGTTCAGCGGACCGTGAAAATTGGGGAAAATCTCTAATTTCGCATTAAAATTAGAAAGATCATATCATAAGGAACATGTATACTATTTGCGCCTGTCCCAAGTCAGGAGCCTCTGGCCTTTGTTAGTCTTGTATTATTTTAATTTTAGTTTCTTGTGTACAATTTGGAAATTAGTATGGCGTTCATTATCACTGGACTAGTATATATTTGTTTAGGGGCCAGCTGAAGGACGCCTCCGGGTGCGGGAATTTCTCGCTACATTGAAGACCTGTTGGTGACCCTCTGCTGTTGTTTTTTATTTGGTCGGGTTGTTGTCTCTTTGACACATTCCCCATTTCCATTCTCAATTTTAAGTTTGAAGTTGATTGGACTTCAATTTCAACAAAAACTACCTCGACCAAAAACTTTAACCAAAACTTTAACCTGAAGCAGGACGAACGGACACACAGACCAGAAAACATAATGCCCATAAATGGGGCATAAAAATAACATAGTAACATCCCTCATTAAAGGAAGCTTGTATATAAGTATTGTTTTAAAATAAAAGATTATCAAAATGAAGTTTTATGCCACAATATCAACTTGTAAGCCCATTCAACTGCAAGTCTCCAGGTCTTTGTTTGCTGCTGTAATACAATGTATATATATAATTCTTTATTTTGCAGTGATTTCCTGTTTAAGATGGTTCTCGTTGGAGATGATGGTGTAGGAAAATCATGCTTAATGAGTAGCTTTGCTGTGAGTAAGCCTAGGAAATATCAAGATCATTATAACAATAAATGATGTGGTATGATTATCAATGCGACAACTATCCATCTAAGTAAAAATGAAGTGGATACAAGATTATAGGCCACCATACTACCTTCAGCTATGAAAGATTTTAAACAGTTCCATTGAGGAAACTATTATTACACCCTAATTTATAATAAAACAATTAAAAAATATAGATGACAGTTCTGAGCTGCAACAACTAATGAACTACAGTCTCTTGATTGAGGACAAGCACTTATAGAATGTGGCTGGGTTAAAAATGTTTCTGAGCACTTCACCCTTCCTTAACCAGGGACAGACTGTCACAGGGTGAAACATCTCAAATTTAGAACAAACTAAAAACAAGTTGCAATGGAATTGGTTTAACACAAAAGATCAGTACAAATCAAGCCATGTCTTTTTTCACAGTTTAATTATTGAAGCTGGAGATGTATTTGCAAAAAAAATTATCTTCACAAATTTCACATTTAAACAAATAATAGATTTTCAAAAATACATTATACTTTCTGAATATCTTAATTAATGATGTCATTATTATGAGACTCTTCATTCCTAGAAGATTACCAAATCTATACACATTTGATGTTAGAGTATTTATTTTTCTACAATTAACCAATTCCTGTCATTGCCTGTAGCACAGAGATCTACACTATTTATTTACAATTTTTTTTCTTTTTCAGGAGGGAAAACAATACATGCATACTGCCAATTATATTCCTACAATTGGAGTAGATTTTGTAAGTTTTTACATGTACATGAAATATCAATTGGCATCTTTGTCAGATTTTATGCAAAGTGTCTTAAAAAAACTAGCAAAGTTACATATTTTGTAAATATTTGATCATTTAGAAATTTCAGTATGGATGTTTTAAAAATCTTGAAATTGACCAAATGTTGAATTGTATCAATTGAAGCTATATATTAAATATATATCATTTATTATTTTATATTACTCATTTCTAGAAAATATGCACCATAAAAATTGAATAGTTATTTAGTATGAAATTCAAAACAGTGTAGCTGTGGCCATTGATTGACACATTAAAATCATTCATTGACTGGGACAATTTAGGTGAACGTTTGTATGTAACGACCAATGCTCACTATGTACTTTTTAAAGACACTTAAACTATGGGGTCACCAAAGGTTCTCAACACCTTAATAAAGTAATTCGAAAAATTAATCAGAAATAACACGATATTTTGATTTATATCAATTATATAAATCAAAACACAAAGGTTATTCCTGATTAATTTTTCGAATTATTTTATAATTAAAGGCGTTAAGAAACCTTTGTTGACCCCACAGTTTAAATGTCTATCGTAGGTACGTCATGAACAGTGGTTGATACAGACAAACGTTCACGTAAATTGTCCCAGTCAATGGATGATTTTGATGGGTCAATCAATGGCCACAGCTACACTGTTTTGAATTTCATACTATTTTAAATATCCTTTTATATCATTCATTACTTATATTATTCAATTCTAGAAAATACGCACCATAAACGTAGAAGGAAGAGTTATAAAGTTACAGCTTGTAAGTACTAACAATAGTTAGACCAAATAATATGATATTTATTGTTATCATCTCTCAATCTTCCACAATTTTATTTCTGTGCTCTTAAATCTTAACTAAAAGGCTTTGCTCATTATTGAAGGCCGTATAGGGACCTATATAGTTGTTAATTTTTGTGCCATTTAGTCTTTCGTGAAGACTTGTCTAATTTGCAATCATACCACATCTTCTTTTTTATATACATAACTGAACCACAACAGTGTTTGAATAATGTAATCACAATTAAATTACATGAAGCAGAATGAGAATGCCTGATAGAACAAAATCAGGTATTCATTTATTCCTTGCTTAATACAAACACAGTGATCATATTTATTTGAAATTCATTAATTAGTAAGAAAGTCTAAATCTTACAAACAGTTTTCAGTAACAAACAAATAAATATTAATTAACAGAATACAAAATACATATACACAATGCTTAGCTTCAAATATTTAAATTCAAGTTGAAGAGAATTTAATTTCAGACTTCATATTTAAGTTTTAATGTATTGTTTTGACAGTGGGACACTGCAGGTGCTGAAAGATTTAGAAGTATAACCACAAGTTATTACAGAGGAGCTAATGGTGTGGTTATTATCTATGACATAACAAATCAGGTTTGTACATTATGTTTAGTTATTACAGTGGAGCTAATGGTGTGGTTATTATCTGTGATATAACCAATCAGGTATGTACATTATGTTTAGTTATAACAGGAGCTAACGGTGTGGCTATAATCTATGACATAACGAATCAGGTTTTTACATTATGTTTAGTTATTACAGAGGAGCTAATGGTGTGGTTATTATCTATGATATAACCAATCAGGTTTGTACATTATGTTTAGTTATTACAGAGGAGCTAATGGTGTGGTTATTATCTATGAAATAACCAATCAGGTTCGTACATTATGTTTAGTTATTACAGAGGAGCTAGTGGTGTGGTTATTATCTATGATATAACAAATCAGGTTTGTACATTATTTTTAGTTATTACAGAGGAGCTAATGGTGTGGCTATTATCTATGATATAACCAATCAGGTTTTTACATTATGTTTAGTTATTACAGTGGAGCTAATGGTGTGGTTATTATCTTTGATATAACCAATCAGGTATGTACATTATGTTTAGTTATAACAGGAGCTTATGGTGTGGCTATAATATATGACATAACAAATCAGGTTTGTACATTATGTTTACTTATTACAGAGGAGCTAACGGTGTGACTATTATCAATGACATAACAAATCAGGTTTGTACATTATGTTTAGTTATTACAGAGGAGCTAATGGTGTGGCTATAATCTATGACATAACGAATCAGGTTTGTACATTATGTTTAGTTATTACAGAGGAGCTAATGGTGAGGTTATTATCTATTACAATGTATATAACCAATCAGGTTTGTACATTATGTTTAGTTATTACAGATGAGCTAATGGTGTGGCTATAATCTATGACATAACCAATCAGGTATGTACATTATGTTTAGTTATTACAGAGGAGCTAATGGTGTGGTTATTATCTATGGTAAAACCAATCAGGTTTGTACATTATGTTTAGTTATTACAGAGGAGCTAATGGTGTGGCTATAATCTATGACATAACGAATTAGGTTTGTACATTATGTTTAGTTATTACAGAGGAGCTAATGGTGTGGTTATTATCTATGGTAAAACCAATCAGGTTTGTACATTATGTTTAGTTATTACAGTGGAGCTAGTGGTGTGGTTATTATCTATGATATAACCAATCAGGTTTGTACATTATGTTTAGTTATTACAGAGGAGCTAGTGGTGTGGTTATTATCTATGATATAAACCAATCAGGTTTGTACATTATGTTAAGTTATTACAGAGGAGCTAATGGTGTGGTTATTATCTATGAAATAACCAATTAGGTTTGTACATTATGTTTAGTTATTACAGTGGAGCTAATGGTGTGGTTATTATCTATGATATAACCAATCAGGTTTGTACATTATGTTTAGTTATTACAGAGGAGCTAATGGTGTGGTTATTATATGACTGCAAAATTTGAAAAAAATTTCGTCGTATATTGCTATCACGTTGGCGTCGTCGTCTGCGTCGTCGTCTGCGTCGTCGTCGTCGTCCGAATACTTTTAGTTTTTGCACTCTAACTTGAGTAAAAGTGAATAGAAATCTATGAAATTTTAACACAAGGTTTATGACCACAAAAGGAAGGTTGGGATTGATTTTGGGAGTTTTGGTCCCAACATTTTAGGAATTAGGGGCCAAAAAGGGCCCAAATAAGCATTTTCTTGGTTTTCGCACTATAACTTTAGTTTAAGTTAATAGAAATCTATGAAATTTTGACACAAGGTTTATGACCACAAAAGAAAGGTTGGTATTGATTTTGGGAGTTTTGGTTCCAACAGTTTAGGAATTAGGGGCCAAAAAAGGGCCCAAATAAGCATTATTCTTGGTTTTCGCACAATAACTTTAGTTTAAGTAAATAGAAATCAATGAAATTTAAACACAATGTTTATGACCACAAAAGGAAGGTTGGTATTGATTTTGGGAGTTTAGGTCCCAATAGTTTAGGAATAAGGGGCCAAAAAGGGACCCAAATAAGCATTTTTCTTGGTTTTCGCACCATAACTTTAGTATAAGTAAATAGAAATCTATGAAATTTAAACACAAGGTTTATGACCATAAAAGGAAGGTTGGTATTGATTTTGGGAGTTTTGGTCCCAACAGTTTAGGAATAAAGGGCCCAAAGGGTCCAAAATATAAACTTTGTTTGATTTCATCAAAAATTGAATAATTGGGGTTCTTTGATATGCCGAATCTAACTGTGTATGTAGATTCTTAATTTTTGGTCCCGTTTTCAAATTGGTCTACATTAAGGTCCAAAGGGTCCAAAATTAAACTTAGTTTGATTTTAACAAAAATTGAATCCTTGGGGTTCTTTGATATGCTGAATCTAAAAATGTACTTAGATTTTTTATTATTGGCCCAGTTTTCAAGTTGGTCCAAATCGGGGTCCAAAATTAAACTTTGTTTGATTTCATCAAAAATTGAATAATTGGGGTTCTTTGATATGCCAAATCTAACTGTGTATGTAGATTCTTAATTTTTGGTCCCGTTTTAAAATTGGTCTACATTAAAGTCCAAAGGGTTCAAAATTAAACTAAGTATGATTTTAACAAAAATTGAATTCTTGGGCCTCTTTGATATGCTGAATCTAAACATGTACTAAGATTTTTGATTATGGGCCCAGTTTTCAAGTTGGTCCAAATCAGGATCCAAAATTATTATATTAAGTATTGTGCAATAGCAAGAAATTTTCAATTGCACAGTATTCAGCAATAGCAAGAAATCTTCAATTGCACAGTATTGTGCAATAGCAAGAAATCTTCAATTGCACAGTATTGTGCAATAGCAAATATTTTCAATTGCACAGTATTGCACAATAGCAAGAAATATCTAATTGCACAATATTGTGCAATAGCAAGAAATTCCAATTGGATTTCAATTGGAGTTATCTTTCTTTGTCCAGAATAGTAGTTGAATCAACTTAAATCATTGTTTTATACAATATACAATGTATATTCACTTTTACTACCAACTGATAGATTAAAACAATCTTTACCATTCAGTGACAGCAAGCACTTTTTTTTACATTTTGATATTTTATGATGTATTTAAATGAGTAGTTATTGTTGCAAACTTCATTAGAAATTTGAATTGAGATCAGTTTTGAAATAAGGGAAAGGGGAATGTGAAAAAAAAATTGGGGGGTCAATTTTTTTCATTTCAGATTTCATAAATAAAAAGAAAATTTCTTCAAACATTTTTTTGAGAGGATTAATATTCAACAGCATAGTGAATTGCTCAAAGGCAAAAAAAATTTTTTAAGTTCATTAGACCACATTCATTCTGTGTCAGAAACCTATGCTGTGTCAACTATTTAATCACAGTCCAAATTTAGAGCTGAATCCAGCTTGAATGTTGTGTCCATACTTGCCCCAACCGTTCAGTGTTCAACCTCTGCGGTCGTATAAAGCTACGCCCTGCGGAGCATCTGGTTATCTATGAAATAACCAATCAGGTTCGTACATTATGTTTAGTTATTACAGTGGAGCTAGTGGTGTGGTTATTATCTATGATATAACAAATCAGGTTTGTACATTATTTTTAGTTATTACAGAGGAGCTAATGGTGTGGTTATTATCTATGATATAACCAATCAGTTTTTACATTATGTTTAGTTATTACAGTGGAGCTAATGGTGTGGTTATTATCTGTGATATAACCAATCAGGTATGTACATTATGTTTAGTTATAACAGGAGCTAACGGTGTGGCTATTATCTATGATATAACAAATCAGGTATGTACATTATGTTTAGTTATTACAGAGGAGCTAACGGTGTGGCTATTATCTATGATATAACCAATCAGGTTTGTACATTATGTTTAGTTATTACAGAGGAGCTAACAGTGTGGCTATAATCTATGACATAACGAATCAGGTTTGTACATTATGTTTAGTTATTACAGAGGAGCTAACAGTGTGGCTATTATCTATGATATAACCAATATGGTTTGTACATTATGTTTAATTATTACAGAGGAGCTAACAGTGTGGCTATTATCTATGACATAACGAATCAGGTTTGTACATTATGTTTAGTTATTACAGAGGAGCTTACGGTGTGGTTATTATCTATGAAATAACCAATCAGGTTTGTACATTATGTTTAGTTATAACAGGAGCTAACGGTGTGGCTATAATCTATGACATAACCAATCAGGTTTGTACATTATGTTTAGTTATTACAGAGGAGCTAATGGTGTGGCTATAATCTATGACATAACAAATCAGGTTTGTATATTATGTTTAGTTATTACAGAGGAGCTAACGGTGTGGCTATTATCTATGATATAACCAATCAGGTTTGTACATTATGTTTAGTTATTACAGAGGAGCTAATGGTGTGGCTATAATCTATGACATAACCAATTAGGTTTGTACATTATGTTTAGTTATTACAGAGGAGCTAACGGTGTGGCTATAATATATGACATAACGAATCAGGTTTGTACATTATGTTTAGTTATTACAGAGGAGCTAACGGTGTGGCTATTATCTATGACATAACGAATCAGGTTTGTACATTATGTTTAGTTATTACAGAGGAGCTAACGGTGTGGCTATAATATATGACATAACGAATCAGGTTTGTACATTATGTTTAGTTATTACAGAGGAGCTAACGGTGTGGCTATTATCTATGATATAACCAATCAGGTTTGTACATTATGTTTACTTATTACAGAGGAGCTAACAGTGTGGCTATAATCTATGACATAACGAATCAGGTTTGTACTTTATGTTTACTTATTACAGAGGAGCTAACGGTGTGGCTATTATCTATGATATAACCAATCAGGTTTGTACATTATGTTTAGTTATTACAGAGGAGCTAATGGTGTGGCTATAATCTATGACATAACCAATCAGGTTTGTACATTATGTTTAGTTATTACAGAGGAGCTAACGGTGTGGCTATAATATATGACATAACGAATCAGGTCTGTACATTATGTTTAGTTATTACAGAGGAGCTAACGGTGTGTCTATTATCTATGATATAACCAATCAGGTTTGTACATTATGTTTACTTATTACAGAGGAGCTAACGGTGTGGCTATAATCTATGACATAACGAATCAGGTTTGTACATTATGTTTACTTATTACAGAGGAGCTAACGGTGTGGCTATAATCTATGACATAACAAATCAGGTTTGTACATTATGTTTAGTTATTACAGAGGAGCTAATGGTGTGGCTATAATCTATGACATAACGAATCAGGTATGTACATTATGTTTAGTTATTACAGAGGAGCTAATGGTGTGGTTATTATCTATTACAATGTATATAACCAATCAGGTTTGTACATTATGTTTAGTTATTACAGAGGAGCTAATGGTGTGGTTATAATCTATGATATAACCAATCAGGTTTGTACATTATGTTTACTTATTACAGAGGAGATAATGGTGTGGTCATTATCTATGACATAACCAATCAGGTTTGTACATTATGTTTAGTTATTACAGAGGAGCTAATGGTGTGGTTATTATCTATGATATAACCAATCAGGTTTGTACATTATGTTTAGTTATTACAGAGGAGCTAACGGTGTGGCTATAATCTATGACATAACGAATCAGGTTTGTACATTATGTTTAGTTATTACAGAGGAGCTAATGGTGTGGTTATTATCTATTATATAACCAATCAGGTTTGTACATTATGTTTAGTTATTACAGAGGAGCTAACGGTGTGGCTATAATCTATGACATAACGAATCAGGTTTGTACATTATGTTTAGTTATTACAGAGGAGCTAACGGTGTGGCTATTATCTATGATATAACGAATTAGGTTTGTACATTATGTTTAGTTATTACAGAGGAGCTAATGGTGTGGTTATTATCTATGGTAAAACCAATCAGGTTTGTACATTATGTTTAGTTATTACAGTGGAGCTAATGGTGTGGTTATTATCTATGACATAACCAATCAGGTTTGTACATTATGTTTAGTTATTACAGTGGAGCTAGTGGTGTGGTTATTATCTATGATATAACGAATCAGGTTTGTACATTATGTTTAGTTATTACAGAGGAGCTAACGGTGTGGCTATAATCTATGACATAACGAATCAGGTTTGTACATTATGTTTAGTTATTACAGAGGAGCTAATGGTGTGGTTATTATCTATGATATAACCAATCAGGTTTGTACATTATGTTTAGTTATTACAGAGGAGCTTATGGTGTGGTTATTATCTATGAAATAACCAATCAGGTTCGTACATTATGTTTAGTTATTACAGTGGAGCTAGTGGTGTGGTTATTATCTATGATATAACAAATCAGGTTTGTACATTATTTTTAGTTATTACAGAGGAGCTAATGGTGTGGTTATTATCTATGATATAACCAATCAGGTTTTTACATTATGTTTAGTTATTACAGTGGAGCTAATGGTGTGGTTATTATCTGTGATATAACCAATCAGGTATGTAAATTATGTTTAGTTATTACAGAGGAGCTAATGGTGTGGTTATTATCTATTATATAACCAATCAGGTTTGTACATTATGTTTAGTTATTACAGAGGAGCTAATGGTGTGGTTATTATCTATGATATAACCAATCAGGTATGTACATTATGTTTAGTTATTACAGAGGAGCTAATGGTGTGGTTATTATCTATGATATAACCAATCAGGTATGTACATTATGTTTAGTTATTACAGAGGAGCTAATGGTGTGGTTATTATCTATGACATAACCAATCAGGTTTGTACATTATGTTTAGTTATTACAGTGGAGCTAGTGGTGTGGTTATTATCTATGATATAACCAATCAGGTTTGTACATTATGTTTAGTTATTACAGAGGAGCTAACGGTGTGGCTATAATCTATGACATAAACGAATCAGGTTTGTACATTATGTTTAGTTATTACAGAGGAGCTAATGGTGTGGCTATAATCTATGACATAACGAATCAGGTATGTACATTATGTTTAGTTATTACAGAGGAGCTAACGGTGTGGCTATAATCTATGACATAACGAATCAGGTATGTACATTATGTTTAGTTATTACAGAGGAGCTAATGGTGTGGTTATTATCTATTACAATGTATATAACCAATCAAGTTTGTACATTATGTTTAGTTATTACAGAGGAGCTAATGGTGTGGCTATAATCTATGACATAACCAATCAGGTATGTACATTATGTTTAGTTATTACAGAGGAGCTAATGGTGTGGTTATTATCTATTATATAACCAATCAGGTTTGTACATTATGTTTAGTTATTACAGAGGAGCTAACGGTGTGGCTATAATCTATGATATAACCAATCAGGTTTGTACATTATGTTTAGTTATTACAGAGGAGCTAACGGCGTGGCTATAATCTATGACATAACGAATTAGGTTTGTACATAATGTTTAGTTATTACAGAGGAGCTAATGGTGTGGCTATAATCTATGACATAACGAATCAGGTATGTACATTATGTTTAGTTATTACAGAGGAGCTAATGGTGTGGCTATTATCTATGATATAACAAATCAGGTATGTACATTATGTTTAGTTATTACAGAGGAGCTAACGGTGTGGCTATTATCTATGATATAACCAATCAGGTTTGTACATTATGTTTAGTTATTACAGAGGAGCTAACGGGTGGCTATAATCTATGACATAACGAATTAGGTTTGTACATTATGTTTAGTTATTACAGAGGAGATAATGGTGTGGTTATTATCTATGGTAAAACCAATCAGGTTTGTACATTATGTTTAGTTATTACAGAGGAGCTAACGGCGTGGCTATAATCTATGACATAACGAATTAGGTTTGTACATTATGTTTAGTTATTACAGAGGAGCTAATGGTGTGGTTATTATCTATGATATAACCAATCAGGTATGTACATTATGTTTAGTTATTACAGAGGAGCTAATGGTGTGGTTATTATCTATGATATAACCAATCAGGTTTGTACATTATGTTTAGTTATTACAGAGGAGCTAATGGTGTGGTTATTATCTATTATTATACCTTTCATATATTTTAAACAATTCTATTGGGTGAAATGTTATCACGTGACATGGAATAATTCAGTTGTTTTTCATTCAATTGCAAGGAAGGACGAATAACCCTAAAAATTTGCACCAGCAGTGAATAACCCTATTATTCACCGGTGAATAACCTTTTCAGTTTGTTGATTTGTACTTGAGTTACCTCCCATGAAAATGACGTCACAGACGTAAATAAACAAAATGGCACACTGGAAGCCCACCGAGAGAAATGGAAATAAGGCAGTGGTCATGAAAAGAGTGCCAGCAGCCGTGTCTCTTATAAACGGTCCTTTTCAGGCCATCAATATTTTACAAAAAGATTCTACCTTTGTTGTACATTCAAGAAATTCTAGAACACTAAGTCATTAAAGGTATTTTCAGCTTGTGTGTTTGTGTTGACTGTTGTGTAAAGTCCAAAGAAGTGTTCGAAAGGCCTTTCCAATGTTAGTTCGGTATAATAAAACAATTGTGGCCCCTTAGAGTCGATGAATATCCAAAATTGTCAACCCTTAAAAGTTATTTCACTTCGGGCTGTGCCCTCAATGAAATAACCTTCTCGTGTTGACAATTTTGGATATTCACCTCTTCAACGGGCCATAATTGTATATGGTAAAACCAATCAGGTTTGTACATTATGTTTAGTTATTACAGTGGAGCTAATGGTGTGGTTTATTTATGATATAACCAATCAGGTTTGTACATTATGTTAAGTTATTACAGAGGAGCTAATGGTGTGGTTATTATCTATGACATAACCAATCAGGTTTGTACATTATGTTCAGTTATTACAGTGGAGCTAATGGTGTGGTTATTATCTATGATATAACCAATCAGGTTTGTACATTATGTTTAGTTATTACAGAGGAGCTAATGGTGTGGTTATTATCTATGAAATAACCAATCAGGTTCGTACATTATGTTTAGTTATTACAGAGGAGCTAATGGTGTGGTTATTATTTATGATATAACCAATCAGGTTTGTACATTATGTTTAGTTATTACAGAGGAGCTAATGGTGTGGTTATTATCTATGAAATAACCAATCAGTTTCGTACATTATGTTTAGTTATTACAGTGGAGCTAGTGGTGTGGTTATTATCTATGATATAACAAATCAGGTTTGTACATTATTTTTAGTTATTACAGAGGAGCTAATGGTGTTGTTATTATCTATGATATAACCAATCAGGTTTTTACATTATGTTTAGTTATTACAGTGGAGCTAATGGTGTGGTTATTATCTGTGATATAACCAATCAGGTTTGTACATTATGTTTAGTTATAACAGGAGCTAACGGTGTGGCTATAATCTATGACATAACGAATCAGGTTTTTACATTATGTTTAGTTTTTACAGAGGAGCTAACGGTGTGGCTATTATCTATGATATAACCAATCAGGTTTGTACATTATGTTTAGTTATTACAGAGGAGCTAATGGTGTGGCTATAATCTATGACATAACGAATCAGGTTTGTACATTGTGTTTAGTTTTTACAGAGGAGCTAACGGTGTGGCTATTATCTATGATATAACCAATATGGTTTGTACATTATGTTTAGTTGTTACAGAGGAGCTAACGGTGTGGCTATAATCTATGACATAACCAATCAGGTTTGTACATTATGTTTAGTTATTACAGAGGAGCTAATGGTGTGGCTATAATCTATGACATAACGAATTAGGTTTGTACATTATGTTTAGTTATTACAGAGGAGCTAATGGTGTGGTTATTATCTATGACATAACGAATCAGGTTTGTACATTATGTTTAGTTATTACAGAGGAGCTAACGGTGTGGCTATAATCTATGACATAACGAATCAGGTTTGTACATTATGTTTACTTATTACAGAGGAGCTAACAGTGTGGTTATAATCTATGACATAACGAATCAGGTTTGTACATTATGTTTACTTATTACAGAGGAGCTAACGGTGTGGCTATAATCTATGACATAACAAATCAGGTATGTACATTATGTTTAGTTATTACAGAGGAGCTAGTGGTGTGGCTATTATCTATGATATAACCAATCAGGTTTGTACATTATGTTTAGTTATTACAGAGGAGCTAACGGTGTGGCTATAATCTATGACATAACGAATCAGGTTTGTACATTATGTTTAGTTGTTACAGAGGAGCTAATGGTGTGGCTATAATCTATGACATAACGAATCAGGTTTGTACATTATGTTTAGTTATTACAGAGGAGCTAACGGTGTGGCTATTATCTATGACATAACAAATCAGGTTTGTACATTATGTTTAGTTATTACAGAGGAGCTAATGGTGTGGCTATAATCTATGACATAACGAATCAGGTATGTACATTATGTTTAGTTATTACAGAGGAGCTAATGGTGAGGTTATTATCTATTACAATGTATATAACCAATCAGGTTTGTACATTATGTTTAGTTATTACAGATGAGCTAATGGTGTGGCTATAATCCATGACATAACCAATCAGGTATGTACATTATGTTTAGTTATTACAGAGGAGCTAATGGTGTGGTTATTACATATGGTAAAACCAATCAGGTTTGTACATTATGTTTAGTTATTACAGAGGAGCTAACGGTGTGGCTATAATCTATGACATAACCAATCAGGTTTGTACATTATGTTTAGTTATTACAGAGGAGCTAACGGCGTGGCTATAATCTATGACATAACGAATTAGGTTTGTACATTATGTTTAGTTATTACAGAGGAGCTAATGGTGTGGTTATTATCTATGGTAAAACCAATCAGGTTTGTACATTATGTTTAGTTATTACAGTGGAGCTAGTGGTGTGGTTATTATCTATGATATAACCAATCAGGTTTGTACATTATGTTTAGTTATTACAGAGGAGCTAGTGGTGTGGTTATTATCTATGATATAACCAATCAGGTTTGTACATTATGTTAAGTTATTACAGAGGAGCTAATGGTGTGGTTATTATCTATGAAATAACCAATTAGGTTTGTACATTATGTTTAGTTATTACAGTGGAGCTAATGGTGTGGTTATTATCTATGATATAACCAATCAGGTTTGTACATTATGTTTAGTTATTACAGAGGAGCTAATGGTGTGGTTATTATACGACCGCAAAATTTGAAAAAATTTTCGTCGTATATTGCTATCACGTTGGCGTCGTCGTCTGCGTCGTCGTCGTCGTCCGAATACTTTTAGTTTTTGCACTCTAACTTGAGTAAAAGTGAATAGAAATCTATGAAATTTTAACACAAGGTTTATGACCACAAAAGGAAGGTTGGGATTGATTTTGGGAGTTTTGGTCCCAACATTTTAGGAATTAGGGGCCAAAAAGGGCCCAAATAAGCATTTTCTTGGTTTTCGCACTATAACTTTAGTTTAAGTTAATAGAAATCTATGAAATTTTGACACAAGGTTTATGACCACAAAAGAAAGGTTGGTATTGATTTTGGGAGTTTTGGTTCCAACAGTTTAGGAATTAGGGGCCAAAAAAGGGCCCAAATAAGCATTATTCTTGGTTTTCGCACAATAACTTTAGTTTAAGTAAATAGAAATCAATGAAATTTAAACACAATGTTTATGACCACAAAAGGAAGGTTGGTATTGATTTTGGGAGTTAAGTTCCCAATAGTTTAGGAATAAGGGGCCAAAAAGGGACCCAAATAAGCATTTTTCTTGGTTTTCGCACCATAACTTTAGTATAAGTAAATAGAAATCTATGAAATTTAAACACAAGGTTTATGACCATAAAAGGAAGGTTGGTATTGATTTTGGGAGTTTTGGTCCCAACAGTTTAGGAATAAAGGGCCCAAAGGGTCCAAAATTAAACTTTGTTTGATTTCATCAAAAATTGAATAATTGGGGTTCTTTGATATGCCGAATCTAACTGTGTATGTAGATTCTTAATTTTTGGTCCCGTTTTCAAATTGGTCTACATTAAGGTCCAAAGGGTCCAAAATTAAACTTAGTTTGATTTTAACAAAAATTGAATCCTTGGGGTTCTTTGATATGCTGAATCTAAAAATGTACTTAGATTTTTTATTATTGGCCCAGTTTTCAAGTTGGTCCAAATCGGGGTCCAAAATTAAACTTTGTTTGATTTCATCAAAAATTGAATAATTGGGGTTCTTTGATATGCCAAATCTAACTGTGTATGTAGATACTTAATTTTTGGTCCCGTTTTAAAATTGGTCTACATTAAAGTCCAAAGGGTCCAAAATTAAACTAAGTATGATTTTAACAAAAATTGAATTCTTGGGCCTCTTTGATATGCTGAATCTAAACATGTACTAAGATTTTTGATTATGGGCCCAGTTTTCAAGTTGGTCCAAATCAGGATCCAAAATTATTATATTAAGTATTGTGCAATAGCAAGAAATTTTCAATTGCACAGTATTCAGCAATAGCAAGAAATCTTCAATTGCACAGTATTGTGCAATAGCAAGAAATCTTCAATTGCACAGTATTGTGCAATAGCAAATATTTTCAATTGCACAGTATTGCACAATAGCAAGAAATATCTAATTGCACAATATTGTGCAATAGCAAGAAATTCCAATTGGATTTCAATTGGAGTTATCTTTCTTTGTCCAGAATAGTAGTTGAATCAACTTAAATCATTGTTTTATACAATATACAATGTATATTCACTTTTACTACCAACTGATAGATTAAAACAATCTTTACCATTCAGTGACAGCAAGCACTTTTTTTTACATTTTGATATTTTATGATGTATTTAAATGAGTAGTTATTGTTGCAAACTTCATTAGAAATTTGAATTGAGATCAGTTTTGAAATAAGGGAAAGGGGAATGTGAAAAAAAAATTGGGGGGTCAATTTTTTTCATTTCAGATTTCATAAATAAAAAGAAAATTTCTTCAAACATTTTTTTGAGAGGATTAATATTCAACAGCATAGTGAATTGCTCAAAGGCAAAAAAAAAATTTTAAGTTCATTAGACCACATTCATTCTGTGTCAGAAACCTATGCTGTGTCAACTATTTAATCACAGTCCAAATTTAGAGCTGAATCCAGCTTGAATGTTGTGTCCATACTTGCCCCAACCGTTCAGTGTTCAACCTCTGCGGTCGTATAAAGCTACGCCCTGCGGAGCATCTGGTTATCTATGAAATAACCAATCAGGTTCGTACATTATGTTTAGTTATTACAGTGGAGCTAGTGGTGTGGTTATTATCTATGATATAACAAATCAGGTTTGTACATTATTTTTAGTTATTACAGAGGAGCTAATGGTGTGGTTATTATCTATGATATAACCAATCAGGTTTGTACATTATGTTTAGTTATTACAGTGGAGCTAATGGTGTGGTTATTATCTGTGATATAACCAATCAGGTATGTACATTATGTTTAGTTATAACAGGAGCTAACGGTGTGGCTATAATCTATGACATAACGAATCAGGTTTTTACATTATGTTTAGTTATTACAGAGGAGCTAACAGTGTGGCTATTATCTATGATATAACCAATATGGTTTGTACATTATGTTTAAGTATTACAGAGGAGCTAACGGTGTGGCTATAATCTATGACATAACGAATCAGGTTTGTACATTATGTTTAGTTATTACAGAGGAGCTTACGGTGTGGCTATAATCTATGACATAACAAATCAGGTTTGTATATTATGTTTAGTTATTACAGAGGAGCTAACAGTGTGGCTATAATCTATGACATAACGAATCAGGTTTGTACTTTATGTTTACTTATTACAGAGGAGCTAACGGTGTGGCTATTATCTATGATATAACCAATCAGGTTTGTACATAATGTTTAGTTATTACAGAGGAGCTAATGGTGTGGCTATAATCTATGACATAACCAATCAGGTTTGTACATTATGTTTAGTTATTACAGAGGAGCTAACAGTGTGGCTATAATCTATGACATAACCAATCAGGTTTGTACATTATGTTTAGTTATTACAGAGGAGCTAACGGTGTGGTTATTATCTATGATATAACCAATCAGGTTTGTACATTATGTTTAGTTATAACAGAGGAGCTAATGGTGTGGTTATTATCTATGATATAACGAATTAGGTTTGTACATTATGTTTAGTTATTACAGAGGAGCTAATGGTGTGGTTATTATCTATGACATAACGAATTAGGTTTGTACATTATGTTTAGTTATTACAGAGGAGCTAATGGTGTGGTTATTATCTATGATATAACCAATCAGGTATGTACATTATGTTTAGTTATTACAGAGGAGCTAATGGTGTGGTTATTATCTATGATATAACCAATCAGGTTTGTACATTATGTTTAGTTATTACAGAGGAGCTTATGGTGTGGTTATTATCTATGAAATAACCAATCAGGTTCGTATATTATGTTGAGTTATTACAGTGGAGCTAGTGGTGTGGTTATTCTCTATGATATAACAAATCAGGTTTGTACATTATTTTAAGTTATTACAGAGAAGCTAATGGGTGGTTATTATCTATGATATAACCAATCAGGTTTTTACATTATGTTTAGTTATTACAGAGGAGCTAATGGTGTGGTTATTATCTATGGTAAAACCAATCAGGTTTGTACATTATGTTTAGTTATTACAGAGGAGCTAATGGTGTGGCTATAATCTATGACATAACGAATTAGGTTTGTACATTATGTTTAGTTATTACAGAGGAGCTAATGGTGTGGTTATTATCTATGGTAAAACCAATCAGGTTTGTACATTATGTTTAGTTATTACAGAGGAGCTAACGGCGTGGCTATAATCTATGACATAACGAATTAGGTTTGTACATTATGTTTAGTTATTACAGAGAGCTAATGGTGTGGTTATATCTATGATATAACCAATCAGGTTTGTACATTATGTTTAGTTATTACAGAGGAGCTTATGGTGTGGTTATTATCTATGAAATAACCAATCAGGTTCGTACATTATGTTTAGTTATTACAGTGGAGCTTAGTGGTGTGGTTATTCTCTATGATATAACAATCAGGTTTGTACATTATTTTTAGTTATTACAGAGAAGCTAATGGTGTGGTTATTATCTATGATATAACCAATCAGGTTTTACATTATGTTTAGTTATTACAGTGGAGCTAATGGTGTGGTTATTATCTGTGATATAACCAATCAGGTATTAAATTATGTTTAGTTATTACAGAGGAGCTAATGGTGTGGTTATTATCTATTATATAACCAATCAGGTTTGTACATTATGTTTAGTTATTACAGAGGAGCTAATGGTGTGGTTATTATCTATTATATAACCAATCAGGTATGTACATTATGTTTAGTTATTACAGAGGAGCTAATGGTGTGGTTATTATCTATGACATAACCAATCAGGTATGTACATTATGTTTAGTTATTACAGAGGAGCTAATGGTGTGGTTATTATCTATGATATAACCAATCAGGTATGTACATTATGTTTAGTTATTACAGAGGAGCTAATGGTGTGGTTATTATCTATGACATAACCAATCAGGTTTGTACATTATGTTTAGTTATTACAGTGGAGCTATGGTGTGGTTATTATCTATGATATAATGAATCAGGTTTGTACATTATGTTTAGTTATTACATGTTGAGGAGCAATGGTGTGGTTATTATCTATGATATAACCAATCAGGTATGTACATTATGTTTAGTTATTACAGAGGAGCTAATGGTGTGGTTATTATCTATGATATAACCAATCAGGTTTGTACATTATGTTTAGTTATTACAGAGGAGCTAATGGTGTGGTTATTATCTGTGATATAACCAATCAGGTATGTACATTATGTTTAGTTATTACAGAGGAGCTAAGGGTGTGGTTATTATCTATGATATAACCAATCAGGTATGTACATTATGTTTAGTTATTACAGAGGAGCTAATGGTGTGGTTATTATCTATGATATAAACAATCAGGTATGTACATTATGTTTAGTTATTACAGAGGAGCTAATGGTGTGGTTATTATCTATGATATAACCAATCAGGTTTGTACATTATGTTTAGTTATTACAGAGGAGCTAATGGTGTGGTTATTATCTATGACATAACCAATCAGGTATGTACATTATGTTTATGCTTTATGATTCAACCTTCTTTTTTAATGCCCTATTTATGGGCATTTTGTTTTCTGGTCTGTGCGTCTGTTTGTTAGTCTGTTTGTTTGTTTGTTTGTTCGTTGTACCGTCTGTCTGACCTGCTTCAGGTTAAAGTTTTTGGTTGAGGTAGTTTTCATGGTCCACTGAACACAGAAAATTATAGTGCGTACGGGGCATCTGTGTACTATGGACATATTCTTGTTATAGATGACTTTTATAGTATTTTCTTCTTTTTGTAGAAATCTTTTGACAATGTGCCAAAGTGGGTCAAAGAAGTTGAGAGCTATGCTAATCCAAATAGCAAGACAATACTGATAGGAAACAAAGGCGATTTGGAAATGGAGAGAATAGTAGATTATAGTACAGGAAAAGTAAGTTAAGTCGTTAGTCAAACAGATTGATCAAGTTAAACAGTTTAAAATGAAGTATTGATTATAAATGTTCAATTTAAGACAAAGTATACAGAATTTGGAAATATTTCAGATTTTTCTTATTTATGCCCCTGCTGTAGCAGAGAGGACATTAAAGGCATACAATACAGTTACAGGGGAGGTAATGACGTTTCTTACGTAAATTGTTATTTTCGCGACATCAAACTATGACTTTTCTGGAAAAGATTCAGTTTTCTACTGATTTTTATCATTCAAACGTATTTAACTTAAAAACGAGTTCATCGACCCCTCTTTTTTAAAATGCCATTTGGTTTGATTATTCGAGAAGATTATGTGTGCCAATTTTCATGAAAAACGTAAATAGTGCAATTTTTTATAATTTGATAAATATACAGCAAAAAATTAAGTTTTTTTCTACATTCATGAACATTTGACAAATATGAGTTATTTCTGAATAAAAAATGTATAAATTTTTAGGATACTTATAAAATACAGAAAAAACAAATTATTTAACGCAAAACAATTTGTGTTTATCTTTTAAAACAAAAAAGTTATGTGTTTCTTTCGAAAGGGAAAATACGGCCACAAATCTGAATTTTGAGTAAATATGCATAATTTTTACCTCATTTTACTGAAAAAAGTATTACATGAAGGTATATTTTTTATTACATATTTATATCAATTAGGTAAAAAAAAAGTCTATATGGAAATTTTTATCAAAATGTAAATACGGGATCCAAACTGTATCGTATGCCCTTAAGTTTTACCCTTGCCCATCTGTCCGTACAACCCAAAATTGATTTCTGTTCTCTAATTTTAGTTTGCCTCAACCAAATGTTATAAGACTGATACACAAAGCTTATTACCACAAAATACAGGTCAAGTTTGAATTTTGGTGGCGTCACTTTTACAGTTCAAGAGTCATGCCGTTTTACAAAAGGAAAAATTGCTGTTCTGAAAATGGACCATCATCCAAACATCCATAGGATGTGATGGATAGGATGTGATGGATGATGGACATTCTGTAAGGAAGCCGAAGGCTTCGCGGGTTAAAGATGAATATCTTATTCTACAGGCTAGTAACGACCTTGTTTTACAGTTGAGTGATTTTAAATCATAATCACCTGTACAAATCCACTCATGCGTGCATATATAAACCCGTGCACACCTGTATTCTGTCTCATTTTAAAGTATCCCGAAAAAGGATGTGAGCGAAAAAACTCATTTAATTGTATATAAAATGGGTGGGCCATAAATCAAGGGCGGGTCTTTAACCCGCGAAGCCTTCGGCTTCCTTACAGAATGTCCATCATCCATCACATCCTATGGATGTTTGGATGATGGTCCATTCTATTACAGAAGCCTACAGCTTCTTGGTTAAAGATGAATCTTTAAAGCAAAGAGATCAATTAAATGAGATAAAAATGGCCACAAATATAAGATTTGAAACATCCACATTTAATGCTGTCATAAAATATTACAATTATATATCATAATCTCATAATCATGACACAAAGTCCATAAAGTTCATTTATATATCCAACACAACACCATGAACACAATCCTGGAAAAATCGACGGCTCTGGTCAATCCACGTACAATGTTATCGGTTTCTGTAAAGAATGGAACTCCTGTAAAATATTATTTAGGTTGTCATTAAACAGACAAAACAGCATTAATAAATTTCTTTTTACCTGTCTTTACACCTCTTTTAGCTTCAACCTCTCTTAGATAAAATTTCTTAAATGTTTTTGCAGATTTCCAATTTGCTGTTTTCATAATTATATCTAGAGTGATACCAGCACTAAAAGCTGCAGATGTAGAGGCGCCTCTGAAAGAATGCGCCTGAAATTTTGTAACATCAATACCAGATGAAGTCAAGACAATTTTTAACCATCGAGCTAAAGTTGAGGTTGATATTTTACGCCATGTTCTAAAAGACACCAGGAGATAATCATCTTTGCGCAATTTTTTGGTAGCCTTCAAATAATATTTCAATGTGTATACTGGGCAAAGTTCTTTTTTCTTGTATGTATCCAGAGTTATGTTCTGGTTAATCCTACCAATTCTGTCTGTTTTTTGTAAACAGTTCATAGTAAAAACAACAGTTTTACTAGATGTTTCCATGTAATTCAAATTCAAATTTGTCAAAGTTTGAGCTCTTTGAGCAGTAGTTAAAGCTAATAAAGTTGCAATTTTTAAAGTTAACATCTTGAGACTTAAACTTTCCAGTGGAAATAAAGTTTCTAAATAACGAACAACTTTACCAACATCCCATGTGATGGAATATTTAGGCAAAGGTGGTCTTGCATTAAAAATTCCTTTCATAAATCTGGAAATGAGATTACTATTGATTACTGTATTACAGCCAATTGATGCCAGAGTCTGGCCAATAGAACATTTGTTCATATTAATGCAACTATAAGATTTGCCATCATCATAGAGTCTAGCGAGAAAATTCAATACTTGTACTTCATTTGGTGAAGTGGTATTGACTTTTTGTGTATTACACCAAAGATACCATTTCCGCCAACTATATTCATATTGTCGCGAGGTAGAGACTCTCCATGACTGAGTGATGATGTTTCTAGCTGATTTTGAAATTCCCTTCTTTTGGAGGGAATGCCTGATACTACACAAGCGACTAGGAATAACTTTCTCATGTTTAGCGGGTGCTTTTGATTGTTGTGTACAAGTCTTAAAAGATCTTGACAAAAAGGGAGAATAACAGGATAATCGACCAAACAATTCAATAATCTTGGAAACCAAGGTTGGGATGGCCATGTTGGAACTATCATTAAAACCATTCTCACCTGTTCCTCTTCTACCTTGTTCAAAATTCTTGCTATGATACTGAAAGGAGGAAAAACATATGGTAAATAATTTTTCCAAGAAAAAGAAAAAGCATCAGAAGCCATAGCATCTGGATCTGGAAACCAGGAGACATATTTACTTAACTGTTTATTAAGTCTAGAAGCAAATAAATCAATATTTGGTTGAAAGAAATGCCCACAAATATTTCTAAATATATTTTCTTTTAACTTCCATTCAGAAGAGTCACTAAAATTTCTTGACAATTGATCAGGAGTAATATTATCTTTCCCTGCAATATGGACTGCTGTTATAAAATTGTTTTTATCAGCAGCCCAGAACCATATTTCTCTTACTACTTCCAACAGTGCTACAACACTACCTCCCATGTTATTTATATATTGAACTGCTGTAGAGCTATCAGATTTAATGCAAATATGAGAATTTGAAATGTTTTTTCCTAATGAAAAAAATGCATATTTTATAGCTAAAAGTTCTAATATATTAATGTGTGAAATGCTTTCAGATTTCATCCATCTTCCTTGAGTCTTATTTTTACCATAAACCGCTCCCCATCCAATTTTAGAAGCGTCAGTTTCAATATACTCAGTAGGAGTACCAAAGCTTATACTTTTCCCTTCATTCCTATCTACATTTTTAATCCACCATAAAATTTCATTTCTTGAATTCTCGGAGAGACTCATGATACCATCATAATTGTCATTGTTTTTGCTCAAAGCTAAAGTTTTCTCAATATCTAAATATCTATGAAAAATTGGTGCTAATAAAACTGCACATGAAGCTGAAGTAAATAAACCTATTAAAGAACTTACTTCCCTGATAACAGGATTGTATAAACTATAGATTTTGTTTGCACTTTTCAAAATCTTTTGTATTTTTTCTTCTGTGAGAAACACTTTAAATTGCACAGAATCAATCAAATATCCTAGAAAAATTATTCTCTGTGTTGGAATGAATACTGATTTTTCTTTATTTACTAAGAACCCTAGAGAGTGTAACAGATTTCTCAACATGACAGTATTTTCATAACAAATGTTCTCATAGGGACTATGTAATAATGAATCATCTATGTAGAAAAAAGACCCTACTCCTTGGTTCCTTATATGAGAAAAAACTACTTTCATAAGTTTTGTAAAAATTCTAGGTGCACTTGCTAACCCAAAACAAAGACAAGTAAATTCATAAATCTGATCTTTCCAAACAAATTTCAAATATTTTCTACATTTTTTGTTCATTGAAATTGAAAAATATGCATCGCATAAATCTATTGATGTAAAATAATCATTCTTGCTAATATTCAACAGAACAGACTGTAAATTTTCCTGTTTGAAATGAAAATATTTCACATATTGATTCAGACCTTTCAAATTTATTACAGGCCTATATTTCCCATTCTTCTTCTGAACAAGAAAAATATTTGATATAAATTCATCTTTCTCATGATTCGAAATTTGTATTGCACTTTTTGACAATAAAATTTGAATTTCATTATCAATTAGTTCTATTTCAGTTTTGTCAAAATTCATAATTTTTGGCATAAAAAATTGAACCGGTTTATTTTCAAATTCAATTTCATAACCGTTTTGAACTAGACTAAGAATCCAAGGATCGTATGATATTTTTTCCCAATTATGTAAACCAAAACGAATAGACCCAGCTATAAAAGTGGGAGATAGATTTTTTACCTCTAATATCTCCTGCCTCTTTGGTTTCTGTAACCAGCTCTCCCTCTGTAGCGGGAGTTTCTCATGCCTCTTTGGCCATAATTGTTGTTTTGGTATCTTCCTCTGCCCCTGTTTATACCTGGGGGGCAACCATAGCTGCAACCCCCTTGTCTCCAGTTTTTTGAAGTAGCTGTATTTACAACTCCCTTCATCTTCTGGGCATCATTAATATCTTTAACTTTCTTGGACACATCATCTCCGAACAAATATTCGGTAACGTCTAAATGTCTTGTACACAGTTGATGGTACTTCTGATCCATATTGTTTTTCAGTGTCATGCGTCTAACATATGATATTTCAAAAAATGCTGCACAAAGCATTGACAGGGCATTATTAATGTTGACCCTCATTTTAGCCACCGTTTTTACTGCATCTGGTTTCGTCAGTGCTTCTGCAGTACGTATTACTGGTACAATGCCAAAACCCAAGATCCTTTGTATGGTCTGAAAGGACAGATCATCACTTCTGGCTTGGCGATTCAATAGATGCCAAATCTCAGGATTAACTTTAGGAGGTGCCAAAGACTTGCTATTTGAAGGAACTTTATAATCCTTAGCTATTTCTGTAATAACAGACTTACGATTTGTCACAGCGTTTACAAGAGCAGCGATACTCTTATGTGTTTCGTCACCAAACTTGTCATCATCTTCAAAAATTTTTGGTATAGCATAAGCGAACTCTTCCTCGCTGTTTACCTCTGACTCAAACTCATCATCTGCATTGTTTCCAAAAATGTCATATTGACTAAAGTCAACTTCACCTTCACCTTCGTCTTCTTCCGGTGCAACCGGGTGTTCCGGTGCACTCGCTAATTCATATCTGTCGGCATTACTATTTTGCCTGTCTAACAAGAGTTCTAGTTTAGAATAAATTCTTCTGAATTCATCTTCTCTTTCTTTATCTTTATCTGAAGGTTTTGCAATGTTTCCCCGTTTTACGGGAGCCTTTCCTTTCTTGTTCTTGCCAGGTCCCTTACCCGGGCCTCTTTCATTGTTTTGTTTACTTGTGCTAGTTTTCTTTAATTTCTTAACACTTTCTGGGGGAACCACGACCGACTTTAATTGTCTCTTTTTGGGTGGTGAGAAGTGTACTGACTCATCAGCCACTGCAGAAAACCCAGAGAAACTAGCTTCGTCCCCCGAAGCCAGAATGGACATAATGTCCGCCGCCACTTGGCTGGACTGGGAAAGACCCGAGTCGGAGTCTTCAGTACTAGACATTATAAAGTATAGACACGAGTCGTGTCTGCTGATTCAGCAATTTTATTTTTACTTTACTTTACTCGTTCTAGCCTTAGAATAAAATGAGACAGAATACAGGTGTGCACGGGTTTATATATGCACGCATGAGTGGATTTGTACAGGTGATTATGATTTAAAATCACTCAACTGTAAAACAAGGTCGTTACTAGCCTGTAGAATAAGATATTCATCTTTAACCAAGAAGCTGTAGGCTTCTGTAATAGAATATAAATTATGTCATTCTTAAAATCTTCTTTGAAAATTGGAGTTATCTTTCTTTGTCCAGAATGGTAGTTGAATCAACTACAACCAATGCTTTATGCAATGCAAAATTCAATATATCTGACTGATAAATTAAAATAATCTTTACCATTCAGTGCTTACAAGCACTTTGATTACCTTTCTAGGGTTATGCCCCTTTACAAATGGAAAAATTGCAGAATTTTTTCGTTTCCGTTCTCTAACATAAGTTTGTCTCAACTTGATTTAATGGAATATATATATAATGCTTTTTACCACTAAACTCCGTTTAAGTTCAAATTTTGGCAGCTTCACTTTTACAGTTCTTGAGTTATGTCCCTTAATATTGTTATATGCCATGGGGGGCATCATCTGTGTCGCTATGGACACATTCCTCATTTATTTTTATATACAGTTATTTAACTGCATGTAAACTCTAATGCTTGTATATCATTAAACTTGAAATGTTTAATGCAATAAAATCTTACTTAGAATAAAAATTTGCAGACACAGTTCCAAGAAAACGCATTTTAAAGTAAAAATGCCTTCTTTTTTTTCCGGTTTTCCACATTAATTCAATATATTCAAAAAATTATTTAGAGACCTTTTTAATTGATTGCACTTGTGAAATTATAAATGCTACATATATCAATACTGACAATCCCGTCCAGCTCAAGGAGTTTTGAATACATAAAAATCAAAGTCTAAAATATCGCTTAATTACATGTATGTATACTTTCCCAGAATAGAAAAAGATTCTTTCTGTACAATTCATAAATGATTGGATTAAAATTGTATTAATTTCTTTCCTGTTATAAACTTGTGATCTCATTGAAACAAAAATGAACTTATATTTCAGAAATTTGCAGATTCTGTAGGTTTATCATTTGCTGAAACAAGTGCAAAGATATCCAAAAATGTAGAACAGGCATTTTTAACTTTGGTATCAGATATAAAAAATAAATCAGCATTAGATGGTGTCAGCGCCCCCTCCAAACTGAATACATTGGACGTAGGAGGTAGGTTTAAAATGTGCTAATCCTCTCAACGGACATCTTCGCTAGCCAAGGGTTATGATCCACTCCCCTCCTCTCCACCCTTGGCAGTTTAGGCAACATTTTTGATAACAATGTCGCGCCATCTATCGGTTGACTAAAAACACACCCATTCTGAATACGCTATTCTTGACCAATGGTAGCACTCAAACTCTCTTCAGTGTAGAGGTGAAAACACAGTGGCGTCTACAGTCTACAAACCTTGTGAAGCAGGAAACAAAAGTATATGTTGACATTCCAATATTTGTGCAAGAAACATACGCAGGAACTTTTGTACATGAATGACTTTGGTTTTATAATAAGTATAAGTATAATAAGTTACCAAGAGGCAATAGTATAATGTTATTAACTGGCTGTTTCTGTATTGGCCCTGTTATAGATTCGAGGTTAGCTGTATTAGACCCCGAGACTCAAAGAGTGGAGGGCCAATACAGCTCATTGAGAATTTATAACAGTCCCAATACCGAAACAGCCAGTTCAGAACTCTTTTATTAAATGATTTTAAGAAAATTAAAAACCAGAAGTGAATGTCCCGTATTAGCCCATGGGCCAACACATCTTTTTTCCATATTGGCCCTGTTTTTCACGTTTCAAGACTTTAATTGATATTTTATCGTATGTTTTTCTTTGTTGTGATGTTATGCTATTGTTTCAGAAAAAGGGAGAAGGTTTGGATCCATTAAAACGTTTAATCCCGCTGCAAATGTTTGCACCTGTCCTAAGTCAGGAATCTGATGTACAGTAGTTGTTGTTTGTTTATGTAATATATACGTGTTTCTCGTTTCTCGTTTTGTTTATATAGATTAGACCGTTGGTTTTCCCGTTTGAATGGTTTTACACTAGTAATTTTGGGGCCCTTTATAGCTTGTTGTTCGGTGTGAGCCAAGGCTCCGTGTTGAAGGCCGTACTTTAACCTATAATGGTTTACTTTTTAAATTGTTATTTGTATGGAGAGTTGTCTCATTGGCACTCACACCACATCTTCCTATATCTATTTAAGACACTACAAAACATTGCACACCATTTAACCTGTTTATTTTATCATTTTGAATTAAAAAATATAATACAAATGTTTTTATGCATAATGATACCACCAAAAGATGATTGGACTTCAAAGTCATCAAAAACTACCTTGACCAAAAACTTTAACCTGAAGCTGGAGGAAAGGACGAACAGACGGATGGACGCACAGACTAGAAAACATAATGCCTCGCTTCTATCGTAGGTGGGGCATAAAAAGTCCATAAACAAAAGCAGAGAACTTTTAAATGATTGTGGAACAAGAACACACCAATTGTCTATACTGAAATAAGTGCTTTTAAAGAAAAGTTAGCAGTAAGGTATCAGATAAATATAAATAAGACAACAACCAATCAATGAATGGTTACAAAACAAACATTAAGAGGCTACTTATCGATAATAAGATGTTTACATCTGCCACAATGTAGGTGTTCATTTTATTTTTACAAATTTTGAAATTAAAGTTAAGCAATCATTTTGTATAACTTAGGTTTATTTAAAAAATATATTTTTAGATTCAGAAAGAAACACATCAGCTGGCCAAGAGGATGAAGTCAGTACAGCATGTGATTATGACACACTTGGTAAGTTTTTGCTTTAACAGGAAAGGCTATCAAATATAAATTATTTTTCCTTCTTAGACAACCAGTTTGGGGAATAAAAAGATATGTTATGCTTTTTCTTCTTCTTAAAACTGCACATGTAAACAATAGAATAGATTATTTTTCTAAGACAATGTCACAAGAATGCATAGGAAAACAAAAGAAAGTTATATAACTCTTAAAATTCATAGTTGTTGCATAAACCAATAATAATAAGAATTGAATGCTTCCTTTTGTACCTTTTTGTTGAGCCGTCAACTTTGGTCGAAAAAGCGAGACATAGCGATCCTACATTCCGTCGGCGTTGTCAGCGGTGTCCACAAATATTCACTCTGGTTAAAGATTTTGAAATTTAATAACTTTCTCAAACTATCCTGGATTTCTACCAAAATTGAAAAGAAGTTTGTGTATGATCATGAGATAGTATCTAGAAGTAAATTTTGTAAAAAGAAAAATCATTTTTTTCCGTATTTTACTTGTAAATGGACTTAGTTTTTCTTCTAGTTAACATTACAAACAGTCTGCAGTTAAAGTTTTTAAAACATTTATGAGATTCATGAACTATCTTGTATTTTTACCAAACTTGGACAGAAGCTTCTTTCGATCAAAAGATAGTATCAAGAGGAATATTATTATTTATTTTTTTCCTCATTTTTGTTGAGCCTGCGATTAACAGCAAAAGTAGGCGAGACACTGGGTTCCACAGAACCCTTACAAATTTTTAGTGTTATGAAACCATTGATCATACACATATTTTTAATATTCAGTTTTTAAATATTTAGATTACCAAAAATTTAACAAGGGGATGAGCAACAGTTTAAAAGGGAGTATTCTTAATCAATATTTTTTATGCCCCATTTATTATGGACCATTTATGGGCATTGTGTTTTCTGGTATGTGCGTCTGTCTGTCCGTTTGTCTGTCCCGCTTCAGGTTAAAGTTTTTGGTTGAGGTAGTTTTAATGAAGTTGAAGTCCAATCAACTTGAAACTTAGTACACATGTTCCCTATGATATGATCTTTCTAATTTTAATGTGAAATTAGAGATTTTTCCCAATTTTCACTGTCCACTGAACATAGAAAAAATGATAGTGCAGATGGGGCATCTGTGTACTGGGGACACATTCTTGTTTTTATTCAGTTAAAGCACTGTAATTACTAATTTTCATTTTGTATTTTCTTTCTCTAGAAGAAGAAATTTCTGCTGGAAGGATATTTCGTGGAAAGGATATGTACAAGAAACTACTTTCTATGAAGAAATCAGAACTTTCAACATACTTGGACTCAAAGTCAAAAATAGTTGGAAATATTTCAAAGTGTGGCAAAGTATCTACACAGACAGAAAATGACATGTGTGTACTTGCAATAATGGTTCATTCTGTTGAATGCAGTGGCTTATAATTTTATGCCACATTTATGGGCATTATGTTTTTGGTCTGTGCGTCCATCTGTCTGCCCCCTGTCCCGTACTGGGTAAAGTTTTTGGTCAAGATAGTTTTTGATGAAGTTAAGGTCCAATCAACTTGAAACTTGGTACACATGTTCCCTATGATGTGATCTATCAATTTTAATGCCAAATTAGAGTTTTTACCCCAATTTCACGGTCCACTGAACATAGCAAATGATAGTGTGATTGGGGCATCTGTGTACTATGGACACATTCTTGTTGGTGTATAAAAGCACTTCATTTAAAGAACTATTTATAGACTGAATTTGCAAATTTAGATTTTAAATGTGGTCTGAAGTATCTGTTTTCACTTAAAAGGGTAGTGCAATCACATGCAATACATCTGCATTGCTTTAATTAAAAAACATTAAGATATGTTTACATATAGAGAGACCTACACAAGAGATTTATTTAATTTTAATTTTGATTAAAATTCAAATACTGTTGGGGTGTTTTCAACTAGTAACTAAAATTCGGAATTTAATTTATGTTTTTCCTTGCTTTTTCTAAATTTAAATACCTAGATTAAGAAATGAGATTAAAATGCAAAATCAAGTGTTAGTAATTTGTTTCCTTTCACATATTTTCTATTGATGAAACAATCCCAATTATATTTGAATTTTAATATACAGATTGACAAATTTCATAAGAGGTGAATTATATAAATACTGAGAGCAGCATTACTATTGGCATAGTAACTTTTCATAACAACATTTCTGCAAAGTGTTCAAACTCAGGTATACATCTCATTGATATATATATGAAAAATTTATTTTCAAATATTTTATGTAAAAAGATGATCTGTGATTATTATATTGAGTATTTTTGATATTTTGATATTTTTTATGTTTGTTTTATCTGACATGTCTAAAGGCTGTGATATTTATTGTCTAATTGCATTCAGTTTATTTATATTTTGTATTTATATCAACAAAGTTTATATTTAATTCCTTATTGTTTGTAAAGATCATGTGTTACAAAGTCTTTTTTTTTGTTGCTTTAAGTATTATAAGACATACTGTGTAATATATAAGTCATGGTAACATATTCCTTGGTAATGGAAATATGTATGTCTTTATCTTTTTGTCATTTATTTTTCTAATTTCATGTTTATTTTGTAGTATAATATAATATAATAATGCAGAAAAACAAAGCTACATTAATTATTTAGACCCCTGCTCCTGCCACATTGGTTTTTTTTGTTGCTTCAATTTCATTTTTTATTGGTGAATATTGCTTCAAAATTCCTTTCAATTTAAGTGCAATCCTTCAAATGTAGGAACAAAATTGAAAGACAATTGCTTCCATCCTCCATTTTTTTGTGGATGACAACTCAATTGATTTTGTACTATTCGTTTGAATTGTCCTAGTATCCAAACTTTTAAAAGGAAAACTGTCAACTTACCTGGGCACATTATGCTGACTTAAGGATTATGTACCCTTGTGTTGATTCAATGCTAAAACTATGGAAATTTTATAGAAAATCCACAGCCTTTATCCCTGTACTCTCATATTTGTCAATTTGATGACTGATAGGTATAGGATTACTGCATGCAGTGCTAGCATTGATTTCCTTAAAACAAGTTTATTAATGTAGTTATTGGTTTAAAAAAATAAAGATATGGACCAAATCAAGTACACCTTTTAGGTTGTTTTCGACTTTAGTGACTCAGCACGAGGTATTTCGGAATTTACAGGTTGATTAGAACTTTTTGTAAAAAATAAACACTAATACGTCGTAGAAAAGCAAGTAAGTAATCTATGTTTCAAATTTTATAACAAAAATCTCTGTTTTAAAGGCTGTGGATTTTCTATAAAAATCTTGTTTTATTTGCCACAAAGTACTCTTTTTCTATTAAACGCAATGAAACAGTAAATAATAATGCTTTACATCAAGCTTTCCCCTTGGTATATATACAAAATGGCCTATCTCCATTATTCATTATATTTGTAGTTTTTATACAATTGAAGTTTGAAAAGTTGGTACAAAACTGGCTACAGAAGGGGTCTTAATTGACCATTATTTTACTATTTAGTATTACATCGCTGAATGCCACATGCTTGGTGAAACGAGGCAAATATCTATTATAATGTTTGATTTTGATAGGGATTGAATCTACAACATTTTGCCATCACTGACTATGTGATACATTGAGACAGTAATACTGCAGAAACATATAGTGAAAAAGCTTCCAAAGGAATTAAGACATTAAAATATATTGTGTTGCAAAAAAGAAGAAACAATTGAAACTCCTGTTATAATTTTATTGATATGATACATATTAATTAGAAGAAGTATTTGTGAATTTATTCTATGACTTGTACATGGATCATGATTTTGACACTAGATATTAAAAAAAGAAACACACACTAAATGAATACATGTACAGATATTGAAAATAATTGTTTATTGTCATCATTTTTAATGCTTTGTTTTTGATAAAAGTCGGAACCATTCTAAATCCACCAAAAACTAAAATCACCATTTGGTTGTATAATTTAAAAAGATTAATTTTTTTTTTTTTTTTTAATATTTCTGTTCATAATTTTTTTTTGCACTAAGTTATCATTCAAACATTTAAAAACATATTTCAAACATGACAAGTTTTAGATCTATACAATATCCCTTTGAAAAATCCCCTTATTTGAAAAGATTGATCATTGAATACAAAAGCTTTTCATATAATGTTGATCCATCAGCAAACATAGTGACATATAGTTCCACATGTTTCCCTTTAAAACCCGATATAAATTATACTTTTTCCTGCTGAAACTAGAAAGCAAAATCTTGATATTGATCTTGTGGCAAAAATTGGGGAATTTCATCTTCTTGTCTAAACTGCTTTGTTTATTTGAGTGCAAATTTGTTAGGGAAAAGATGGGAGGTTCTTTTCAAAAATATCTCCATTTGGTTCTAATTGGATGGAAATCATGACTACAAAGTAATCTTTGACTGTGAATGTCTATTTCAATATGTTTTACCTATTTAAAAAACTACTAGGTAAGAAGTTTTAAAACTTGTTGTTTTTTAACATTTTAAGCCATCTAAAGGTAAATATCTGGAGCAATCAAAAGGTAAATATACTCATCATAGATACCAAGACTTAAATTTTGTGTGCCAGACATGTGTCTCGTCTTCCAAGGCTAATATAAACTGGCATTAAGGCCCATTTATGGCCAGAGAAAAGGAAGTTTTTGGGATCTACTTCATATTTGCCAATACGAGTAATATAAGAGAAAACATACAGTGAAGAAATATAAATGAATTAGATACTTAGAATTTTAATTCTGGAATATAATGATGAAAACTAACACAACGAAATAGGGTTAGCAATGGCTAAGGTTAATTTTACTTTCACTAATATTTCAATATTTGAACTGACCCTCTTAAGCCATGTGTACATGTCAAACCCTATTGAGTTTAGTTAGTTTACATCATAGTGATCAACCATTTATTATCAATTTCCAAAACTTAAAATTATTCCAGTTTCAAATAATTCCTTGTTTAGACAAGATTAACAAAGTAATAACATCATATTATGCACATATTTCATGATGAATAATGAAAATTGTAGAACTTATTTAGATTACAAACCATATTTCTTTGGTAGAGACATTCGCAGCACAGTCTTTGAACTCAGCCCAAGAATTTGCATCAAAATGATGTTGTATAAAAAGTGAACTTATCTCCTGCACCACTTAGAAAACACCATATTTTCAAATTAAACTGTCACATCAATTATATTATGTTAGTTCACAGACACCACATGGTTTCTTTCTCAATCTATAGGTGACAATTTAAATTGTTGCAAGAAGGGATAAAAATGAAATACACAATACCAATCAAGAAAAGTATCTTTTTTTTTTCATTATATATATGTGATTTTGATTTTTTTACAAAATTTAATTTTTTCAATAAATTGCAAGATTAAACTGGTTTTAAAAACCATATCAAAAAAATAATTTAGTTTTCAAATAAATCTTGAAAGGCAGGATACATAAAAAAATATTTCCAAATTATTTTTTTTTTAAATTTAGAAAAAAAGGGGGAGGGTCAACCCCAAATGTGCTTGTGCATTTTCCTAAAACTTTCAAAGATTTACAATTTTGTGTTTAAAACATCTGTTAGTTAAGTAATATTATTGGTCGCCTTATCAGTATGAAATGACAGATTTATAGCACTACTTAACGTTGTATAATTGAGAGAAGATATGAAATTTTCACTTTCTTGTGCATGGATCTAGGACTGAGCAGGCAGTATTTATTATGAAAGCTTCTTTAATCTTTTTATCAATCCGAAATATACTCAAATATACTCAAATGTTCACACAATACATGGAAAATAAACAACTTCTACAAAAGTCATGGTTTGTTACTATGAAAACTTATCAATAAAGGCAACAGTAGTAAATGTTGTTCAAAGGTCATAGGAACGAATCATTAATAAAAAAAACTGCCTTATTCATGATTTGGTACAGGACATTTTAAAAAAAAAAGTGGAGGGTTGAACCTGGTTTTGTGGCGAGTTAAACCTCGCACTTATCCAATGATGAATTAATTTTTATTTCCTTAACTTTTCTTCCTAAGTTATTTACTATATATTTCGGACCAAATATGGACCATATTGCCTCTACTGCTACCCCAGATGAGCTATCATGCTCCTTGGTAGCTATATTTCTCATCTCTTTCGTGTAGTGTGAAAGTATTGACAAAAAAGAACCGTAAGAATCCCCAATAGAATTTAGATTAAGGTAGCACAATACAAAGATTTGTTCACTCCCAATCAGACAACTTTAAACTGATGTAATTCATTTCATCCTTCTTTATATTTTATAAATGAGGTACCAAAAGAAAGAAGAAAGATTAATCTTTCAAATTGTGATAATTTCATTATGACATAATTATTACATAATTAATTATTATGTAATTAGTCACTATATTGTGATGTCCACACTTGAATGAATTTAGCGTCTTTGTTTTTCATAGCATCCCAAAATATTTTATAGATTCTTGTACAACACAGCTTGACCTCCAAAACTGTGTCTCAGATTTCCAAAAACATCAATAGAACAAATATACCCAATTGAATTTAGTGGTCTCTAATGAATTGATGTTGCAAACTTCATTGAAGATTTATGAGAGAATGAAATACTATAGGAAAAATCTGAGACACAGTTTTGGAGGTCAAACTGTGTTGTGCAAGAATCTATAAAAAAAATTTAGGATGCTATGAAGAACAAAGAAGCTAAATTCATTCAAGTATGGACATCACAGAATGGCAACTAATTACATAACAATTAATTATGTAATAATTATGTCATAATGAAATTATCACAATTTGAAAGATTAATCCTTCTTCTTTCTTTTGGTACCTCATTTATAAAATTTAAAGAAAGATGAGTGGAATTACATCAGTTTAAAGATGTCTGATTGGGGATGAAAAATCTTTGTATTGTGCTACCTTAAGAACAGTATAACTTCCTTTCTGTAGTGTTATTTTTTTTTACTAAAATGCCACAGGACCCATATCTCTAATTGTGTCAATTTTAGTCTTAACATGGAAGAAATATGTTGTGCTTCACAGACACATTTTGCTTACTACTGGATGTTCATCTTTAACAATCAGTTGCAAACATTACTTGCTAATTTGGATTAAAACAAGTCAATATACTATGTTAATTTATCATGATTTTAACCACAAAATAGCATTGTTTCAAATGGTTTATTGGGTGTATTTTAGTTTGCAGAAGTGGGTTTCACAAAAAAAAAAAACTTCGACTAAGATTTGTCTCAAGTCTACTGAATTGAAGTTTTTTGTGAAACCTACTCCAGGTATCATAGTTTGGTAAAAAAAAATTAAAGTGGAAACTTGGTTAAAATTAATGGATGAATTTGACCACTCCAGGATGGTAAAAAGAAAAATAACAAAAATACTCCAAGGAAAATACCAAAACGAAAGTCCTTTATTAAATGGCCAAAATCAAAACCTGTAACCACATTAAACGTATTAACATATAAATAGTATGGATTAATGTAACACTATCCTGTATTTTGCACTAAATAAATTTGGCAAAGTTGTACATCTCAAGTTCTAATGGCTCATACAATCCAAACTTTGGTGGACATGTGTGTTAATAGAAAGGTTATCCTACCATACAAACATTCTTTATCATTGGATTATATAGGTTTCTGTTAATACGGATGTAATGATTTGATTTGATGTGAAGATGTTTATAATTCTTATTCCAGGAACCTATATGTTAACTTAAACACTAAAGAAACACAGAGTGACCTTGCCTTGTAGACCATGTGAGCTTTTGCAATCAATGAGTGTCTGTAACTTTTTTCCAATGCAACTTCTCTGAAACGTTTTAGCTGAACTTGAAAAAGCAGTTATATGAATGGAATTTTCTTAAAAACGATCCTCGTTTCATTCTGATCGGATAACAACCCAAGAATCTTTATTATATTTTAACCAAATATGTTATTAACCAATCAGAGAAAAACCCGTTTGATTTGATTGTAAGGTCAGCACCTCTTAGGTCAAGGTCATCTATAATACTAAAATTACGAGGTCCAATTTGTCAGCCGTCATCGGGTAAAAACGACATATCAAAGAATTCAACTCTATATATAACTAATATAGGACAATGGTGTAGATTAAAAATTACACCACTCCAGACCCTTTTGTTTTCCACATAATTAATATTGCCAATAATTAACAAGTTCCGGGTCTAATCCGATACCGATACCAATAGTATATTCACCTGTTAGCTTTTACCTTATCTGTACGTTCCGCATTTGACAGGCGCACCACCAAACGGTGTATTTAGGATTTTGCTATATACACGGGTCATAATCAAAAGGCTGACACTACTAAATTCAATCATTGTCAAATTGTTCCCTATTGTAGCTTTATTCAGCAATCAGCAAGACTTTCTAAGATAACTAATATAGAACAATGCTGTTGATAAAAAAATACCCCATTCCTGGATAGCCTGGACCTTTTGTTTTCCAAATAATTAATATTTCCAATAACTGATAAGTTCCAGGTCGACGGGTTCAAACAGAAAGATTTGAAAGCAGAGTATCTTATAATCGACATGACTTTATCAGATGACAATACCAATTGCTAAAATAAGGCTTGGGCATAGTTATATACTTTAATTCAGTCACGGACCCGCGGTATCACGGGTGTGTACTTGTATATATTAAAATCTATTAAAATGTCTGCAAACAGGAGTTTTGGTGATAACTGCAGAACCTCATAAATCGACACTAAGACATATCGCCACATATATTAAGAATGTTTCTAATGGTGCTGTTAAATTGTCAAGGTCGTGAATTCTATAAATTGAGAAAATGTAATGATAATAAAGCAATGTCATGTGTTAAATGATACATTCGAATGACACTAGACGTTGATGAAATATGGTATACTAGGAAAAGATGGGTGTCATTTTTTTTTACTTGCAGCTAATTTATTCGTTGTAAGTTATGTTTTAGTTATTCCTTTATGTATGAAAAAGAGGCTTAATTAAATATCAGTATAATATAAGCGATATGAAGGCAATTAATAAAAATCAACTTGAATTTCATATACATGTATACACTTTTGATAAAAGGTATGATAAAAATGAAAATCCTGTAAACCTCGATAAATATCAGGTATTTGGTCATCTCTGTATTCTAGATTTCGTCGGACGAAATTAATTCAAAACTGTTAAAATCAATGTTTGCTGCCGACTCCAGATTTATCCACTCATACGTCGATCGTGTTTCTTCATTACCGGTGGCCTTTTCATTCTGTTCATTGAATATTTCACAAAACGAATTTTCATTGCAAGGAGTATCACTTGTTGTCTTTAAATAACTATTTGGGTCTAGTACTGGAACTGAAACCAATCTCACTGGTATGAGATCTGTTTTGTCATGATTACTTGGATAATGATGTATTACAGTTTCTGGTCGATTCATTTCTATTTCAATAATACTTTCTACAGAAGTATGAGATCCTTCAAAGCTGTCCTGGTTCAGTTCAACTGGATCATGTCCAACATTTGATGCAGCCGGAACAATCATTCGTTGCTCAATATATTTCATATATTGGCAAATAAAGCTTTGTTCTTTGAACTTTCCTTCCATGGCCAGACGAAATGACCTAGTAATGTATTCTAATGCCAGTGATAATTCATCCTCGATTTCAAACAGCCTCGCGCGTGCCATCAGATAAAACATTTCTCTTCTTGTATCCATATTGTCCAGAGTTGTATCTAATATTCCAAGTACATGTCTAGCCCGTTGGATACATTCAATAGTTATCATGCAATTTTGGATTATTGTTGCCCGGTTTCCAATTCCAAGTAGACAAAAAGCCATCCTTAACAAAAACATACGGGTCCACAAAAGTCTTATCTCTTCTTCTTCGTCTCTTAGACATTCAATTCCAACTTCAGCCATTTGAACTAATGACTCACGAATTTGGTGGTTTGGATTTTGTTCAAACTGCCAGAGCCTTACATAAACTTCACAGTATACCATATTTGCAAGCTCTAAACATGGGGTCATAAAAGCGGAACAACTTTTCGCCTTTTGAAGGTATTTTTCACCCTGTGAAAAGTATTTCCCGATAGCACAAGCGTTTGCTTGCCTGCCATATAAAATGACATCTGTGACCATAGTGTTTGTTGTATATGGAACAATTTCTCGTAACTCTTTGAAAAGATCGTGATCGGACAATTCTGTATTAAATGTTATTGCATGTGCATCGATTTCAGCGCCCAGAACAGCGACAACCTTGTCTGCGAGTATCTGTTTCTTCATGTAATCCCTTTCCCGTAACATGGACATCTGTAATCTCTTAGCCAACGACCGCAAAGTGTTTAATGGGTCTTTAAATTCAGCATTCCAAACCTTTCTTTTTAACGTTTTAAAAAATTGTTGGACTTGTTTTCTATTTGAAGTATCTGTTCGGCAGACACGGACAACTGATGACGTTGGAAGCACTTGCTTTGCAAATAAAATTCTAGAAATATTATGATGGCCAGATTCTCGAAGAGCATTTATCAGCGTACGGAAAGAACACACGTTCTGAAGCTTCTGTAATAAAAATTCACACAGCCTACGATTTGGCCAATGTAATTCAAACGCATTTTGATGAAAATCTTCATACAAATATTGATCAACAGTTTTTGTTTTGTACAAATAATATAAAAGCTGAACCGGGTCAATCTCATCCTTTGATTTCTCACTTAAATCGTTCAGGATATCTATTTCTATATCAGTCATTCGTTCTGGTCTGACATATGAATATTTAAATATTATTTCTTCCATGACAGTTTAATTATTATAGTTGAAACCTGAAACGGTTCATAAATGTTATTTTTTTAATTTTTAATTTTAATTTTATGCAATATATCTTGTCAATGAAAGGATATGTTCGGTCGATTATAGTTGTTACGGCTAAGTTTCTATAGAACATTTTTAATATGAAAAAAAAATAATATAAAGGTTCGAACATGACTGAAGAGTTTACTTTTCTTTTTGTAAATATATCATACAGCAGGTTTCAGAATTTTACAATATGAAGAAAAACATATATGTTTGATCATATTTTTCTCAATTTATAAATTTCTTTCATATTTTATAATGCTTAAACATACCTTTGTATCAAATGTAAAACGAAAATACAATAACGAAACAGTATATGTTTGACGTAACTATGCACTCTTATATCTTTATTGAATTAAACAGTTACATGTGTAATTTATTGTTGAAAAAAATCCAGTATAAAAATAGACAAGTTCCTTGTACAGTTGAACAGACAGTTTGCATATATATAGACAAATATATAAATACGTTTTCAAAATGTAATTGTCTACATTTATATAGATATATCACGTGAAATAGAGCAGAAATGAAAGTGAATACATAGAACTTGTGTTTGTATTTTATTAATTCGTTGAAAAGTCGGTATCTGAAAGTGAACATTTCACGATGCATAATAAAAGTAATTGATAAATCACATAGATCGACCACAATAAATAAGATAATTTCACTTATGTCGAATGAACTTGGTGACACTTTAACAAGATTGAATCGATCGGGTCCAACAATATCATGTAATTTTTATTTTTTCCTTAGATGGAGATGAATTTTAAGTTTACTGAGAAGTTATATTTCCATTGTTTTAATTTTTTGTTGTATGAATGATTGAATGAATATTTTATTGCAGTTGTAAGGACTTCAGTTTGGATGAAAAAGCCGATAGTTTCGTTTATTATATTTTCATTCGAAATTTGGCCTTAAGATCTTCCATTAATTGTTATTTTTTTAGGAAAGACATCAGTAACACCAAGGCAGTAGGCATGAAGCAAGCAGCAAGGTAGCTGGTTAAATTGGCAATGAGCTAGAAGCAGGACCTTAGAGTGATATTTGAAGTATGGAGTGTACCGTTTGAGCTTCCTACTGAGATCACTGTACGATATGCTACCAAGTCCATCAAATATCTTTACATGAGGATTGATAGAACCCATGTACACCTAATTATGTAAAGACAAACCAGCATCTCTACAAGATGTGTTGTCATCATGTCAAGTGGCACTGAAAGATGGTAGGTATACATGGAGACATGATAGTGTACTGAAAGCAATAACAGTGAGGTTGGACATCATCATGTGGACGAAGAAAAGATAAAGAAAAACATCAGTTTCGTAAACTTTGTGAAGGCTGGAGAGAGCAAGAACAGCACACATGAAGGCCTCGGAATCCATGCAACAGCCTGGCAACTTACTGCAGATATTCAACGACGTATTGAGCTTCCCAGCAAAAATACACTTTGTGTAAATAATGGACTTACGATAGAAGAGTCTTTATAACAGCTCTGATAAAAACATCAATCAGTGAAAGTGCAGCAGTTACATCAGCTGACATCTCGGGAGCTATGTACGCCATCCAGTTTCAGGTTAAGACTGATCACCTGAGCCGGCGAACCTCTGGAGGTGGTTGTGGAATAGTGCCGAAACAGCCGAGGAAGGAGTACTCCACTTGATGAAGAAACTGGATCAGAATTATTACGATGTTAATAAGGTAATTAGTTTTCCTGTCAGGTTATGGTTGTAGAAAACTAACGTTATTAACGTTTGAGTAAACGAATATTTTTTTTTCGTATTTACTCCAGTAACGTCACTGTATGGACATAGATTCAAATGTAAGATTATCATTATTTATTTAAATAATCAAATAAAAAACAACATATATTAAATTCATTGAAGGCAACATTTCGATATAAAATAAAGACACAAAAATAGTTTAAAACATTTGTACTTCTGTTAAGAAAATATATTAATAAATGAAAACCTGTCGCACTGTATATCACTCTCAGACTTTTCGGGACAGGCAAGCTAATGTTCGAGAGTAAGATAGATAAGGTTATGGCTAGGGAAACCACTAGCATAAGTAAATTTGAAACGGTATTTGTAGTTATTATTCTCATTTCCGTATCGCTTATATATTTACCCCAGCTCTCTAGGAGGGCATGCTTCATTGACATTGAAATTGTTGTTATACCGCATCTAGCACTTGTCGTGTTGCTCGTGTTAATTCAACAAGCTCAGTGACATGACTAATTCCGTGATATCACACTCGAGGTCAAAAGGACAGGATTATGGTTTCATATCCATTGTCATTGAGGAATTGAAGGATATGATCATGATAGACCCGGTTCAAAACATATGATAAAAACTTTTTTTACGCCATACACTTATAAATTCTCAGCAAGAAATTAGCTTCCATATTTTGAGGATGTTGTTAAAACAGTTAGTGCTTCCAGGGTTAGGGTTAGGGTTAGGGTTATGGTTTAGGGTTAGGGTTAGGGTTAGCCAGGTCAGCAGTTGTTCTTGTCTACAAAACAAACATTTCAATTAGAAAACAAGCCCACAAGGAATTTAAAAATACTGAAATACAGATGAATTTCAATTTTTCTCATTATTAGCTAAAATAATGGCAATAAAAATTTCTTCTGTGAATTTGATTGTTTATGCCTAGGTTCAATCTTTAACCTTTTTATACCCCCAGCAGACATGTTGGGGTTATTACCCAAACGCCTCCGCCTAATTTTCAACCTCCTTGTCTGTCCATCCTCATCTGTCATTTCCTGCTACCATGTCCTTTGTCATCAGATACTTTGAGCCTTTGATCTGCCCAGTATCAGTCACGACATAACTTTCAAGATTAGAAGCCGACTCATTAGTGAGCTCCATATCCTTGGATCCCCCAAATTAGAAACTTCATTTTGTTCATTGTTCACAATTAAATTGTCAGCAGTGGTATTTTCATCTTCATTTAATATATCAAGTTCATCTGACCGATTTTACATCAACACACGAAACAGTTCTTTATTCAGAATTAACTCCAGTCGAAAATGTCTTGGAATAAGGTAGGCTTTGTTTATCATCTGAAAACCGTACAACATAACTGTCCCATCTACAATTTACCTTCCAGGGGATTTGAGGTACTCCGAAACGCTTCCAGCTTTTTTGAATTTTCTTATCAAGAACTTAATACGACACTTTTAAAAAGCTGACTAATTTATCTTTAAAAAAAATGGCGTTTGGTTTTAAATTCCAGTCACCAATTTTGAAACCAGCGACACATATAAGATCAACTGACTATTTTCATTCAAAGTAACTTCATACAAATTCCCACTCTTTGGAACGCATGCTAGAATTTCACCCCTCTGAATTCTTCGATACTTTTGATAAAAAGTAAAACACAAAAATACTGAATCCGAGGAAACTTCAAAACGGAAAGTCCCTAATCAAATGGCAAAATCAAAAACTCAAACACATCAAACGTAGGGGTAATAACTGTCATATTCCTGACTTGGTACATGCATTTTTTATGTGTATAAATGGGGATTAAACCTGGTTTAATAGCTAGCTAAACCGTTCTATTGTATGACAATCGCAATTCCATTATATTGACAACGCTGTGTGAACAACACAAACAGACATAATAGGTAAAAATGTTAAAAAATAATAGGAGTACAACAGTCAACAGTGTGTTATAATCTTAATCACTATAAAACAAACAAATATGTATCAAAAGAGGCACAAAAAGGGATGTAGACAAAAACATAAGCAAAAATGAAACAAGAAAACAAAAATTTACAATAGCATAAGATCAACTGAGCTATTTTCATTCAAAGTAACTTCATAGTATATAATCGGGGAAATTTCGAGGTTCTGGCGGAGTTGGCTTCTTCATCAAAAGTGAAATATACAATGATTTTGAAATTTTGTCTCTGGATAAAAGTGTAGAAGGAATTTTATGGATACAACTTAAAAGTAAAAAATCAAACTTTTATATATGCTTTGCCGTTTGTTATTTACCGCCAAGGGAGTCGAGTAGACCAAACGATTAGGAATTTTTTTTGCATAATCTGCTTCAACAGGTGTATTGTAACCAAAATAAAGGCTTAACCGTTATTTTTGGTGATTTTAACTCCCGATGTGGCCGCAACAACGATTATATTGAAGGTGTAGATGATATTATTCCAAGGAATGTTATTGATCAATCTGAAAACTATAACGGCGATCTGTTTGTTGAATTCTTGTCGGATATAAATTTTGCCATGCTAAATGGAAGAATCGGATGTAACGAATTTACGTATATCTCACCGCAAGGAAAATCGGTAGTGGACTACGTTTGTGTTCCTTATGAACAAATCGAGAATATTTTAGATTTTAATGTTGTAAAAATGTCAGATATAATCAATACTGTGAATCACTGTCCAGTTAGTGTACCAGATCATTCGCTTTTAACCGGCGAAATCAGATTACCCGATAATACGCCATGCAGCATAACATGTGATACATCTGATAGAAATATTGAAAGTACAAAGCGAAAATACAATGTAAGCAGTATTCCCGACAGTTTTCTGAGTGATCAAGAACGACTTGATTTAATATATGGAGCAATAAACCGTATTGAAAATTCTATAAATGTAGACAATTGCGTTCAGTCAGCATACGACAATTTTTGTGCTGTAGTGAAAGACGAAATGAAAGACAAACTACCGGTTATCAAAAACAACACCACCAATCGAAACAAACATACCAAATCTATGTACAAACCGTATTGGAATCAAGTTCTCCAAGATCAGTGGAACAACGTTTGTAAAAGTGAAAAGGGTTGGCTTAAGTCAGAAGGATCGAATGCTCATAGGAAAACATTGAAGGAAAAGTACTGTTATGAACGTAAGTGTTTTGATAGGTTGAACAGAAAATATAAACGACAATACGTTTATAAGGAAAAAGAAAAACTATATTCAACGAACCAAAGAGACTTTTGGAAGTCTATAGTAAAATTGGGAATAGCGAGTGAGAGAAATGAAAGTATTCCATGGTCCGTAATCGATAATGAAGGAAATATCAGTACAGAAAAAGATTTTGTTTTAAAACGTTGGAAATCTGACTTTGAAGCCATCGATAGAGGATAACGGAAATGACATTCAGTATGATGTGACTAAATTAAATGATCCTATATCACGAGAAGAAATCATCAAAGCAGTCGAAAGTGCTAAAGTGCGTAAAGCTACCGGTTTCGATGAAATCCCCGCAGAAGTTTTGAAAAACCCGACAGCTGTTGAACTTTTATTCGTCATATGTAATGGATGCTTTGAGTTGGGTAAAGTACCGGAACAGTGGACAACAGGGATTATTAATCCGATCTTTAAAACAGGATCCGACGATAGGAAGAATCCTATGAACTATCGTGGTATTACATTAGTGTCCGTTCCTAGCAAAATATACTGTCATGTATTACATTTACGACTGAATGAGTGGATGGAAGCTAATAAAACTCTGTGCGACGAACAGAACGGTTTTCGTGAGAAGAGAAGTTGCGAGGAGCATATACATACGCTACATACTGTCATCAATGATAGAAAGATATCGAAACTTTCAACTTTTGTGTGCTTCATAGATATGCGAAAGGCGTTCGACTCCGTCCCTAGAAATCGTCTTTGGTATAAGATGTTTAAAGCTGGAATACGTGGAAAGTTCCTTACAGCAATACAATCTCTGTACGATGATTTTAAATGCTCCGTGAAAGTTAACGACCGTCTTACACCATGGTTCAATGTCGATTCAGGGGTTAAACAAGGATGTTTGATGTCGCCTAGTCTTTTTGCGGTGTATATAAATGACCTGGCTGAACGAGTAAACAACATAAACTGTGGTATTAAGATTGACGATATTGAGTTAAGCATACTACTGATGACATAGCTGTTTTTGCGCCGGATGAACACAAACTACAGAGAATGCTTAACGAGGTTGCGTCTTGGTGTGATGACTGGAAACTTGAAGTCAATCGGTCGAAAACCAAAGTAGTGCATTTTAGAAATCCTTCGATACCTCGGTCAGACTTTGATTTTGAATGTGGAACTCACAACTTAGAATATATTGACTCATACAAATATTTGGGACTTTGGTTCGATGAGTTCTTAACACTAAAAAAGGCAGTTACAGAACTTTCTAAATCAGCCAGTAGAGCTTTGGGAGCCCTTTTTGGTAAATTCATAGCGACAGGTGGTATGACTTGGAACGTTTATCACAAACTTTATACGACGATGGTAGAACCAGTTCTATTCTATGATAGTGCTGTTTGGGGATACAAATCCCACAGAGTAATTAACAATGTACAGAACAAAGCTGCAAAATACTTTCTTGCAGTTGGGAAGCGAACCTCCAACACAGCGGTGCGCGGAGATCTTGGACTAACCTCATGTTATACGAAGCAAAAACTATCATGCCTACGTCTAAAATGTAAGATCATACGAGTTAACGATGATAGACCTATATCAAAAGTAGCAGCGTGGGCCTCGCGGCGACGAAAAGGGTGGCATCATCAAATAGACAAACTTGCAAACGATATACATGTTGCTGATATTGTACATAACACCACTATCAGTGTTAAAACGGCGATGCGCCTCATAAGTAAAAAACTAACGAACTTTGACCAGGCTGATTTTGAGAAAGATTTATATGATGACAGAAACAATGCTAACGGCAACAAGCTAAGGACTTACCGTATTTACAAGCAAAGTGTTAAAACAGAACAGTATATTCTCTCGCTTTTACCAAGAAACGTAACTCGAACTATGGCACTATTCCGCAGTGGATCGCTACCCCTAGCTGTAGAGACAGGGAGATACACCAGACCGCAGATTCCATTGAATAATAGACTATGTGAATTTTGTAAATTGAATGATATTGAACACGAAACTCACTTTTTAATGGTTTGCACTCTGTATGAAGACATTAGATATGAATTGTTTCAAAAGGCACGTCAATATATTGAAAATTTTGAAAACATGAGTACAGAGCTCAAGTTCAGTGCTTTAATGACATGTCATGACATTCAAGTAACACTGTCCTACACTATTCACAAATTTTATGTCAGGCGAAAAAGTTTTTCATAACTTATAATTGTCCATAAAGCCTATTCTTTTTATCAGGGTAAAAATATAATTTAAAGAAAATATATATTAATTAAGGGAAATAACTTTTGGTACATAAATAATGAAAGTATATGTATTGTAATAGTTTCATGTAATATGTCGATAGAACATTTTAAATATGTTTTTTGAAAATTGTTGAAAGTGGTTTAAATGTACTGATGATTCAATTTACTTTCTCTTTTTTCTATCACTTTTATTAATTTTTAATTATAATATATAGAAATATTTTATTCTTATCGCAGTTTTACACATAATGTTGTTTTAGTCTTTAGACGCAATTTTTAAACTAAGTGTATTTAACATTCTTACATTTCTTTAAAATCTAATTTTTATTAGTCCGTTTAATTTATCAGGTTTGCAAGGTTTTTTTTTTATATTATTTCTTTTTTTTACATTGTGTGATTGAGCTGTTTTATATGTATATAACAGTGTCTCATAAGTCTTTTTAGGCTGGGTGTTGATCTTTTTTTTTTTGTGTGATTGTACTTGTGTAAATATTTTACTATTGTGTAAGATCAATACGTGACACTTTAATAAAATAAATTTATCTCTTATCATACAAATTTCCACTCTTTGGAACACAGGCTAGAATTTCGCCCTCTCGGGCTTGTTCTTTAATACCGTTGTAAAAAAGTAAAATCACAAAATAACTTAACTCTGAGGAAAATTTAAAATACGAGTCTGCGTATACACAAAAACACATAAAGGTACATAGCTTCAATATACTGATGACTTGCCTTACGGTAAAAATAAATTCGGATTCAACTCTGTAGATTAAAATTTGTCTTTCTCGTACAACAGCCAAACCGGAAGTGTACTTCATACATTTGTAAATCCTCTGCATTAAATTGGCTTCCATAATATTTTGAGGATGTTGTTAAAACAGTTAGTGCTTCCAAGGTCAGCAGTTGTCCCTGTCTACAAACAAAAAATTCAAACAGAAAACAAGGCCACGAGGAATTTATTTAAGAATACTGAAATTAAAGATTTTATTTATTTTTTTCTGCTCATTAGCTAAGATGTAACAAACCTTAATGTTGCACAAATGCATTTCATGAAAATCTGTTCTTCGAAGACAGTTTGAGCTGTTAGTTTTCTGGCGTTGAAATCGATGCACATAATATAAACAGTGGCGAGATGTATCGTATCAAATGGAAGGCAAGTAAACGTATATGATCTAAAAATAATTTTCAAAGGGCGATAAATTATCCAGAAAGGCAAGTGTGAGGTTCATGTCAGACTTTGTCGGTTTGAATAAATCAAAAACTAATCTGATTATCGTAATCAAAGTGTATTACATGCATTTTCGTTGTAACTACTTGTATTTATTTTCTGCATTTAGGTGTTATTGATATTTCGGTTTTCACATATCACTGAACATTTTGGCGTGTATATTGAAAACTCGTATAGGTTAGATGAGACTCCAAACACCAAAATTAGTCACCGACATAAGATATTGAAAAATGCTAATATGGTGACACTATGGATACAGATCTTTTTAATTAATATTGCAATTTATATATTTTTTTATTTAACGGAAAATCTCCCTGTTTAGACACGCTCTGATTCGTTCTTTTCTCTCTCCGATTCCATTCTCGCTCTTCTTATTTACAAATTACCTTTTATGCCATGCACCTACGATATGTTTTCTGGTCTGTGCGTCTATTTGTCCGTTCGTTCGGTCGTTCGTTTGTTCGTTCGTCTGTCCCGCTTCAGGTAGCGTTTTTGGTCAAGGTATTACTCAATTTATTTCACTTGACTGGGCGGAGTCTAACCGGTTCGCTCATAAAAAAACAGTCCATCTTTAGATAGGTGTTTTAGGATAAACTCGTCAATAAAGTGTCCATTCATTGATTTGTAAATTCCTTTGATGCAAATTGAAACATAAACTCCGCCCGATCAGTTGAAATAACATTGGTAATAGTTTTTGATGAAATTGAAGTCCAATCAACTTGACACCTTGTTTTCTGAATTTTTGCTAAGAGGTACCTGCCACTACCGGGAGATAAATCTGAAAAACCGGCTAAACGTTTTAATCTCATTCTATTGTTAACGAACAAGATATCATTTTATTCGGATACTTGCGGATATCTTCTTAAAGTTAAAAACAGAAACATTAGAAAAGAACCCGGATGATTACCAATAATACCAGTTACCATGGTTTCGAACCAAAGAACCCGGATAGAACCAATTAAGGTTCTCCTCTCTCCGAAACACACACACACTCTCCTCTTCTCGCACCTCGCACACACTGTCTCCTCTCACACATTCTCTCTCCTCACACACTCTTTCTCCTCACACATTCACTCTCTCTCCTCACACACTCCCTCTCTCTCACACTTTCTCCTCACACCCTATCCTTCACTTTAGCTCGAGCCGTAACACCCCCTCAACCTTAAACTACTTACCCTTAAAACTATAAACCAATGCTTACCCCTAACTATACCTACACGTAACCATGCCTACCCATAACCACCTAACCCTACCACCAAAAATACACCCTCGTCCCTTAAGATAAGAATGTATCTTTGTATGCTGAAATGTTCATGCTTTTCTTTTTACTCGTAAGAGTTATTTGTAAAAAGAGCAACAGAGTGTTCTAACTGATGCAACTATTAAAAAAATTAATTGCTAAACATGTTTGATATTAGCAAAAAGGAAAGAAGGAAGACCAGTCAGGCATAGTGATACCAAAAAACAAAGAAATAAAAAAAAAAACCAACACAAACGTGAAAGAAAACATTATGAATAATAAACTCATACTATATAGACTCTACTAGTCTTTTCAGACGCACGATGTTGTAATATAACACGGTTCTCACTATCGGGGTTCCCCTTTCCCAAAACCTCTCTCCTTCTATCGTCGCCTTCTTTCGAAACAACACAAATGAAATGACACGTTCGATCCTTAGATTTTAACAAATATTGTTTCTCCTACACTTGAAATTTACACAGTGATCATAATTATATATTTTAACGTTTGACTGGTACTTCGGCTATGTTATTATCTGTGAATGTGTAGCTTGAACAAACGCACACACAAAATAAAGTTAAAATGGCCACTGTAGAGCAACTCTAAAACTCAGAGTATTATTTTGCACTTAAAATAGTCTTTGCTTCTATGGCTATAAATTTGAAGAGCAAAGCAAAGAAGAACTGTGTATACGTTCTTCAACTAACTTTCGTGTCGTAGTCACTAGTCACGACTTTAAAACACATGGGATCATATTGTTATGTAACATTAAAAAATGTAGAAAATAATGTAATTAAAAGACATATTTTGTTTAACTTGATTTGCAAAATTGGTATTACCCATGTTTGCACAGCAATATGATATTATTACATATATTGGAACCAAACAAAATTATATAAAAACAAGGAAAATCCTCCGTATTCGTTAGCACTTTAACATGGAAACCATCAACAATAACACAAAACACTATCACATTGTCTTCACCTAACAAAGATTGATCACAATCTGACTAATTCGGAATCGGTTCCAATATATGTAATAATATCATATTGAATTTACAGATATAGGTTAAATAAAGTAATGTACATATCTGGGATTATCAACTCTCTAACGAACTACTACAGATATTAATATAAGAGGTTTAACCAGATTAGCCTTTGTGTCTAGAATTGTGTTATTTTATTTTAAAGAAGTATTAACGGGATTAAACTATTTACAAAATGTTCTAACTGTTAGGGTAACATAATTATTGAGTTGCCATTTTAAATGGTCCTAGTGAAATTTTTGGTAAATATTTCCAATATGTAAGAGGTAAGTCGCACATAGAATTTATTATTTGCCATATTTAGCTAAAATACAAAAACGCTATTTTATGTACGTGTCTATCGTTTCATTTAACAGGGCGTAGGTCTTAAAATGCGATATTTAATCCCTAAGGGTATCAACAGCTAAAATTCTCAAAACACCTGATCACAATATAGTCTTGAATTTTTCTTGAGAATGTATTTTACTGAGCTTGCCCGTCATGGGTTCTCTTAGTGTTATTTCATTTGAACTGTATAACTCTATGAACATAAACTATTGTTATTTATAAGGAATATCGTATGCAATTCTAATGAGTCAACTTCATTTTGTTATTTCTCACTGTATTAAATGGAACTGTTATAAGTACAGTATTGACTTCGTTGATTGGGATATTATCGAGATTTGTTTGTGTTACTTATTGTAGATAAACAAAACTAAGCTATTTTATTTGCCAAAATTTAATACTTGGCGAATTCCATCTTTTTTTGCTAAGTTCTAGAACAAATTTTTAAGCACGTCATTAAATATTGCTCCGGGTTTTCTAACAAACAGTTACATAATATTGTTTTAGGACTATTACGATAAATATTGCAAATTTTACATATTGAATAAAAGAAGATAAGGGGTACATTTAAATAAGACAGCAATCCAACAAAGAACAACGATTACTATTGACGAGGTTCCTGACTTGAACATGTGGCAGGGTTAAAGTTATTTTAAAGGATATCAACATTCTTTTAATCTCGATAGAAGGTGGAATAAAAAGGTGCAAATAAATACGTAAATTAAAATCTGTATTGGAAAAATCCCATTTGACCGCATAACACTGAGAAGGTTGATTGATTGATTGTTGGTTGCTTTACGCCGCATTAGCACAAAAAGGCTATATCGCGGCGAGAGCTAATTCGAATATTTTTACAATTTAAAGCATATTTTTAAAATAAGACAAAAAGTCCTTCAATATACTAAAATTCTTGACTAAAGCAAATTCACTGAGAAGGAGATTACAAAAATACAAGTACGAACAAAGTAATTAGTTAACAAATTAAACAAACAAAAGTTATTACAAAAGTAATAAGTAACATCTAAACATTGTTTTCTACCTCAAGTCTTACCATTTTTAACAAACAGCTGGAACCAAAATAGCTGAACTTGTATCATAGAAACATTTACATATCTTTTCTTCAGGTATAATTCGCTTTGCTTCATTATAATCATCATCGAACTATAAGAATGATAATTTTGTTGAATGTTGAGAAATAAAGTATGATAGTATGCACAAGAAGTTGTACTATTTCGTAAAAAAAAAATAACGACTCGATAACTTTTAAAATGATCTTGCTAGAGAAAACATTACGAGAGAGGAATCGACTCTGTCTCGTAACTTTGGTGACTTTTTTCACGTGACAACATACTGGTTAGAATATACCTAAATGAGCAACACGATATCTTGCGTGGTTAATATATAAGAATAAGAATAAGAAAAGGTGGTATGATTGCCGATGAGACAACTCTCCACCAGATACCAAATGCCAACGAAGTTGGGTTTTCTGTTGGCAAATTACATAACATTTTCATTCAACCAGTGTGCAAATAATGTCTTACAAATGTAGTCCTAAAATGTTATGAAATATCACAACTACATATCTACCATTAATTATTGTATTGCGTTGTTAACAATTAACAAAATCTCATCACATATTTCAGTAAAGTCTTTTTTTATTTGTAGGGTGTTCTACATAGATTTTAATGGCTTCGTCAGTGTCCTCGTATTTCATCATGCACACGACTCCACCAAACCAGTTTAATGACGGCGAAGATAATGAAAAAGCCGAAAAGGAAAAAAAGCAAGTGAAAAAGAACAAAACCAACAAAAGCAAGCAACTCGTAATTACAAGAAATGAACTCACACGGAAAAGAATGACCTTAATTCGCTCAAAGCTTGAAGAATCCAGAGCTAGACATTTTGAAAAGGTTCAGAACCAAGCCTTGAACTGCTCAAGATCCATTCCACGTGTAGCTGATGTGTTCACACCATCTACGAAGGACAAAAAAGATCCAGACATAGAAACAGCGATGGAAATGGTTCCAATTTCAAACAATGGCGAAGAAGTACCGTACGTTTATTTTGTCGTTTCACCAGAAAAACAGGAAAAAGTAACAAAAGTGAAAGCAAAATTGAAAGAGAGACAGAGAGACGATGAAAAACGGAAACAACTAGTTAGTCGATCTACTGTTTTTACAACAAAGGAAGATTATGGAATATTTACAGACAAATCAAAAACGATGACACTTGCTCATAATTTCGGACTTCCATCACAACCAATGTCTTTACCAGAAAGACCGTCAACTCAAAAGCAGATAGTATTTCCGCTGCCAATAAAGATAACGCCTAAAAATCCCCCGACTACTCCTGCAACAACAATAACTACATCTATTGGACATCGTGGCAGCAGAGACTGGGATTACCAGGATTTTGAGACTATATATGAAAAACCTATTAAAATGACCATATGTGAAGACAATGAAATAGTTGAAACTAGGGAAATGAGAGAAACTAGTGGAAAAGCCGTCGTATTTCGTGGATCTACAAGATCTTTGTCAACAAAGTGTTTGGAATTACCATTTATTTCCCTTGATGAACAAAGGAAAGCGTTAGGAACTGCAGGATCATATGGTGTCAGATCTCTCGATTTCGTTCGAAAATCAGTATCTCAAGATTCCTCACAGAAAAGAGTACATTTTGCGGAATCCGTTGACCTTCCATCTATAAAAGGAAGTCAAATTAGCAGTTTTAATGAAATTCTGCCTTCTCTTGGATTAAGACCGTTGACAGTTCCCGACTTCAGTTCAGAAAAGTCAAAAAGTTTAAGTGACTTAAAGTCACTCACAGGAACCCGCCTCTTACATTCGTCTTCCGGAAGATCATACAGGTCTGGTAAATCACTCGATTTACCAAAAATTGACATTGTATCATCTGTTTATGATGAGCTTATTTTAAAAGCTATAGAGGCATACATTATGTCTTTACCCCCTTATTCGAAGCAATCCCAAATAGCTAGACAGCTCCTAGATCAGTTACAAAACAAAACAATATCCACGTCAGAGTTAGACAAAGACCAATATAAGAGTATCCGAGAAGACATCGCTAATTTACCAAGAAATACCGTTAGTCAACGTGGGAGACAACAGAAAAACAATCCTCGTAAAGGTACCGCAGAGAAATGTTTCAGTCCACTGGAACCAAAATGTTATAGACTAGTTTTACCAGGAGCATTGCCTCCGGGGCCAAGTATCAAGGTACTCCAGTCATAGTTCTTTTAAAATATTTTTCTAAAACATCCCAAAGCAGTATTGACCAAAGCCAGTGGTCAACAATTTAAAACAAAATGTACGAAATGCCAATTCAGTAATATTGCTGTTGAATCTTCGTGGTTAAAAAGTTCTTCTGTAAACTAGCACGAGTGATTCTGTGTTTAATTATGCGTCTGACTTCTTCTCTATATGTGCCAAAATTTGTTTTAATGCATAGCATTGTTAGAAAAAACTGTTATTAAGTGCTATTTATTAAAATCTAGTTATTTACTTTGATTGATCCTACATTTGTTTTTAGCTTTGTATAGCTTATTCGGGACATCCTTAATTTGAAACACACTTGGTAATAGTGGTAAACAATCAAATAGTATACGAAGATGTGGTTTGGGTGCCAATGAGAAAACTCTCCATCCAAGTCACAATTTGCAGAAGAAAAAAAATATTAAGGTCAAAGTACGGTTTTCTTATGTCTTTATTTGAAAAAAAAGTTATCTCAATACTATAAAAGAGGGACGAAAGATACCAGAGGGACAGTCAAACTCATAAATCGAAAATAAATTGACAACGCCATGGCTAAAAATGAAAAAGACAAACAGACAAACAATAGTACACATGACACAACATATAAAACTAAAGAATAAGCAACACGAACCCCACCAAAAACTGTAGGGGGTGATATAAACTAGATGGAACCAGTACAAAGGAATATGATGAAATTTGTGATTTGAACTTTCGCTCTCGAGTTTTAACTGTAAGGATGATACACCAAGTTATCGTCATTGATAAACGTATCATAGCAAACATTTAATAGGTTCAAATGTTATTCACCAGAAAAGGCATGTGTACTAGAGCCTAATTACTGTTATTAGAAAAAAAGACATGTGTACTAGGGCCTAATATCTGTTTTTAAAAGAAAAAAAGTCATGTGTACTGCAGACAAATATATCTGTTGTTAGAAAAAAGTCATGTTTATACTAGAGCCTAATGTCAGTTATTAGAAAAATAAACGGCAAGTGTACTAGCACCTAAGATCTATTATTGAGACCAAAAGTCATCCGTATGATAGGCCTAAAAAGTCATGTGAACTACAGACTAAAATCTGTTATTAGACAAAAGCCATGTGTACTATCTGTTTTGATAAAAGAAGACCGTTGAAAATGTGAACAACCAAAAATAGCTCAAAATGATTTGTATGCGATACTATCAAGTTAACGTATGATTCCAGTCAATACTTCAGTTGCCTAGAATAAAATTTAAAACAGTGTGGCTGTGGCCATTGATTGGCACATTAAATTCATCCATTGACTGGGACAATTTAGGTGAACGTTTGTATGTAACGACCATTGCTCACTGTGTACTTTTTAAAGACACTTAAACTATGGGGTCACCAAAGGTTCTCAACACCTTAATAAAGTAATTCGAAAAAATTAATTAGAAATAACACGATGTTTTGATTTATATCAATTATATAAATCAAAACATAAAGGTCATTCCTGATTAATTTTTCGAATTATTTTATAATTAAAGGCGTTAAGAAACCTTTGGTGACCCCACAGTTTAAATGTCTATCGTAGGTACGTCGTGAACAGTGGTCGTTACAGACAAACGTTCACGTAAATTGTCCCAGTCAATGGATGAATTTAATGTGTCAATCAATGGCCACAGCCACACTGTTTTGAATTTCATTCTATATGAGTTATAAATGCAAAACTGTTTACAAATTATAGACAGCAAAAATGCAATTGAATACTTTCAACATGGTTTGCAAGCAAAACAAAGAAAACAAACTAAGACCAATGATCTGTATAATATAATTTATAGAAATATGATATATTAACATTGTAAAAATGTTTATTTTGGTCATAAATTCAGGAATTCTTTAGTTTCCAAAAAGCTTTTAATTATAGTGTCATTTGCTACAGTATATCCTATCCTATGGTTACAGTAAAACCAGTATGAATTCCGATATGAATCTGTGCTGACATTTTCAGAACACCATGTTCGCGCACAGTAAACACATGTTCGCTGCAAAGGTGATCGAAGTTTTAGTTCTGTTCGACACCTGCAGTGATTTTCGTGAGGATGCACTATTTCCTTCAATCTATATGCCACTGCACTAACTCTCTGTTTCATAATGTTAAAGCTATCCTGTTCGAATTCTAGTTTCCGCAACCGAGATTCGAAAGCTTTCGTTTTTATTTCTAGTGACATGGTTTTACTATCTTTAACTACTTGCCATAAAGTTTTTGATTTACTGCATAATTCGATGCATTCTTGTAACAGGTTTTGCAACACATACTTATCTGCTACTATCAAACTGTCAACTACAAAATCTTGAGTATATGAACCACTTTTCAGCTTGGACAAGAGAACGTCTTCACACTTTTCCTTTAGCTTGTCTATTTGATATTCTTCTGCAATTGGTAAAAGACGAAAAGCAGAATCCGTACCAGCTTCTAAATCGTCACTGAATCCTGGATGAATAAAACGAATCATCTCTGAAACATCCTGATATGACTTGTCAGGGAGATCAATATTTGATTGTCCCTTTTCTTTGAATTCCCCGGAAAACATACATTTAAACACAGGTGAAGCAAAGGCTAACAAACTGCGACTAGTATATAGAGGTTTTTCTTCTACAGTAAGGTTGACATCACATAGAAACTCGTCAGCGGAAAAATCGGAATCGTCGGTTGCTCTACATGGTTGTCGCTATTCATATTGTTCATTTGTAGTCTAACATATTTTTTATTCCCCCTTAGAGATGTCGTTAATAGCAACTGTAATTCTAAATTATGACGTCTTCGCATGGTTCCCAGTTGAATTCCAAGAAGACGCCATTGCACGCTCTTGTAGTCCTTTATTAATTTATGTATCATTGTCATTTTGCAGAGGTTCTTTTGTTACCTTTTCTGACATTAGACTCGGATTTCTTACAAACTGAGTTTTACTGTACTTATTTCTGTTTTTCTACATTGGCTAGGGGTATAAGGGTGGGTTGAGATCTCAAAAAATATGTTTAACTCCGCCAAATTTTGTGTTGAAGACCCAGCGATTGTCTTCGGCTGTTTTTCTGCTCTTTGGTCGGGTTGTAGTTTCTTTGACACATTCCCTATTTCCATTCTAAATTTTATTGTGATAAATAGATTGTTCTTATAAAACCATGCAAGCATAAAGGTTACAGAGATGATTTATAAATTGCTTAACGCCCAGCGTCCTTTTGAAATTTCAAATATGTCCTGCTTTTTCGGAAAGAGAACAACATCGTTTCAGTTTCACTTGCGAAGTGTTTTTATCTTCAAAATATTGGCAGACGAACGTTTGAAGACCAAAAGACTAACTTTCGATATTTAAACATTTTTTAAATACGAATTCTTTTGAGAAATTAGTAACAAAAAAAAAAAGGGATACATGACTGATAAGAACAGCCATGATAGTTCTTATTCATTTGAATTACTCCATTACAAACCGATTTGAATAAAAAGAAATGTAAAGATCAATGAGACAGCAACCGACAAACACAAAGCACCAAAAGACCAAAACATTTGATGTCGATATACAATATAATATGTAAAGTTTCATTACAATTCGTCAAGCTCATTGCTGCGAGTCTAGAAATATAAAAATAGATTGCGAATGAGACAAATCTCTATACAAGAGACCAAATGAAACAGAAATTAACAAATACAGGTCACGGTCTTCAACAATGAACAAAACCCATATCCCATAGTCAGAAAATCTCCGCCCCAAAAAATAAACAAAACGAAGAAAAAAAAGAGAAAAAAACCCTGGAACAACTGATTAAACAGTTATTATTATACAATATAGGAAGAACCGTTCATCTGACGTATATTTCCAAAGCTCAGCCGCATTTTCAATTTATGCGAATTTACTGCCCTAACAAAAGCAAAGTTTAATTATTTTTGTTAAATACTGAATTGGAAGATAAATGTGTTATATCTTAAGCCTTATTACCGATAGCTTTCTTATGAGTTGTTAGGGGTAACTCAATAACCAAAGGTAAAAATCCATGATTTATTGTGCAAAAAGTTAAATAAATAACAATTATCTATCAGCTTTAGTGGATTACTTTTGTTGATTGAATATTCATACCTTTTTCGACATTTCAATTGCAATATATAGATATAGATATCAATAGCCTTAGGTGGGTTTTATTACAGATAAAATCCTGTCAACACAATCATATTTTATAACATGTAAAATAAACTGATGTTTATGGTATGTGTTTCTAGAATAACCTTCCTCTTGCAAACCCTATATACCTACATGTACACACATGTCATTCGTACAATTTAAAACCGTGAGTGAGCAAAACAAAAACAGTAAATTAAACTAGAAGACCCCCGATAACAAAAGAAACATTTCAAAACAAAAACTAATGGCCTGATTTTTTTAATGATGTTTTAACAAAACAAATTCAAACAACTTTTAAACTTTGAGAAGCTATCAAACTACAAGTATGTTACCTAATCGTTGTTAAATAAATTTCAAACGACAGTAACCGAAGACAAAGATTTCTGTCGTTTGAAATTTATTTATTTTGTCTTTACTTCTTTTTTGTTTTTAATAAATCACACCACTGGATTTCTTCTTGTTTGAACTGTTTCACAATTGATCGCGCAGATGTCATTTATACATGTATCTTACTATATGTAATGGATTTTGTTCAATTCCACACGATTTAATGACACATTGATGCTAACATCCACGAACTTTGGTCTCAGGTGTATAATTGTATCATATGCGATCATAGCACATTATTGTATTACAATCATATTTAAATGAAAGTACACCTTATTCTGCTTTATCATAGCCGCAAATCGATCCGATGCAAACTCAATACCAATGTTGAAATAAAGTCAAAATGAGACAGCAACCTTACGGCAAAGTAACCAAGAGACTCGTCTGGCAACAGACATTCTTCAACATACACAGGTTTATATATAATATGCCATGGTACAAATTGCCCTGATTTTATAAAAGTTGCAAATTCATGAAACAGAACCAATAAAACATCTGCCAGTAAGCCCGATTCTCCTCATAACGAAAAACATTGAGATAAGACATTATTCAACTATGGTGTGGTTCATGGCATTGGACATACATATTAAATATCTCTGGTTTTAGATCTCTTTTAACAATCGATTTACGTACATTATCAAAACTTGCACGAAAAGAACAATCTAGGACTAAAAAAAAGGACTAAACTCTACAGTAACAGTATAATATATAAAAAAGAAGATGTGGTATGATTGCCAATGAGACAACTATCCACAAAAGACCAAAATGACACAGACATTAACAACTATAGGTCACCGTACGGCCTTCAACAATGAGCAAAGCCCATACAGAATAGTCAGCCATAAAAGGCCCCGATAAGACAATGTAAAACAATTCAAACGAGAAAACTAACGGCCTTATTTATGTAAATAAAAAATGAACGAAAAACAAATATGTAACACATACACAAACGACAACCACTGAATTACAGGCTCCTGACTAGGGACAGGTACATACATAAATAATGTGGCGCGGTTAAACATGTTAGCGGGATCCCAACCCTCCCCCTAACCTGGGACAGTGGTATAACAGCACAACATAAGAACAAACTATAAAAATCAATTGAAAAAGGCTTAACTCATCAGATGGACAAAAATACAAGTGGACGTGGCCCGGTACTTATACATCTCGACACAAAAAAACACAATGAACAGATCTGAGAGTACTCGCAGTTATCTGACTAATAAAAAAATCATGCAACTAAGACAAGTAAAATATGTAACAAAAACACAAAATAACTGAAAAATAATTCCGCTCGAAAGAATGATCGCAGTCACTGAACGCAGGCTCATAGTACTGAAATGAAATCTTGTACTTCAAATAGCAAGTCATAGACAGTATGGGAAGACACGATCTTGTGCAAATAACAAATAAAACTATATAGAAAAAAAACCTTTTAGTTTTGATTAAAATATAAATAATTATAAGCGGATATGGTTATTTATCCTCTATATTGCTAGACACAGTGATTGATCTTATTTACAATTCAAAATTCAACCACTGATGGCATTTGACACTTGTGTTTCAGCATTATCATCTCTCTAAAAAAAATAAGTACAAATTACTTTCCATACTAACACCGAAAATCAGAAACTGATAAATTGATATTTAGTTGATAGTTGTGTATTTCTCAAATGTCTTGCTGCATACTAGATGTTATACGTGTTTGTTGTCAGACAGATTGTTTTCCGCAGAAGACATTTCCTACAAAATACAATTTCTGGGGAATTTTCTGTATCTGATATACTTTCTTCTACTAAATGTAGTATTAATTTTCAGCTTAGTGGGATACTACCTATAATAGAATAAGTAAAATGTGAGAACTCTTTAATGAAAAAGATCAAGTAAAAGCCTGAATTTTATTTACAAGTTAAAGTATTTGTATTCAGATAATTTTATAAAAATAAACTTCAAAATCGTCGTTCTTTCTATTCAAACTACAATAGTTTTTTTCTTATTAGATGTACTTCTTTTCGTGTGTTAAACTTATCTTAGCCCAGCCCCCTTTTAACTCCTTTCTTTAAGCCCCACTCTGCGACTTAAATCCGCAGATACGAACGATCGTCCCAGAACACAATGAAAAGTAAAGCAACAGATATAATGATTAATGAAGTCAGACAAATAAAACAAAAGGTACTTAAATGACACCTATAACATCTACAACGACAACAAGCCTCAAAACATTTACAACAGGTTGACTGACAACAGATCCAGCAACCATGGCAACAGCAAACGTTAAATACCAAACCTGTAGTGCAAGTCAATATATATCGAAAAACAATACAACAGCCAAAAACAATTCCAAAGAAAGATAATGCAGGACGATTAAAATCTAAAAATGCGAAATATCCGCAAACTACAGCAAGTCCTATCGAGCCATACCCCGAAAACACATGCATGAACAGGAGCCGACAAAGATGCTTGTCATCTAATGTTTTCTTTCTTCGTCTTGGAATTAAATTGTAAAACACGAAAGACAAAAATAATATAGATTCAATTCCTATAGCGACAGTAACAGTCGCCAAACTCGTCTTCAGAGCTGCTTCATAGATAAGTTTCTCTGCAATGTTACAAACAAATTTCGTATCAGTGTGATTCTTCATGTTGTCAAGGATAGCAATACTTGATTTGCTAAGAACACGTTTTATATCGGGCACATGCGCAGCCAAATCTATTCTGATATCGGCTTCTTTGCGTAAATTACTTCCCCTTGTGTCCCCACATTTAATAATTCTACTTTCAACGGTAAGGCTGACAATAGCGGCAACAATTATTTTTACGTAAGCTCTTCGCACCAATGCACCAGCAATGGCACCGAGGGCAGCTACTAACAAAGCAGTTTTGAGTCCTACTTCTTTACAGTCTATTATCAAAATGTTGATCAAATCAATAAAGCAGATCCTGGAGCAAGTTTTGGTGTCTGCTTGATGGCTGACGCTCTTTCCGGTTAAAATAAAGTTAATTGCATGCTCACAATTATTTGATGATATCTCATACATTCTCTCACCAATTCTTTCGCTGAGACGATTAAAAGCTTCCTCAATTTCATCTTTTGTCTTTGGGTAATCCTCTTTTTCAACTAGATACACTCCCTGGTTAAAGTCTAAAACATCGTGTGTATCGTTTTCTCCAATGAAGATCGTCTGCTGTATAAATTTCCCGATACCATGACTACTCTCCGTCCCTATTTCAGCAGATGTTGTGTAATGCCCAATGGTGACAGCATCTACCCCGACAGATACCGGAGAGATTGCCAAAACGACAAGATGGTGGAAGTAGCCACCTGCTCGTTTCAGTTTAATATGAGACAACAATTTTACCCTCTTTCGGAACTCCTTGTAACTACTAAGTTGATTTGAAACTTTGTCCTGACAAATACTTTTTCTCTTGAACTTCTCTTCTTTAATTTCCGGTGTTGTGTTTTCATGGTGACTAACAATCTACAAAAATAATCAAGACGCATTTTTCACTAACATGGCGAGTGTTATATTTCCCGAAATTGCCTTAAATGACATTTTGAATATTAACGGAAATGTCGAGGAGAGGGATTTCTGGTTTCTCATAACAAAACTCGAGTATAAAGATGAAGTTAAAAACGAAAAACAAAAAATGAAAGCAAAAGTTAACTGCAATGTCATGGGCAAAAATATTTTCAAGTATACTTATAGACAGTTTTGAAGTGAACATAGTTCTTAAAAAAAAAAACGAAAACACAACAGCATTTCATTCTTGTAATTGTAGTATTTTAGTTATTCATAACATTTAATACGCATAATACGGTTAATACCATATAATTGTAATATAAAAGAAAGGCGAGGGGAGGATTAGGCCCTCACAAACATGTTAAACCCCGCTACATTCATCAAGCATATGTACTAACTATGGAACCTGCAATGCCGATTTTGTCGTTGGTAAATGTTTGCCATACATTTTGTTTTTTGTTTACAACTATATAAAATTCAGACCTATCATATTTTTTCTTTTAAATTGTTTCCTATTGTATCAGTCCGCTAACATTTATAGATATCTGAACTGTGTGTTTTGATCATTTTTGACAGATGGAGAGCCATCTTTATCTGTATGAATTGTTGTTAATGGCAATCATAAAATTGAGAATGAAAATGGGGAATTTAACAAAGAGACAACAACCCGACCATATCTAACAGACAACAGCAAAATGTCACCAACAGGTCCTTAATGCAGCGTTAATGCAGCGAGAAATTCCCACACGGAGGCGTCCTTTATGTGGCCCCTGAACAAATATATATGCTAGTTCAGTGATAATGAATCTCCAAATTGTACACGAGAAACCAAAATTAGAAATAATACAAGACTAACAAAGGCCAGGGGCTCCTGACTTTGGACAGGCGCAAAAATGCGACGGGGTTAAACATGTGTATGAGATCTCAACCCTCCCCTATACCTCTAGCCAATGTAGATAAGTAAACGCATAACAATACGCACATTAAAATTCAGTTTAAGAGAAGTCCCAGTCTGATGTCAGAAGATGAAACCCAAGAAAATAAACAAAATGACAATAATACATAAATAACTACTAGCAGTTAACTGACATGTCAGCTCCAGACTTCAATTAAAATGATTGAAAGATTATGTCTTCATCATATGAATATCAGGCGCAATCCTTCCCGTTAGGGGTTTATTTATATACCATCATAACATAGATGAAAAGAACATAAACTGTGTCATGCCAACAACTGTTTTTTTTTTTTTTTTTTTTTTTAAATATATCAAAGGTTAAATGAAAATTTTCATGTCATGTCATTTCAAGGTGTATATACATGTATGTATATATGTATATATATGTGTGAATCGTAGAGGCCATGGGCAAAACGGTAAACCAAGGTAACAATAGGATGCATAGGACATTCTCGCTTTGTAATGAATAAAAATATCGTTTTCTAAAATGTTAGTAAAAAATGAAATCATATAAACTTACGGGTGTTGTATCAGACAACCTATTATCCGCCATCACAAACTTTTAGCTGTTGAAACACAAATACAATTGTAGTAATGTTATGGTTCAAGTGCACGTATTAACCACAAGGATATGAAATGATCAGATATATAACTATTAAATATTATTTATGATGGATTGTCCAAATACGATATTGAAGGACTATATAAGAATATTCAAGTAGTCAAGTATAATATATTAGTTGAGGATTTATAGGCAAAAACATATCTAATAGTGACAATTTCGTTAATCTGCAGACGGTTTTGTGACTTTTGTCCGTAGTATTTGGTGCGTGGTGGGATATAAATGTCATATATGCCCATTATAAATCTTCTGTCTTCTCTAAAAAAGAAAAGCACAAAAAATGAGACAATCACAAAGTTTAATTATAACGGACTAACCAATAATTTTTTTGATGAGCTGTGTTTCCCCTGTATCACTCTATCAAATTATGGTTCTTCAACGGATCTATGTCAACGCTTATCTTCAAAAGAGTATAGGCTCCATTTTCTAGATGTTGTCAAAACTAAACGATTCAATAAATTTCTATATCTCAAAGCTCCAAGAAAATCTTGACCGACATCTACGATCCAAATTGTTCAGTAACTAAAATAATTACTTGTATTAGTTTTTCAGTAACATGGGTTGCAGCCAGATTTATCTAAGATACAAACTGTTATAGACTATGATGGAAAAAAATAACGAAACCCTCCGTTAAAACATAAGAAAATACATCAATTAATAGTTATATCTTAGTTATTCAAAATGTGATACTCCAAAAAAGGAGCTATTTTGTATTGTATTACTAGTTATGTCACAACTATTCTAAGAACAATATGCAGTATTTCTACCAGTTTGATAAAAAGTCTTTAATTTTAAAGTCTGTCAAATTTTAACTTGTTTTTACACACAAAACAAAAGAAGTCAGATTGCTAATAAAAAAAACCATTATTCTTGGATTTCAAATCATTGATCATAAAAACAAATCACGAAATAATTTACTGCATGTAGATATGTGCAATTTTTTGTAAATCATTATCGATAAATATACACAATAATGGAGTTACATTTCACTTAGTTATGTAAGAATAAAACAGGACATTCGCACTCGACAGACGATTCAAATATCTTCCGGTGATGACTAGCAAGATGTAAATGAACGTAACTTAACATTTTCTGTAAGTTCACGACCAAAGTACATATATCTATGTAAGCCGACAACAAACTCGTCAAAACAATTCGTGTAAAGTAATACCAAACTAGATACGTTTTTCCCGTGACGGCGAGCCCTGAAAGGTTTCGATACTTTTCCTCTAAAACAAATAATCGAAACGTAAGCACAATCGCAAAAATCAGAACTTGGTTCACTTTTGATTGTTGTGATCTTTTTATTTACATATCGAATGGATGTGTTTTTGTTGTTTTCTATGTATCAATCTGATGAGTTAAACCTTTTTCAACTGCTTTTTATAGTTGTCATGTTACACCACTGTTCCAGGTTAGGGAAGGCACCAAATGTATCGATTTAACTATGTTGACGCAAATGTTCTTAATGACTAATGCTTTGTTACATTGTTTTTTTTATAGGGATTACGAAGACATTACAATATTGACTGCTGTTCCATAATTTTTGACAGTGTGTCTTTTTGTTTTGTTCACGCATCTTTGTCAATATAATGAATTTTATGCGACTGTCATACAAGTGAGAGGTTTATCTAGCTATAAAACCAGGTTCAATCCACCATTTTCTACATGAGAAAATGCCTCTACCAAGTCAGGAATACGGCAGTTGTTATCCATTTGTTTGATGTGTTTGAGCTTTTGATTTTACCATTTGATTAGGGACTTTCCTATTTGAATTTTCCTCGGAGTTCGGTATATTAGCGATTTTTCTTTTCATCAAGATTCATAGATTCTTTTAACAATGTTTACATTGTATGATACTAGTATAAACATTGTTTATATGAATAATTTCAGAAGTCCATAACTACCATAGCTTATAATGAACTTTGGATAATATGGTAGAATCTCTTTTTATAAATTTTGATTGTTGGGTTTGTCTCTATGTTTCTTTTTATGCTTTGCTTCGTTTATTCTTTGTGTTGTTTCTTTTAACATGCTCTTGTATTCACGTCTATATCAGTTTTGATATTTTAATGAAAATAAGACGACGTTCAGTGAAGAGGATATACGCAATTATATGCAACCGTTCGGCCTTCAACAATGAGAAAACCTCATATCCTAGTGTCGGCTTAAAAATGCCATAACATGAAAAGTATAAACAATTCAATCTAAAAACTAACGGCCTAATTAATGAACAACAAGAATGTGTCCAAAGTACACTGGTGCCTCACCCGCACTATCATTTTCTATGATCAATGGACCTTGAAAATGTGGGAAAATCTCTAATTTGGCAATATAATTAGAGAGATCACTAAAACACACCCGTGATATCACGGATCCGTGACTGAATTAAAGTATATAACTATGCGCAACCCTTATTTTAGTATTAGTATTGTCATCTGATAAAGTCATGCCGATTATAAGATACACAGTTTTTCTCTGCTTTCAAGTCTTTCTGTTTGAACCCGTTGAACTGAAACAATAATATTAATTATTTGGAAAACAAAAGGTCCGGAATGGAGTATTTTTTAATCAACAGCATTGTCCTATATAAGTTATAAATAAAGTTGAATTCTTTGCTTCGCTGTTTTACGTCATGACCACTAACAAATTGAAAACTGTACCTATACGCCTTATTTTTAGTCCAGATTTTTAGTATTCGTATTGTTATCTTAGAACGTCTTACTGATTAAAATACTACAATAGGTAACAATTTGACAGTTTAGTAGTGTCAACCCTGTGGTTATGACCCGTGTATATAACATATTAATCCTGAATACAACGTTTGGTGCGCCTGTCATATGCGGAACGTACAGATAAGGTAATAAGGTAACAGGTGAATATACTATTGGTATCGGTAGCAGACTCGACCCGGAACTTCTTAATTATTGGCAATATTAATTACGTGGAAAACAAAAGGGCCTGGAGTGGTGTAATTTTTAATCTACACCTTTGTACTATATTAGTTATATATAAAGTTGAATTCTGTGATTCGTCGTTTTTACGTGATGACGGCTGACAAATTGGACCTCGTAATTTTAGTATTATAGATGTCATAGGGAACATTTGTTCAAAGTTTCAAGTAGAGTGGACTTCAACTTCATCAAAAATAACCTCAACCAAAATTTTTACCTGAAGCGGGACAGACTGACGGAATAACGAACGGACGGACAGACGATCGAATGGACGAACAGACGAATGAACGAACAGACGGACGCACAGACCAGAAAACATAATGCCCATAAATGAGACATAAAAAAAGGAACGAACAACAATTATGTTACACAGCAACAAACGGCAACTACTGAATTACAGACTCCTGACTTGAGACAGGCACATGCAGAATGTGACGAGATTATTACGCTCAGTTGAAGGCATCAATCCTCCCCTAACATGGGACAGTGGTGTAACAGACTCAGTTCAACATAAGAACAAACTATAAAAATCAGTTGAAAAAGGCTTAACTCGTCAGATGGATATAAATAGTAATTCATAAAACAAACACGCAGAGTGGACGTAGGCGGGTCGTGTAGCATCCCACCTCAACATCAACAACCTTGTTAGATAAACGCGCACCTTACTTAAATTTTTTAAAGTGATCATGTTGACGGTTTCATTACTTGATATGTATAAGATGTTCAGGTATTAATTTGGAATGAACAACTGAATACAAAAATAATCCATTTCTTTTTTTATTTTCAGTTTTTAATTCCAGATTAAACAGAAAGTTTAACTTCTTGTACTATATGTGTTGAACAAACAAAAAAAAAACGAAGGAAAAACACATTAAAACATGAAATCGGTATCGGTTTTATTTCTTATATTTTATAGCTATATAGTATATATAACTTAAAAGCTGACACAAAACCAAAGCCTATAACAAATATTAAGCATACAGGTTAAGGATTTGTTTTCTCTCTCAATCCATTTATAACTTTCGAACAGCGTTATACTACTGTTGCCTTTAGAACCCCTCCATGAGTAGATGTATAAATATCTTCCGAAAGTTCTAACACAACGAAACGTGTTATATCTAATTCGATTTCTAGTTATCATATGGTATGTCGGAAATGATTTTCTGCTATTTATTTAGATAAAGGAATATTTGTAGTTAAAAATACTCCTAATATATTTGATTTTACACATTTTATTCTGGTTTATGAATTTTACCATGAACATATGACAAATCATGGTTTACATAAAATAGTTCAGAATCCATTTCGTTATTGTATAATAATCTCACATTTCAATGATGAAATGAATAGACTATTTGTGTGTTAAATTTTCTGTTACACAGTACTGCAAATACGTTACGAACTCTATTGTTCCCTTTAAATATTCCTGAACCGTTTATCATATTGTTTGGATGGAAGAATAGTTACATATTTAGGTTTAATTTACATATTGAAGTACAATGTAGCAATGAAGACCGTACTTTGACCTATAATGGTTTACTTTTATATATTGTGACTTGGATGGAGAGTTGTCTCATTGGCACTCATACCACATCTTCTTATATCTATAAACATAAGAAAAGTTAAATTCACATGTGTGGATTCAATATTATTCCTAGGATACCAATTTTCGTGGAATTCATGGCTATGGACAACCTTGAATTTGAATGTCCATTACAGCACACATTTTCTATTGGCTTATGCTGAACCACGAAATCAAATCGCCATGCAATTACAATTTTTCCTCAATCATCGAACATTTGTATCCAAGAAAATATATTAATCTACAGTAATAAAATAAATAGGACTGAACAAAACTGCTCTAGTTTTAACTATAGGGGTAGTTGCAGATAAGGATCAGTTACTGTAAGGCCTTAAACAATGATCTAACTACCTTTTTGAAAATCATTTACTTTCATAATTTCTTTAAAAAATAATCGAAGTTGTGTTAGGTCACATTTTATTACACAAATAAATCATTTTTTAAGGAAGCCTACAATGTATATATATTAAAACAAATTAAAAACAAACAAAAAAGGATCACAATGATGTTTCATCAGAATCATAACTTGACTGCCAGACAACCATTACAATGCATTCAAATATTACGTAATTTTTCAATAAAATGCATTATTTCTCCATGAAAAAATTTCAACAACGCCTAGGCAGCATACAAACAAACTTAATTTAACGCCAAGGTAATAGCAAAGACATGTCAAATAAGAATTGAATGTTCCTTTAATGTACATTGATATATTTGTCAAAGGACACACATTCTTTTTGTAAAGAGCTTCCATGCTTCATACAAAATTTGTTTCTATCAACGATTTTAAATGCCAATTAAAATTTAAAAAGAACCAGGCAATCATTAAATAAACAGTATAAATTAGATATAATTCGCATATCATTTACTGTAGAGAACTTTGGCATTGATAAGGGTCAAGTTTTGTGGAATGTGAAAACATACTTGGTTCGATCGTTTTTTTTTTTTAATTTATGTTTTTAAAATAAACGTATTCGCACTCGATGGAAAATATGTAAATCGTTCACACGTACGTTTAATTCGAATTGAATTCGAATCGAATTCGCTAATTGCGTTCACACACTCTTCTTTTTTAATTCGAATTGGCTAATTCGAATTATCCAATTCGCATTAGAAATACGTTTTTGTTAATTCGAATCAAAAGCTAACGTCGTTAGGACGGTAAAGCGAATTTGACGCGCATTCCAATTCGAATTAGAATTTACGCTAGGACGTAAAACGTTTCGAATGCGAATTAAACTAATTCGAATTAGTTAATGCGAACGAATTCAAATTACGTGTGAACTCAGCATTAGTATTGTAACTGAATGGACTTATGAAATCGAATGAAATGATCTTGAAGTATAGATTCTAGGTACTGTCGTTGTTTATCATCTGACGTAGGTGCTATAGTCATGGTCATGTTTATTGTATTTGTATATTTTTAATTTTGACTGTTAAATCCTTTTTAGGTAATTTGTTGTATTCATACACTTTGTAATTGTTTTATTGTGCTATGCTCAAGTTTGTAATCCTGTCTTACCATTTGCCTATGAACTTTGCTCATTGATTGTCTATATGCAATTGTGTTTCAATTTTATTTGTTTTATAGAGATTAAGATTAAAGCACAGTGTTAACTGCTGTACTCCAATTTTACTCTTTTTTTTATATATCTATAACGTCTGTTTGTTTTGCTCACGCAATGAATGTCCCTCTGGTATCTTTTGTCAATCTTTTGTTGTCCATATGATACAATTATATGTCACTATCATACAATACTAAGTGAGAGATTTAGCTAGCTATAAAAAGAGGTTTAATTCATTGTTTTCTACAGAAGGAAATATATGTACTAAGTCAGGAATATGATAGATATTTTCCATGCAGTTTGAATATTGACTTTCCGTTTTGAATTTTCCTTAGAATTCTGTATTTTTGTTATTTTACTTTTTTCGGCACTCATTGAACAAAAACACTTTAAGAGAACATTTTTATCTAGATTACACACACTTAAAAGCAAGGAATGATATACACAGCAATATATACAATTTAGAAATTCTACTAACATTTGTTTAATAGTTTTTCATACAAGAAGTTAATGAGTATTATGAAATTCATTAAATCTATGATATGCTCACATTTCAATTTAACTTCCATGTCTTTTTGTTAACAAAAAAAGACAACCAGATAAACAAGTTTGTTTTATCATGTCATATGTATCCCCCTTTGACAGGATATCAGGAAATTTCAAACAGTCTTTACTTTAATTTTTCAGATGATTATTTTTCAAAGAAACACGTTTTCAAGCTAAAAAATATTTGCTATTGATGTTAGCTTCATATAGTTATATCAGTATACTTAAAAATACCAACATAAAGACCTGACCATAAACTACAGAAAACATGGAAATTACGGCGAAAGTGAGCACCACACGCTATACAAATTGTTTAATTTCCTGCAAAACCAATCAATATGTTGCATATTACTTACCACAAGGATTTCATTATTTTAGACATAAAACACATAACATTAAGGTGGTTTCAAACAAACACACTCCAAGTCATAAGCCCAGTATTGCGATCACCAACTACAGGAGATCTTTTATAAGATATTAATTTTACTTCTATGTGTCTAATGTTACCGGGTCCTATACTTGCAGATATCTTTTAATCAATTGAAAAGGGATTAATATGTCAGACGAGTTTTAGCTAACGCAAAAGCCTAAAATTATTTACAGTAAATGAATTGTATTCAAATAATTCTGATAAGTTCTATTTCAAAATAATCGTTCTTTTTTAAATACAATGCTTATGTTCTAAAACGTTGGACCCCTATCGCTCTTCCTTTCTTCAGCCTTCATATAGCCACCTAAGCCCGTTGTTCAGTTTAACTAATCATTCCAGAAAACAATAACAACTAAACATGCACCAACTAGAAAAATTACTGAAGATAGAAAAATAAAACAAACGGTGCTGAAATAACATTTATAGCATTTACAATGACAACTACTGTCCTCCTCGTCACTTTTACAACTACTGTCCTCCTCGTCACTTTTACAACTACTGTCCTCCTCGTCACTTTTACAACAGCTTGATTTATCATAACAGTCCCAGCAACACTTACGAAAGCAGACGGAAAAAATCATCCCTGCAGTACAAGTCAATATATATCGAAAAACAATACAACAGCCAAAAACAATTCCAAAGAAAGATAATGCAGGACGATTAAAATCTAAAAATGCGAAATATCCACAAACTACAGCAATTCCTATAGAGCCATATCCTGCAAATAGTTCCAGGAACAACTTCCGACATAGATCTTTAGCTTTCAAAGTTTTCTTTCGTCTCCTTGCAATTAAATTGTTAAATACAAAAGACAAAAATATTATAGTTTCTATTCCTGTAGCGAAAGCAACAGTCGCCAAACACGTCGTCATGGCTGCTTCATAGATAAGTTTCTCTGCAATGTTACAAACAAAATTTGTATCAGTGTGATTCTTCACGTCTTCAAGGATAGCAATACTTGTGTTTTTAAAAGCATCATTGATATCGGGCAAATCAGCAGCCAAGTCTATTCTGATACTCGCTTCGTTACGTAAATTACTTCCCCTTTTGTCTCCGCATTTAATGATGCTACTTTCCACGGTAAGGCTGACAATAGCTGCAATAATTACTCTTACATAAGCTCGACGCACCAACGAACCAGCAACTGCACCAAGGGCAGCTACCAACAAAGCTGTTTTGAGTCCTACTTCTTTACAATCTATTATTAAAGTGTTGAACATAATATGAAAACATTTCTTCGAGAAAGTGATGGAGTCTGCGTCTGTTTGCTGACTGACACTCTCTCCGGTAAAAATATAGTTAATTACATGCTCACAATTGTTTGATAATAATTCGTACTTTCTCTCACCAATTCTACTGTTTAGACGATTAAAAGCTTCCACAAATTTACTTTTTTTACTTGGATAGTTTTTATTCTCAACTAGATACACACCCATTTTAAAGTCGAAATTTTCGTGTATAACTTCTTCTCCAATGAAGACCGTCTGCTGTATAAATTTACCGATGCCATCACAACTCTCCATTCCGATTTCAGCCGAGCTTGTGTATTCTCCAATAGTGACAGCATCTATAGCATCATCTACTTCAGAGATTGACAACACTACGAAATGGTGGGAGTAGTCACCTTTTCGTTTCACTTGTATATGAGACATCGGCTTGGACTTACACTTACATCGGAAATCATCATAATCTTTCAGTTTAATTAGATCATTTTCCTTTTGAGTATTGGCACTCTTTTCGGTTAAAATATAACTAATTGCATGCTCACAATTACTAGTATTTGATGATGTATCATACTTTCCATTGCCAATCTTCTCGCTGAGACGATAAGAAGCTTCCTCAATATCTTGTCTTGTACTTGGATAGTTTCCCTGTTTAACTAAGAATACACCCTGCGTAAAGTTTAAAATAGCATGTGTGAGTGTTTGCTTGTCGATTTCTGCCATCAAGAACGTCTGCTGTACAAATTTACAGTCGCCATTACAATTCTCAATCCCAATTTTAGCCGAGCCTGTGCATTGTCCGATGGTTACAGCATCTATCCCATCAGATACTTCAGAGATTGCCAACACCACGAAATGGTGGAAGTAGTCTTTGACACCTTCTCGTCCCACTCTTATATGAGACAACGGTTTACACTTGCGTCGGAAATCCTTATAATTTTTCAGTTCGATACATTTCCTTTTGACTTCATTTCCTATAGTGTCATCTTCAACGGGATTACAGACCTACAAAATCAAAACACGAAATTTACACTTGCATTTTGATGAGTGTTAAATTTCCAATATTGCCTTCAAATACCTTAAAGCCCCAGTCCCACTAGACCACGATCGTACCACGCTCACCGCGATCTAACATTAATTCAGATCGTGGGGAGGTCGCGGTATGAGCGGCATGCAAATGTTAATTTTCGTTTTTTTCACGATGATACTACGTCCTCATTACGCTTCTACAACGATCCCGCTACGATTATATCACGTTCTCACCACGCTTTTTCTACGATAATCATGATCTTACTACGCTCATCACGTTCTCACTACGACTATACCACGTAGCATTTTAAAACGTAGTAAAACGTGACAGTGTGACTGGGGCTTTGGTGCGCTCTCACTACGCTTCTACTACGACCTGATTTCGCCACGACCGCACCACGATTGTTTTGAACATGTTCAAAGTTGGCCACGCTCATCACGATCTTCAAGACCTCACCACGACCGTGATACGACCTTACTGCGATCTACACGATCGCACTACGATCGTCAAAATTTGATTTTTTTTTTCACAGATCGTAGTGCGATCGTGGCCTAGTGGGACTGCGGTATTATGAATATAAACGGAAATGATAGGCAAATGTCGAGAAGAGGGAAGTACTGGTACTTTTGTGAGCTCTCGTGTCTTTAAATATATCTATACGAAACTATATAGGATCAAGGAATTGTATGTATATTTTAATATACAATTCCTTGATAGGATGTATGACTACCGATGACCTTCAACAACGAGTAATACCCATATAGGATGCTAAAAAAATGTATCGTGGGTTCATCGATCTACACTTTTTTTTTATAGCTTGAAATAGCTTTTTTTTTAATGACCAGTTTATTCCGAAGTATGCAAAATATTTTCTCACTACAAAATGTTTGTATTACTTTTATTATTATTGGCATGTCATATCAAATATATTACATATGGTTTCATTTTTCTTGTATCTCATTGGTTTATTTTTTTCCAAGATATATTTTGTATTTTTTTCACACTATTTTGACATATTGACTCAACGTTACTATAACTATTCTTAGAAATGATATTGACTCCATGTTTACTAAAAATAATCACATCGAGTCAATATCATTTCCAAAAATAGTAACATCGAGTCAATATCATTTCCAAAAATAGTAACATCGAGTGAATATCCTTTCCAAAAATAGTAACATCGAGTCAACATTATTTCCGAAAATAGTAACATCGAGTCAACATTATTTCCGAAAATAGTAACAACAAGTCGATATCATTTTCAAACTTACCCTCATTCATGTGTAATAAATACATTAAGGACTTTCACTCAGTCAATACGTTATGCATAAACATACCTGTTAGATTATATTGAACCTCGGATTTTGTCCTCGGTCAATATAATACGAAAAGTTTCACATGTAACGTATTGATATCGTCAAAATTCTATCATTGATAAATATATATATACTAGTATATATGTATAGTCAACTTTGATCGTATGGCACTGAGACTACTATAACACCGAGACAACTATAACACTGAGACTACTATAACACTGTGTTATAGTAGTCTCAGTATGGCAGGAGTATTTGGTAATACAACAAAACCAAACACTAGAAACGACAGATTTTCTTTATAATAAAACATTTTCGCAATTCAAATTTAAGGAAAACATTCCGTAGTTGTTTGTTCTTTATTTAAAAACACTTACTAATAGATTTACTAAACAACTTACCGCATTCGAAAATGTCGTGGTATTACTGTCTGCCATCGTTCTGGTTAAAATCCAGATCTATCGGAGTAACTCGTCGTCTTAGAAAAATATGTATCGTTCCAAATCAGGGTCCTTGATTGGCAGCATGACATGATATATACATACAAAACACTACACAAAAACTATTTTTTGCATAACAATGAGCATAACAATATCAGATATCTATATTTTGATTAAATTGGTCTACAATCGGGCTGCGATTAAACTTTAAACACAAATACTATTGTAGTATGGAATGTTACGGTTCAAGTTCAAGCATTTACGAAAAGGATAATGTGACTGACATGGCATACCAATCTTAAGAAAAAAAGGTAGTAAACTGAACCTCAGAAATTACCGTCCTATTACTATTTTATCTCGTCTTGGCATGATTTTTACTTATAATTTGATCACTAGATTATTATGCGATTATTTATTTTGATGAGTATTCTATTTTACTAGAATATCAAGTCGGTTCCAGACAATTCACTTTCATTGTAAACGATATTTGAGTAACTTTAGCTTTATTATTTAAACTTTTAGAGAATAATATAAACGGTAATTTTTTCCGATTTATACAAAATATGTACGAAAATGTAAAATCGTGCATTATATTTAATGGTGAGAAACTCGAGTTGCTTGCTTGTGAAATGCGTGAGAAATAGGGCGAAAATCTTCCAATGCTTGTTTTGCAATATTTGTAAACGATTTACAGCACTTGTTAGCTCTCTTAGTGATGACTGTGAACACGAGTTGACAGTATTTAAAAATAAAAAAAAATAAAAATGTTTTTATAAGCGGATGACACTGTGATGTTCTCTGAGAGCAATGAAGATCATTAAAAACACGTTAAATGAATTTTGTGATTAGTGTGGCAACTAGAAATAAATATAAAGAAGATCAAAGTTCATATATTCTTAAAAAAAAGACAACCCAAAAATATAAGATTATTTATACAAAATAGAGAACTAGAAATTGTAACTGTAATAAATAGCATTGTATATATTTTGCTATATATGATTTCTAAAGACCCAAAAATATATGTGTGAACAGGCTACAACATCAATTAGTTTTATCAGATAGTTTTATGTTCTTCTTTATGTTTCGGAAATTTTGGGATTTGAACATTTAGATTTGATAGATCGTAATTATTTAAAAGGAGTAGGTCCGGTAAGGACCGATTTTGGCCTCAAATTTCAAGTTTATCTTACGAAAGATTTTGACCACTTTTTAAACACTTAAGTGTCTATTTCATTTGAATCAATTAATTTATGTGAAAGATTTTAACTGATATAGTCATTAAAAACAACCCGATTCAAGCTCAAATATGAAAAATCTACCAAATATGCCGAAAAATGTCACTTTTCAGATGGTTTTTGTCAAAAATGAAAGTGGCCGCATCCGTGTTCACCCTCAACCTTTATATATGTTATGTATTATCATAAAATACAACTTACATTTCAATATTAAGGATGAACACGAATGCGGCCACTTTCGTTTCACACGAAAACTGTCTAAAATTTAACTAAAATGCTAGAATTGTGAAGATTTCAGTAATTTAGCACGACTTAATGGTGCTAGTACCCGGTATATGTGCATTGTATTGTCAAAAACAGCCCATATTTATGTAGCAGAAGCATTCTACTGTCCAATAAATAACTGAAAGTTTACATTTTAATAATTTTGTAAAACTGCTATATTTTGGGGCCAAAAAGGGGTCTTACTGAACCTACTCCTTTTGTAAGCTTGTTTTACACTTAAAACCGATGACACCTAGCTGTATTGTTAATGCAGAATTTGGTAGATATCCTCTTTTTATTAATGCTAAAGTGCATATGGTGTTTCTAATGTAGATTACTGTGTTGTAAAGAAAGTAATTTTTCATGTCTTTTATATAAAACGATTTTGATACTTTAAAAGGAATGTCATATATATTATGGACTTTAAAAGGAATGTCATATGATTCTGGACTTTCCGAATTGATTTTCCTCTAAGTTCAGTATTTTTGTGATTTTACTTTTTTTTATATATTGGACTTAAACTTAGAGATGCTTTTTTTGCAGAATTGCCTAAGCAAATTAAACACTCCTAAATGTTTAATTTGTATAAAAACTTTCAAACTGCGAGTTTAAATTATTGCAATAATAACCCTGTCACATTTTCTGTATTAATAAAAACTTAAAATAATTTCTGAATTTTCCGTACCTGTTTTCCTGATATAAACACATATTCATGAATATGCAGACAGCCTTGCTTATGAAGTTCTTACTAGGCCTCACTGTGACTTTGAGTGAAGAACAACAAAACAGTACTGTTCCTTATCTTTTTGTGTTTTTTGCTGTGCATGTACTTTTTTGGGGGTCATGGATGGGTAACCTCATCTTCGTTCTTTTCTTTTAGCTTTTGACATGCCAAGGTGACCCTTGTTAGAAAGACATGTAATGTGACGGTACTCAAATTCCACCTATTTTGAAAGTTTTTTCACCTACATTTTTTTTATGATAAAGACAAAATTTTCCATTCTGTGTTTGTTTTGTATCCGTATCCTTCTTTATCATATAGGTACACCAATTTAGTTTTGAATCCCCATGGAGTAATAGAAAATCTCATTTAATAAAAAATTTATGTAGACCAAATACAGTTGACCTATTTATCATTTAAATGAGAACTAGACACAGCCAAAATGTTGATATTGTGCAATGAATCCAGTTTATATTACTCCTGTAAAATTGTTAACTTTTTAACTCGCAAATTAATTTAAATCTGAACTTTACATGAAATTGGCATATCTCATTAAACTGTAAGGGGAGGTTATGGTCAGTTTGTGAAGTTACAAACAGATGGTAGATATGAAGGTATAATAATAGCTAACTTACACTGATTCTATAAGAATGGTTAACTAAAAATATCAAAATACCTCAAGATGGTCCTTTTGACAAAACATATAAATAAAGGCAACAGTAGTATACCGCTGTTCAAAACTCGTAAATAGATGGAATAAAAACAAAATCGGGGTAACAAACTAAAACTGAGGGAAACGCATTAATTATAATAGGAGAACAACGACACAACATTAAAATGTAACACACACAGAAACGGACTAAGCATTAGACAAAATCTGATGAGAATAACAAATATAAAAGATGAAATAAAACTTTTGAAAACCTTCACAATTACTGAATGCACATCTTAATAAAATGTTTTATTAGTGATCATGTTGAAAATTTCAATGCTTATTATTTATCAGAAAATAAAGCATTACTTTAAAGTAGAACATAAAATACTTAAAAAAAGAACGATTTTGTTTAAATCCTTAGGAGTATTTTGTTGAAAATTTTCAATCCCAGATTCAACAGACAGTTTGACTACTGGCATTAGTATTGTTGAACAAACATTATACTGGTTGCATTTTGGAGGCACAACACACAAATAAATTAACTCAATAGGTTTTTATATCTTTTATGGATATATATCTTAAAGCTGACACAAAACAAACCAATGGATATCACAGCCTGTTACAAATGTTATACATACCCCCTCAATGACTAGCAGGGCTATAAATATCTTCAATTTCTTCAACACATAGTGTAATGTTATATCTAATTACATATGTGTTCTATCTCGAGATATGTGTATGGCAAAATGTTGCAGCCATATTATGTTTAAGCCATGCTGCTATTTATTTAAAAAGAAAAAAACAAATTTGTAGTTCAAAATACTCGCAATATATTTATTTTGGTTAATGGACTGTAACAATGAACATATGATGAAAAAAAAGACCAAATCTCCAGGTTTACGTTAACAATTGTACATTTCAAATTTTGCTCATCAATCCCATATCTAAATGATGAAATATATAAGACTATTCGTATTTCAAATCTACTTTTTAATTATTACAAACCGTACTGACCAGATCTATCACATTGTTTGAATGATATATTCACTAACATAAGCAGCTATAAACGTAAGAAAAACTAAATTCACTTTTTATAATGAAAATGGATGATCTAAACTCCTTTCGGTGTAAATATCAGAAGCAGTTGCAAATGAAGGATCAGGGCTATTGTCTAAATTAATGTACAGTAATCATAAAACTGGCCAAGACTGCAATTGGACTCCTTTTCAATCTAATTAAAATTGCATTCTTTAATTGCTTCAAATCTAATATTTTGCGCATCAAGGTGCGACATATCAGAACAGGAGCAATTAAAGGATTTAATTTTAATAAGATTGACTCCTTTTTAAAAATCCTTTATCTGCAACTTTTTTTTTTAATAATACATATAGTTGTAAGCTGTGTTAGGTCACCAGTTTTATTAAATAAATGTTTAGGAAGACTACAATGTATATATATTAAAACATTAAAATATAATTAGATATTATGAAGTGTCTGAAGACTCCATTATTTGACATGCAGACGACAATCTCATGACATTCCAATGCTATGTTATTTTTCAATAAAATGCAACGATTTCTCCATGACAACATTACAACAGTGCATAGGACAAAACTTAATTTAACTTTATGGTAATAAGATAGAAATGTAGTTAATTGAATGAATCTTTTCTGTTATTTTAAAGGGTTGTCTAAGCTAACATATTTTTTGTTATAGAAAGGGTTTCCATGTTTCCACTTTTACAATGCAATAAAATTACAAAAAGAACAATTCAATCCTTTTAAAAGTTAACAAAAAATAGATCTAATTTATGAATTGTTAACTGTAGAAGTACTTATCTTCATGGTATCAATTTTTGTGGATTGTGAAAACATATTTGGTTTGTTTGGTTTTCATTTCATGGTTTTAAGATAAACATATTTGCACTCAATGAAAATATGTATTTTCTTGATGATCTCCCTTTAGTTAGTAAAAGGTTTAACCAAATAAAGTTTGATTCAAAACTGCAAACAATACATTAGTTAATTGTTAGTAATGTTTTATCAGTAAATTAAACCCAATAACAAGATTAAAATAGAACAAATGTAGTATACCTAAAGATAGACTAAATCCACTAATATTAGGAAAGATACCCCAGGAACAATACTGTTCCTTTTCCTGACCTTTTAACTCACATGAAGTAACAATTGTTTAAAACATATAACAAAAATCAACAAATAACAGAAAGTCTTCTGTATTAAATACAAAAACATCAAAGTTGGCAAAGTGCAGCCCTTTCATACATCAACAACAACAAAAAACCTATAAAAATGCATATTATACAAAATGTACTTTGTACCTTTTCATGCCACTTTCAATAATAATCAAAGTACTTGTGAGCACTTAAGTTTACAGATTTGAATTTTTACAATGAGAGTTTAAACCTGAATATTCATGTTTTTAGTTATGAAAGGCAATATTTTGAATTGGGAATTATTTTCCTTTGTCCAGAATTAACTATGCCATGAAAATATTGCTATTCAGCCAGTGTCAATGGAGTTTTGATTGTATTTCATAAAATCTTTACCCCAAAAACAAGTGTCAAACAAACAACTTTACTCCTCCCTTACACCATGGAGTACATTGAACGAATTACAACAAGAATTCAGTCACAATGTGTGTAACAAGGACCAATGTGAACTAAAGACATATAAAATAAAACATTCATTCTATTAAAAAGCACTGGGTAAGTAAGTCTTTTATTCCAAGCACAATATATTTACAACACTCATTTCATTTCATAAATTAAAAAAACAGCTTTGTTATACTATGTGTAAAAAATAAAGGGCAGATAGCCACTTCTAGTCAACTTGGGCTTCATTAAAGTCACAAGAAGCTTTACTTTAGCTAGATTTCTATATTTTACATTAAAAATCAAAGGTGCAAAATAAAGAACAAAGAAAAACTCAAGGAGATGGCGCTTTATGTAATTTACACCCCCAGACAGTCAAACTTTATACCTAATCTGAATGAAATTGCAAATAGAAATGCATCACAATCAGATTGAAAATAAAACATGTGAAATGTGAGATATTGCAAACTAATGATACCTGTAGTTCCTGAGAAGAAAAAAAAAAAACAACAAAAATTTGATGGGATGGACAGAAAAACAACTGACTTAAACCATTATACTCACTGCTTTAGAGCTGTGGTAAAAAAGTGGGAAGTTATTTGCTTTTACACATGCATCAATAAAGGGCTGCGCTTTAGCGCATGATACGCCCGTTGCTCTTTTAACTTGTCTTTTATGCTTTAAATGAATTTATATGATCAACTATAAATATATATACAAATCAAAAGGGATGTTACATTAATATATTCACCAAAGTTTCATAAAATCCCTCTTTTTTAAGTATAAAAATTCATTACTTAAGAAAACGTAAAATCTAAAATTTATAAAAATGGAAAGGGAGCTTACATCAATAGATATAAACAATTCACCAAAGTTTCATGGACATTGGTGAAAGCCTTTTTGAGTTATTGTCCAAAGTGTTGAAAATCTCCCTTTTATTTATGAATAAAGCCCCATAAATCCAAAACTTAAAATCTGAAATTTATAAAAATTGAAAGGGAGCTTACATCAATAGACATACATGTAAACAATTCACCAAAGTTTCATGGACATTGGTGAAAGCCTTTTTGAGTTATTGTCCGAAGTGTTGAAAATCCCCCTTTTTTTATGAATAAAGCCCCATAAATCCAAAACTTAAAATCTGAAATTTATAAAAATTGAAAGGGAGCTTACATCAATAGATATAAACAATTCACCAAAGTTTCATGGACATTGGTGAAAGCCTTTTTGAGTTATTGTCCGAAGTGTTGAAAATCCCCCTTTTTTTTATGAATAAAGCCCAAAAATTCAAAACTTTAAATCTGAAATTTATAAAAATTGAAAGGGAGCTTACATCAATAGATATAAACAATTCACCAAAGTTTCATGGACATTGGTGAAAGCCTTTTTGAGTTATTGTCCGAAGTGTTGAAAATCCCCCTTTTTTTATGAATAAAGCCCCATAAATCCAAAACTTAAAATCTGAAATTTAAAAAAAATTGAAAGGGAGCTTACATCAATAGATATAAACAATTCACCAAAGTTTCATGGACATTGGTGAAAGCCTTTTTGAGTTATTGTCCAAAGTGTTGAAAATCCCCCCTTTTTTTATGAATAAAGCCCCATAAATCCAAAACTTAAAATCTGAAATTAAAAAAAAACGAAAGGGAGCTTACGTCAATAGATATAAACAATTCACTTAAGTTTCATGGAAATTGGTGAAAGCGTTTTTGAGTTATTGTCCGAAGTGTGGACGACGGACGGACAGACGGACGGACGGACGGACAACGGTATACCATAATACGCCCCGTCTAAAAGACGACGGGCGTATAAAAACACAATCCCACAATGAACATTTTAACATACAATAACGGACACTTATGCTGTAGATAACTTAACAAAGACTTGTCAAATCATTATAATAAAAGCTTTACCAAGCCGGTATGTTCACTCAACATCTTTGACAAATAGTCACTCTCAAACCTAAAAAGACTCTTTAATTCATTATAAAGTGGGCATTTTTTTCAGAATTTCTGTGTGTTTGTTTTTACTTGAAAACTAAGATGACTGCAATAAATTTTATTAAAAAAACATAACAAGTGTTTTCCCTCTGGTAAATGTGGGAACCAATGTCACCATCAAAAAGAAATTAACAAAAGACACAAAGCAATGGCAATAGCTCACACTTGTATGCAATGGTTGCTCAGGTCAGAATACTGTACAAAAATGCAGCTTACACAACCAAATTATTCTAATATTCCCACAGTAAAAAAAATATCATAAAACACAAAGTTTCTACATTGTAGAATGAGGCCCAATATTAAGTACTCTACATGTAGCTGCTGTTTAATGATCGAGAATTCTCAGATTTCCTGACACTATTTTATTTTCTAGTAAAGCTCCAGCTGGGATGTCTATTCTGTCTCCATGATTAGCAATAATAATCACAGTTCCCTGTAAAAAAGAAAGAGCATTGGCAATGGTTCTGTTTCTCCATCATGAATTTGTAATTATTAACAATACTGTTAAACCAGGCATGTGTTAGAAAGTAATAATAAGAAGAAAGAAAATCATAGTTTTAATGTAGATCTAAGATTCTTGTTATCTCCCATTACCTTGATTTGAATAATGACTGATGGCTGCCTCATATCAACATAAAACATTGCATATTTAGGAGGACTGTTTGGTAATTCTATATAAACATACCATGTTTTGTAATAGAGGACATACAGATTTAAATTTTGAACATTCATGCGCATATGACAGGAAGAATCGTTTATTGTATGTGGTTGGCAGAGAAGCTTTTTTCTTCTAATTTCATGGTCTTATGTTTGACACAGCTGAGAACTTTGTCTAAATTCTCATAGGATAAAATGATATCACTAAAGTCAGTAAGGTGACAATGTTTTTGAATAATAATATATAAACAAGGTTTCATTTCAAATGATTTCAGTAAAAAGAGTTCCTTGTGAAAAATTTTCCCGATTTAATTTGGATAATGCTATCAAACTATACATGCTATATAAACTAAATTCTATAATTATGTATGAATAATATGAGTCCCAAATTAGTAATTCACATGCTGGCAAGTGGAATATAAATTTAGTATGTTTAAACTGCTTGCTAATTTGACAAGTAGGGAAAATAAAGTTTCACAGTGTAAAACCAAAAAAATATGCAGTGACAAAGTATGAAACTGCTCACTAATTCAATGTAGAAAACAGAAGGATTGGAATAAGAAAGCTTTCTGGGTAACAAGAACAGGGATAAACTGTCTAAAGACAAATTTCATCAATTTGAGGTTCAAGTCTCATGGTAAGTACTTGGAATTAAAACACTTCAATTAAAAAGCTTTTCTGTTAGCTTTTAACAATTGGTAACACCAGGTTTTATGTTTTTAATTACTCTCTAGTAATTGCAATTATTAAGTACCGGTAGTAGTGTATAAAAGCCAAGAGACATTTCTACTGTTTTGAACTTCTCATTCAAGATTTAGTGACTTATTATACCTTTAAAGACACATTTTTGCCAAATGTCACATCTCCAGACACAGTCAAATGGTCTAATTCTAACATATCAGGTATGCTGGAAAATCTTGATAGGTAATCTTTCACCTGAAATGATATGTCAAACATTGTAAATGATTATTCTCTTCCAGTCAACAGTAGATATCTTTGAGCTATTTATACTCATGGGCTGCTGTCTAACTAAAGATTACCCTTCATTTATTTTTTTCTTCATAAAAACTAGATCTTTGTCTGTTCTTTTAAGCATATTAATATATTGAACAGTGGATCTTCATACATACTTTCATTATTTGGCAAATTTAATTTGCAGCAATTGACTTTTCATTTACATTAAAAGTACAGAATTGAACTAAACATAAATACTTAAAAAATATATGATAGCCTTTCACTTGTACCATTATAAGAATTTTGTATACATTGAATATTTCATCAGATAATAAATTTTGTGTGCACCATCCTTTCACAGGGTTGCAAATTCCTGGCTTTTGAAAAGGCTGAATTCAAGAAGGCTTTAGCTAATTTTCATGTTTAATTTTGATTATCTATTTATCTTTTTAGGTATAAAAAGAGAGCATATGTTGATAGTCATGAACCTCTTTGATTCATTTTATATTGTGATATTCCCTATATAAAATGCAATCCTATTTAGAATAGACCTTTAGCAGAATTAACTTTGCAAAAATAAATTTCATTATGATATATGGTTATACCTTTGAGAAATGTGATCCTAGTTTGACTAGAGGTCCCTGTGGGAATGATCTCTTTGGGTTCATCTGTAATGCTCCAGTATGTAGACTGTATAAGTTAGACATCACAATCAGTAAATCAGATGTAGTCTTCACTGGCAAGAACCTTCTACGTGGAACATTGATTCCTACAATTAATATTTGAACAACAATTAGTCAAACAAACCTTACTTTTCAAAAAATGTTTTTTGTGTGGAATCAAAATTCAGTCAGATTTGTTTTGGGCATTATTGTAAATGTTGTAGTTTGAATCTTTTTATTTGAATACTAAACTTGTATAATATGTGACCTTCATTTGCATATTTAACTGTAATTGGTATTTTGATGATCCAGTTTAAAAAACAAAATTGTCAGGTATAATCAAGTTTTAGTTTTATTTTATCTAATGATTTTGGTGATGTCTTGGTAGCATCCTTGATTGTGGGAGATTGTGAGTTCCATCCCCACTGGGTCAAACCAAATACTTTAAAATTGATATCTGAAGCTTTTCCAATAAGAATTTAGGAGTAAGAGTAAAGACTATCCTCCTCATGTCAGATTAATGTCCAGGTGGAATGTCAATACAAAGTGAACTAGCAAGCAGATTTAAAATCTGATTCAGCCCATCAGATAAGTAAACAGCAGGGTTTCTATTCTTGTCACATTTATATGTTCTCATTCTGATATGTACAAAACATTTCACTAATATAATTCTATTCTGAATCAACTTCCCTTACTTCTACATTAAGGTGGTACCTAACACTACAGGGAGATAACTTTGTAAAATCAGCTAAATGTTTTGATTACGTTGTGTTGTTAAGGGAATATCAAGCTTCTCAATGATCAAAATAAGTGTTTATCAAACTGCAATATAACCAGTGTAATTTTTCTGATAAAACGGTTGGTTCAAATTTTCAAATTTTTTTATATTCTTGTCAAAGGGTCAAAGTAATTACTTTGTCAAAATTTTATAAAAATTAAATGAGCCAAATTAGTTTTAGTTAAAATGTTGGGTACCACCTTAATATCATATAATATTTGTCTGTATTTTTTTCCCCCTCATACTACTGCCTTGTACTTCCAGATAAAGAAAAGTTAGTAGAAAACGCATATAATAACAATACATATGGTTATGGATTTTTTTTATGAAGACAGAAGTTTACTTTACACTTGTCATAATTGATATTTATGCTATTCTAAATAAAATGTATACTATTGGTGTTTTTTTCCTCAAAATATAATTCATATACTGACCCATAGCACCCTCAAAACTTTTGATAGCAGCTCCAACAGCAGTCTCTAATTGAATAACATTTACACCATTGTCTAATGTCTGAAAAATAAGATTTCATTCTTAAATAACAAGAACCTAAGAACAGATCTTTTAATATTTTGAATTGGTAGCATATTGTTTATATAGAACAGAGTTCTATCCTCCATGAAACAAGGTCAAACACTAGTGCTGATCAAACATGTGTAACAATAATTTTTCTACTAAAACTACTCAAATTATTACAATATATTTTTTGGCATAGAAATAAACCTAAAATATAAAATGTCCCTACCTTTGGGTTGACAATGATCTCCATATGTAGTGACTGATCATCTGTAACTCTTTTGATTGCATCTAAACTTATCCATAAATTATTGGTATTGAAAATTCTGTAAAAAATATCAGTGTAAATTAAGAATTTTTATGCATGTATTTCCTTAAAATTCAAAATTTGTTGCTATATCATAATTGCAAATCTTAAGACAACAGAAGATAAATGAGATAAAAAAAATGTGATGCTATTGCACATCAAGTCTGCTTATGAAATGTGAAATTTTTTTTTGAGAGAATTTGATACCACTGCTACTATTTAAAGAGGTCTTTGGTTCTCGTCTTAGGTATTTTTGTGCAGTGTTATATTTTCATATTTTCACTGTTTTGTTTTTATTTCTTATGTAAAAAGTTTTCTGACAAGTTCTGTTGTCCAGTGAATATCTCAGTTCTTGGATTATGTGTTGGTTCTTTTGATTAAAGAAATAATTCCTTCGTGTCATGCTCTATGCTCATTTTAACATGGGTAGGCATTATATTTGTCGATATTTTACACTGAGCGTTACACGAAGGAATTATTTCGATTCTAATAGGACACATACAGTATTTTTATAGGTCGAAGCATACCAAAATACCGTAAAAATGTTTGGCTTTTCCCGTTGCCTTCCCGAGGAGTCTGTGCATTACATTTCATATTTGATAAGTTTAAAATCTATGAGCAGGGTAAATATATGTTGCTTTATAAAAAATATATGATAAAAGTTTATGCTAGCTGCTTTAAAGGATAACGATGGAAATAATGTTAATATATACAGTAAGTTCGTGCGCATGTGTCAAACACATTTTGTATGCTCATTAGAACACGACTTTGTTTACAAAGTGTAATAAGGACGTCATATTAGAATATAATATCTTTGCTCACATTTATTTGGTAAACCATGCATTTATGACCTTCTTAGTAGTTAAGTGAAGATCATGCTTCATGCAATTTTCCAAGTTATAAAGGGGCATAACTCTAGAATGATAAATGACTCACTGCCAAAATTCAAATTCTGTCTGCAATTTTTTTTTCTTAGCATCATATATGAGTTTAATAAAATATGGATGAGGAAAACTAAAGTAAGAGTGGGTAAAAGAAAATGGTATAAACAAGAAGACAGACAGAAGGAAGGAAAGACAGATGGTCAAGAATAACACTTATTGCCACTTTCTCCTAGTGACAAGGGCATAAATACCAACTCAAAACAACAAAAGTAATGAATGCATAGACCTAAGTTTAAATGCTACTTACTTAAACTTTGATACACTTTTAAATTCATCAACCTGTAAAAACACAATATAATGTAACAATAGTTAATTTTAATGTCAATTTGTTTGCTTTTAACTACATGTATGTAAAGAAATAAATCAAGGTTAAATTTATTCAAAATTAAGAAATAGATGAAAATGACTATTGTACCAAAACAGGAATATGACAGTTGTTGTCCATTAGTTTGGTGTGTTTTATCATTCTATTTTGCCATTTCATAGGGAATTTCCATTTTATATTTTCTTCAGTGTTCAGTATTTTTGTGATTTTACTTTTTTTCTTGTACATTTATTCTTTGAAAAACATTTTTTTCCGAATACTGGTGGGAGGATCTGTGTATCATCCTTATCCTCTTCACTATGAGAAAAGAGGATGCTCTTTTATAAACTTTTACTGTGTCATATATTCTATTATAATCTCTTGTTTGGTATTTCATTATAATAACAATAACAAACACATAATCATTCTGATAATTTATGTAATAAAATAGACATCCTAAGATAATAGAAGTATGAATTATTTCTAAAGGATATATTAAATCCTAAATACACCTACAAGAAAAGCAACTATTATTTTTGATAGGAAGTATTATTTTCTATTTCCGTCAGATTAAATTCAGATTAAAATAACTAAATGTAAGTTAAATAGTTTATCCTTTTTAAGAAGTTTATATATAAACATGTAACAAATTCCTGTCTCTACTCAACATTACATGTTAATATAATTACTTACATGCTCTTTTGGAACTTGAGCAATTTCTAACAATCGTAATTTGCCCTCATATTCTACAAGGGTACCACCCTAGAAAAGAAACAAAAAGTTAAAATTGTAATAATACTGATAATCTCTAAGAAATCTTTAAAAAAAAATGCAAACATTTACTACTTATATTCTTGTCCAACAAAAAAATCCAGAATACTTTTTTATGCATTTACCTAAAAATAAAACTTTTCAACCATACGGACATCCTTAACTGATATATAATAAAAAATGAAAAAGCACAAAACATTTTGAGCTATATAATTATCACTCATGACATTTAGCTTTTATTTCTTTCTCTGTATTTTCCCGGTAGCTGGTAATGTATGATTAAAGTCCATTCTTTCAACATTGAAAATTATTTGTAATATTTATATTATCAGTGTCATTTGGTATTTTGAACCCCCTGAATAGTGAACTTAGGGTAAAATTATCACATGGGTCATTACACTGTCACTGCATGGCATTTTGAACCTGGGTTCACTTTCCATGGTTTGAAAATACCATATGAAAACTGAACATTTATTTAGGCAAGAACAAACTTATAAACAATTACAATTTTTAAATTCTTGTTTTGTACATTATAATTGTTGCCTCATGGAAAGTTCCCATGACTGTATAAATAACTGTATAAATCATGAATAGTAAGTATCTGAGACTATTTAGTCTTACCTTGACATCAGCTCTAGTTTTATCTGTAACCTCCATTACAAATTCTGGTGGCTGTTCTTGTTCCATTAAAAAGTTTAGAATGTCTTACAATAATTAAGGAAGATTATAATTTTTTGAGACCAGAAGAGCTCTAATTTCTATTATTTTCATTTCTTTGTGATTTATATTGAAATGATTTTCTGTATTTTCCTGTCATTTTTCTTCTTTTTTTTTTTAACATTCTTGCTGTTGTTTTTTCTATGGTCCGGTTGCTGTCTCTTTGACGCATTCCCCATTCCCATTCTCAATTTTATTCTTATTAATGTTAATGAACCTTGAATTTGTCTGAATATTTTTTTCTGCAACTAGTATCAAATTAGATGCTGACCGTTATCCTTATATGAAAATGGTTTTAGACACTTTCAAGCCAGGCATGGTGGATGTAAAAATCAATGAAAATTTTAAAATATACATTTTGAAGGATACTCAAATCTACTGTGGCACCAAGATTGTCAATATTTGATATAAATACATATTTCTTCCCACTGTCCAGAAATTGTTTCAATAAACCTGAGTTGACTAGACTTTGATAAACATCTCCGTGACCAGGTGGGTACCAGCTGAAAGGAAGTACAAAAGTTCAATATAGTATTCACATCAATATATTCTTTTTCTTTCCCCATTTGACTCTTAAACATGTATAAGTAGATGGACTGTGTGACCTATTACTCACTTTCTTTCCCCCATTTGACTCTTAAACATGTATAAGTAGATGGACTGTGACCTATTACTCACTTTCTTTCCCCCATTTGACTCTTAAACATGTATAAGTAGATGGACTGTGACCTATTACTCACTAACGATGAGTAATGTGCTTTTTTACTCATTTTTATTATTGTTCTTTTGTTGTACTTTAACATCAGTCCAAGGTTAGTGGGAGGGTTTGGCACTAGGAAACATATTTAACCCAACCACATTCTGTATGTGCCTGATATAAGTAAGGTTACTGGTGGAGAATTTTCTTATTGGCAATCATACCGTATCTTATTTTTATATGGAGCTGACATCTACTTTATATTGTTTGTCTTTATATTTTTTTTTTTAGATGAGTCTATGGTAAATGGTAAGTGATTTTATTGTGATGTTCGCTATTTTGGTAATTGCTGATCTCTTTTATACATTTTGTATTACCTCTCAGAATGAACAGATGTAAAACTACTAGCCATTGGCAAGAGAGATTCTGTTAACGCTTTGATATTGGTATACAGCTTGTCCACCATTATTCTCCATTCAACTAACAATATTACAAATTCTTCCTTTCAGTATTATCAGACGAAAACTGTTTCCTAAATGTAGCAGGGATTTTCTTTATATTCAGGTAATTCTGTGATGTAACTTACCTTTCAGTATTATCAGATGTAAAACTGTTACCAATAGGTAGGAGGGATTCTCTGTTAATTCTAGGATATCTGGAAAAAGATATTAGTATTACAGTTGAATCATGACTGCGGTAACTTGTAAGAGCAATTTGAATAAAACCATTTCCTTTCTTAGTATTAAATATAACAAAACATCTGTTTTAAACATATTTATATCACAAATCTTACTATACTTTATTTTTCAAATATCAATTTTACCTAAAACACATGCAGAAGTAATCTTTAGAAACAGATAAATGGTTAGAAAAAATAAATTCAGTTTTCTTTGGTTCATACCTGCTATTTTCAAAATGAAGTACTTATCAAAATATCATATAAGTCAGGCTGAACTGTTTAAATCAATACTCAGCACTAAATATATTCATATACATTTTCACAACTCTGGCATTTGGATTAAAAGTGTATAAATCTTCATCATAAATTTTAACAAAACCAGTTCAGTTAACCCTTTCCTCCATGGATACTTTTTTTTTAAATACTTGATTTGCATAGGATTTTTTCATAAAAAAAAATTCATCAGGTTTAAATTATTAACGCATTGCCAAAAACAAATATTTCATCAATAAAATGCCAGTCATAGATTCTTATGAATATCCTTTTTCTATTAGATACACCTTTTATTAAGTCTGATGAAGTTTTTTCCTAGGTGAGACGTTTCAACTGAGGGACTATGCAGGCTTCAAAAGGCGTCATTATGGAGTATTGGGGTGACGTCAAAAGGTGTCATTATGGAGGAAAAGGTTAAATGTATGAAGCTTCCAACCTGTTTTAGTTAAATGTATGAAGCTTCCTACTTGCTTTGGTTAAATGTATGAAGCTTCCTACCTGCTTTGGTTAAATGTATGAAGCTTCCTACCTGCTTTGGTTAAATGTATGAAGCTTCCTACCTGCTTTGGTTAAATGTATGAAGGTTCCTACCTGCTTTGGTTAAATGTATGAAGCTTCCTACCTGCTTTGGTTAAATGTATGAAGCTTCCTACCTGCTTTGGTTAAATGTATGAAGCTTCCTACCTGCTTTGGTTAAATGTATGAAGCTTCCTACCTGCTTTGGTTAAATGTACGAAGCTTCCTACCTGCTTTGGTTAAATGTACGAAGCTTCCTACTTGCTTTGGTTAAATGTATGAAGCTTCCTACCTGCTTTGGTTAAATGTATGAAGCTTCCTACCTGCTTTGGTTAAATGTATGAAGCTTCCTACCTGCTTTGGTTAAATGTATGAAGGTTCCTACCTGCTTTGGTTAAATGTATGAAGCTTCCTACCTGCTTTGGTTAAATGTATGAAGCTTCCTACCTGCTTTGGTTAAATGTATGAAGCTTCCTACCTGCTTTGGTTAAATGTATGAAGCTTCCTACCTGCTTTGGTTAAATGTATGAAGCTTCCTACCTGCTTTGGTTAAATGTACGAAGCTTCCTACCTGCTTTGGTTAAATGTACGAAGCTTCCTACCTGCTTTGGTTAAATGTATGAAGCTTCTTACCTGCTTTGGTTAAATGTACGAAGCTTCCTACCTGCTTTGGTTAAATGTATGAAGCTTCCTACCTGCTTTGGTTAAATGTATGAAGCTTCCTACCTGCTTTGGTTAAATGTATGAAGCTTCCTACCTGCTTTGGTTAAATGTATGAAGCTTCCTACCTGCTTTGGTTAAATGTATGAAGCTTCCTACCTGCTTTGGTTAAATGTATGAAGCTTCCTACCTGCATGCTACCTGCTTTGGTAAAATGTATGAAGCTTCCTACCTGCTTTGGTTAAATGTATGAAGCTTCCTACCCTCTTTGGTTAAATGTATGAAGGTTCCTACCTGCTTTGGTTAAATGTATGAAGCTTCCTACCTGCTTTGGTTAAATGTATGTATCTGTAGCTGTAGTTTTCCATATCTCTGTAAAACCTTGAGAGTATCCTCGTCAGTGTTGAAGGAATTCATCAATACAAGAGGAACATCAGTTCCATGGGTTCTGTTTAAATGCTACAATATATACACATGTCATTATCTTATTTCTAAAATCCTTTCAGTGGCGGATCCAGAAATTTTCATAAGTGGGGGCCCACTTTAGTCACGCTTCAGTGATTCCCTATATAAGCAACCAAATTTTTTCTCAAAAAGGGGGGGGGGGGGGGGGGGGGGGGGGGGGCCCGGGCCCCCCCTAAATCCGCCTCTGCCTTTGTTCTTCAAATTTGCCTCTAATTAGAAGAAAGAATTTTTTAGAAAAAAAGAAAGATTGTAAATAGAAAATAGTAGTGTACTGTTAAACTAAAATGTTGTATGGTTTCCAATGAGACAACTTTTCATCAGAGACCAATGACAAAGAAGAAACAAGTAACTGGAGTGACTGTTGCTTCATGTTTTGTGACAAATATTTCATAATTTTCTTGTTTTAAAGGTTTTAAAAAAGTGTATTACTGGTTCTTTAAGGATCCAAACATATCTTCTCATCAATATTTTTGTCTAAAATGATTTAAGGTGGTACCCAACACTTTCCCTAAAAGTAATTTGGCTCGTTTAATTTTCATAAAATTTTAACACAGTATCTACTTTGACCCTTTAACAAAAATATAAAAATTTTCAAAAATTTTGAACCAACTGTCTTGTCAGAAAAATTACACTGGTTATATGGCAGTTTGACAAACACCAATTTTTATCATTGAAAAGCTTAATATTCCCTTTACAACACAACGTAATTAAAACGTTAAGCTGACTTTACAGAGTTATCTCCCTGTAGTGTTAGGTACCACCTTGATAAAAAAAATGAAATCATTTAAAATGCTAACTATATTTAAGTACTCAATTACTTCTTTATCTTTTTTTACACATTGACATTCATAGCAAAAATGCTTTTTCAGATAAATATTTATTTATCTAATATCCCAAGATTCTTCAGCTGTTTTCATCTTATTTTGAACCGTATGACTTATAAGGTAATCCTGACATTTAATTAAAATCTTTTATATAAGTCATTTTAATACAATATATCAATAAACGTATATAATGTAACAGAATGTCATTTGAAACATGCATATTCCCTATTTACTATTACCTACATAATGTTAAACTATATAATTTACAAATAATAAGAAAAAAACCAAAAATAGAAACTTAAAATAACCCAGTGTCTTCTTTCATCTAGAATCATTTTCATAACAGCATGGACAACCACAATACTTTTGTTGGTAATACTACTGAATTATTAACCTTTAACTTGTTTGTCATCAGCTTCGATAACATTGATTTTTTTGGCGGGAATTTGCCCCAAAGTTGGTCCTCAGGTACAAAAAGCGTCAATTTTGACCTTTTTTCGTTCTTTTTCTCGACCTGTAAGTGCGAGAGATGCTAATAGATGCATCCATCTGTAGTTTACATGTAGCGTGGACACCAGTGAACACTTTTATCATAACAGTTGTTAGGTCGGAGTGAAACTGATCTGGGTTCATCAGTGTAAAGAAGGTCATTTGCACCAAAATTCACCAAATTTCGGAATTTTTCCAATTTTGAACTTTAACTGGACTTGCAACCGGAAGTAGTCGTTTCCTCGGCGTATGTTGATAATAGACACGACCAGTCGTTATGTGCCTTTAGGTTAACGGTATTTGTCAAGGTTTCAGTCCTCTGAACTCCGTGACTCAGACCTTGAAGGTAAGCCCACCCCTCCAAAAAACCCAATTTTGTCCGATATCAAATTTTGAAGTTTGTATTTGAGCTCAAAATGAATATTTAAAGTGAGAAACATGACATGAATAGTTTCAGATTGAGGAAACGTGCATACACTACGAAATAAATGGTATTACGATGACCTCTAAATGTATGGAGCGCCATTGATGCCAAAATAACGTTTTTTGGGTACGGCCGTAATATTACGGCCCCCGCACGACAAGGGTTAAGAATATAATTTGTGTTTTCAGCTGTGCATCACCTTCACTGGTCAATGTTGATCCAATGAATGTATATGTTGTAGAGTTGTCACTTGTTTTGTGAATAAATCCAGCTTTAATACTTTTCTCAAACAAGTGTAATTTTGCATCTGATCATGAGTAAAGCTCAATGTGTAGTTTGTTTAAGAATGTGTCTGTTTAGCTTCTCTTACCTCTATTTGTTGTACTGTGAGATCTAAGAAGGTCAACTCATTTCTGACACTGATTGTACTCTTTGGTCCTTTACAGCCCATACTAGTCCCAAGACCTCCATTTAATTTGAGGACTACTAACTTGTCTAATAAGTCCTTGACCTTGGCTGTTTCAGGCCTTGCCAGATCATTATATGGTTTTGCCTATGGAGAATTATAATTATGAATTTTCAAAGATTTTTTTAGAATGAGACAAAATGAAAGATAAGCAGCAAGTACCACAACATTTTCATATGAAATTAGCTTTCACTGATTTTTTAATATGCAGAAGGTCCATGGATATTTGAGGGTACGCAGCCTTCATTTACCAAGAACAACTAGCTAATAGTTTTAGTATAGTTAGAGTGTTTAAAGTGGCATTAAAATCTAAATTTCAATCAAACAAAAATGTTTATGACTGCAAATTGTCTTGTTTAAAAGGTAAAAATCCTCAGATGAGTACAAACATGTATGTAACCCTCCCCCTGATATATTATTCTGACTATGATATGAGCATTGTTTTGCTCTTACTACTAAATGCTTGGTACTGTGCTCAAAGCAGCAAATACAAATTCTAAAGTATTTGATTTGACCAAAATCAGGACCAAACTCACAACATTTCACACTTTTTCACAGGAACACCACCATGTTATGTTTATAGGCATTAACCATTTTATTTCTTGGTTAAGTAACCTTTGGTAAAAAAACATAAACAAGAGTTTAATATAATTGTTCAAGCCTTTGTTACTTTTATCAAATAAATGAATAGCAAGGTGCAGAACTGGCAATGAAATTTTATGAGAACCAAACAAACAATAAGAAAATCAATATAATATCTAACTTTGATCAATTGCAACACAATTCTAGTACAGTATATTGTGTTTTATATGTACCAACTGGTACTTACACCTCCTTCTGGTAACAGTTTAATTTTATCCCATAATACTGATGGTCCAGTTTCCTGTAGGTATCGACCAAATAACTGTTCAAATCCAGCTAACTCAGTTCTAGCTAACTAGAATGAAAAGTGAAATTATAATTATAAATCAGTTAACTTGCAAGAAAAATATTATTAACCTACAAAGGTGGACAAGTTGACAGATAAGATTTTTTTTTATAGCCGTTGGGTTGACATTAGAGGTTTAGAGTAGAACTTATCTTCCTTTTATGGTCAACAGATTCACAAGATGATGTAACCAAAATATTGTAGCCTCAACTGAAGTTCAGTGATATATAGTTACGGTTAAATGATATGCATCAATACGCTTATGAAACTTATAAACAATCTTTTGCCATGATTATAACGAATAAGCAGCAATAACCAATAAAAGGGCTTTTTACTGTTCAAACTAAATAATAAATGCAATGTGCAACACTGTGTAATACAATATGAATCCATTATAGTCCTCATCCTTTAATTTGTAATTTAAATCAATTAATTTAGTAAACAGATGCACAACTTGACAGGGCAACAGATGTAAAATACAAAATAAATAATGTGTAAATAGTTGTAAAGACATTTTACTTTTGTTTGTACATGTATAAATTTTGTTTCAAATCCATGAAACAGGTAACTTGTAAATGTACTAAGTTAATACTTGACATAAGTTTAATTACCAAAAGCTTAACAATTGGGTGCATACTGATAGGTATAGTAAAAAAAGCTCAATAAAATCAAAATCCATAAACTGGATGAAAAACAAATTCATATTCAGGTAGTATGGAACATTTTGTGTGAAAAGTAAATTCTACATTCATAAGTTTAAAGATCATTCAGACATTCCCAGTAAACTTATTAAGTGCCCTAATACAACAATCAGATGCAGGACCTTATAAAATCATACAAGGCACCAACCTTTCACCCTGGTAAAATATGTAAATCATAAGATTTTAATTCTTAAATTATTTTTTTATTTTTTTTTTCAATCTTTTTTTATTTTTTTTTATTGATACTTACATCTTGTTGTGCAGTAGGAGCAGTCAGAATTAATTTCTGAAGCTCCTTGCCCATGGACTGCTGGGCATCTTGTCGTGTTCTTTCTATGAACTGTACGTCACTTCCAGTTCTTCTGTGCCCACGTACAAATGCTGTCTGTAAAACATGCAAACATCTCATAAAGTTGGTATTCAGACAAATCATTTATATTGAAACAGTGACAGTTCATGATCTATTCAGTAACTGCATGGGAATTGTTAAAAATCGGTTATTTTAGGAACATTGCACATGATATTTTGGGGTCACAAATAAGACAACAACAACAAAAAACATAAAATTCATAAGATTTTTTCAGTGGTAGTGAAGAATAAAAAATTATAATCTGTGAAACAAAAAATATTTCCATCTCTCTAAATGGCATATATCTGTAAGTAAAAGTATACTGTTAGTAAGTTTAGAATTTAATGTGCGAATTTATCTGTGTCCAGCTTCTATAGCATTGCCAGATTAATATTAAGAAAAGCATTTAAATTTTTTCTCAACTACTTTTAAAACAAATTTCTAATGCTTTTAATTCGTATTAACAAAAACGTATTTCTAATGCAAATTGGTTAATTCGAATTAGCCAATTCGAATCAATTTGAATTAAAAAAGAAGAGTGTGTAAACGCAATTAGCGAATTCGGATTGTCTTCGATTTCAAATTCAATTTGAATTAAATGTACGTGTGAATGAGGCATTAGTAACTGTTACAGTTTATATCCTTACCTTAATAGATTTACAAGCAGATTTTTTTTTTAATATCTTAAAGTTAATTGACTTATTACCACATGCAAGTGAATATACCTCAAGTAATGTATAAAATGATAGGCGTTCTACATCTTCAGTTTCCATGATTGAAGTGGAACAATAATGGGATGAAATCATGTAATATCATATATGATTTAAAGTACTTATTTACATTCATTTATATATATGTCTGAGGCAACATATGTTCGAATCTCTCGATGATCTTTTAAAGACATCTTACTTTTAATGGTATACACAAAACAAATGTAAATGAAATTATCAATAAACTTCATTTGAATCATCACAGGACCTTATATGAGAATAGCTTTGCAATTTTATCTATGGCTCTCGACACAATGACACATTGAGCTAATAGGAATGAACTCTGTACAGTACATGTAGTCGGAGATTACTCTGACATCCAAAGGCTGTTTTGCCAGACAAGCTGGGGCCGTGGGACAGTTGGCACAAGAAGCGAAGAAGCAGCGCATCTATTTTGGGTGGGCAAATATCCCGTTTTTGATATGGGACGAGCTCTGACGTCCCACCGCCCCAGCTTGTCTGGCAAAACAGCTGTTGGATGTCAGAGTAATCTCGGACTAAGTACATGTAACTAAAAAGTACAGCGAAACCTGACTGAACCTAATCCTACAAAACATGTTTTTACGCAAGATCAAATTGTATATGTTGTGAACCTATTAAAACTGAACATCGGCCAAAACGGAATCCAATCTTAAGTCCCTAAGAGGTTCAATTTAAACAGGTTTCATTGTATGTAACTTTGTTGAATCTGTTTACCTCTGCATATACTACATGTGAATTTACATATATATATTTCATTTTTTATTTTGGAAATATTTTGTATTTTAGTGAAATTATTTTACATACTTCTCACAGTTTCAAACCACAATCACCAGGGATGAAAACACAGACAGAGGTGTATCATCACTTAATTATGCACAACAAAAGCATTAAATTTAAGTTCATTTAAATCAAATCTATAAAAAGCTAATTTTACATGTAAAACTTAAAAGTTTATAATTCTTTCCTTTTTTTGTCAATCTTGTGGTATTTAAACCTTTCAGTGTTATATTGATATGTATGACATGTACAAATTTACCTTGTAACAAGTTAATATTAACTGTTTTTTAAGAACATGTAAACTTTTAAGACTTATTCATTGGATTATGGTAATGAAGAGGAAAATTTCTGCAACTGTAGAAGAGTTTTTCTGACTTTGATTTTGCCTCAGTACACAGTACATGGATGCCCAACTCACACTGTCATTTTTTACGTTCAGTGGCAGTGAAATTGGGGTCAAAAATCTAATTTGGCATTGAAATTAAAAAAATTATATCATAGGGAACATGTGTACTAAGTTTGAAATTGATTGGACTTCAACTTCATCAAAAACTACCTTGTCTAAAAAAAATTACCTGAAATGGGACGAAGGGACACACAGACGAATGAACGCACAGACCAGAAAAAAAATGCCCTTCTACTATCACAGCTGTATTATAGATAGGGCATAAAAATCAGAATAAGACATGATGTTTACAGTAAATGCTGCTGTGGCTGCTGGGTCAACAATGTATTCGTTTGTGATTAGGTCAGTTTATCATTAGTGGAAGGTCTGAATGATATGTGGCATGCAGATGTGTTAACATTGCCATTTCCATAGTGATTATTTGGCCCTACCCACTCAGTCATGCTCTATTAACTTAAAATATTTTTGATAGTTTACAGGTTATAATTTGTGATTATGTAAGTCTGGAAACCTAGGGGTATGCCAATGACATTTTGAAGGGGGTCTCATTGGGAAGTTCTGATCCCGTATCCCTCTTAGTGTTTTGTCAGATACCTGCATACCGCTTACACTGTGTACGTTAGCAATTATAATTTTTTTGTAATTTCCCGTGTCTCGCTAGACTTCATTTCCCGTTTTCACTGCACAATAATTTGACTTTCACGCTTAGACCCCAATAAGACCCACTTTGAAAGCATTTGTATTAGCATTGGTGCATCTCATCTCATATAGCTTATTTTGCCTTGTCCCCTTAGTCATGGTTCATTGACTTTAAATGTTTTCCATAGTTGACATGTTAAAATATTGCCATTTTAGTTTCAGCACTTGCATTATACCATGAGTACATGTATCAAAATTACATAAAGGTGAGACATATATTTGCGTCAACAATTAAGTAGTATAAAGTACTTCTAATCTATATTTCCTCTATAAAATGTTTTATTGTTAATGTTTTATTGTATCAATGAAGCTATAAAAAATAAAGACTGAATAATGTTAAAAGACCAATATCCCTGAACAGTGAAGGACACAAAAATTAAAAAACTAATAATAGGTTTTACTGCTTTGGTTCTGGTAAATATCTGCATCAGAAATGCAAAAGTTTGGAAAGACAAAAAAAGTGATTGAGAGCTTTAAAAGAAAGTTGCAACCTAAGGTTTTATTACAATAAGTTATGTTTATTAAATGGAAATTAGCAAAGAAAATGTATCATTTATACCATGCCATTACCAAAAAACTGGTTACAGGGCATATGGTATTCTCAGAGGTGAACTTATTGGCTTTGCTCATTGTTGAAGGCCATTTAACTCCTGTGTAATTCCTTCTCTTGTGAAGAATTGTCTCATTTAAATATGCTGAGGAAGTTGCAATCTGAGTTAAAACTCCATTGAAATAAGACATATCTCTGTTCATTTCAACAAATGCAAGCCTAACAAACCCTGTTGAATCTGTTTGGTTTCTTTTGAAAAACTGATGGTTGCAACCGTTGCATAAGGAACTTCAAATGTTCTGAGCTTGCCACAAAAATTGCTCATCCAGAATTAAACCCAATCTAAATCTGTAAATGTTTTAAGTATGTGTGACTCTATACCAAATGTGTAGTCAACTGATATTTTCTGTCAAATTAGTAAGTAACATAGTTATTATTCTTAAAATAATAGTTCCATACTTGAATCAATTACTTGAATGCAATGTTGACATTTGTTATTATCCCATAAGATATGACATAAAGTTGGTAACAGAATTTCAGCAGCTACACTGATCACTTTCAATATAATTAAAACCATAAACTTCATACATTTATAGAAGATTAAATCACTAATTTCAAAATTGAAACCTTCAAATTTTCTTATCAAATGTAAACTTTTGAATCTTTTCAACTTTTCACTTTAGTAGATTTAAATCTTACATAATAACATTTCTATTTTCAATTCTTTTACTGAAATTATTCTCAAATCAACTGATCTCATATAAATTAGTACAATTTATGTATTGAAATTGAAAGTATTTTCTGTTTTTAAAATAACATGATTTAAAAAGAATAGAGTTAATTGGTGAAACAAGATATATACAGCTTTTCACTATTTTACAAAAGCAGTATTTCTTGTATAAATATATACATTTTGATAATATCAATAAATATACTGTTTATTATTTCTAGCTTATGATATAGTAATGGTGTTCTTTTTTGTCAAACATAGATTGTCTCCCATTTGCAAGTATATTTGTTTTCACAATCAGAAATGTATATAAATGTCATCTTGCAAATTATAATTCATCATTAAAATTGTATGTCCAAATCAATAACAAAAGGCAGACCTCTGACAGTAATGATAATTTTGAAAAAAAAATCCCTGGACTTATATTTATCATATTTCTCGTTAAGTCCAAACTTGAAGGTAAATAAGAAGACTGAAGTCTATGGATAAGTTTATTTCAAAATCAAAATATGTCAGATGTTAATATAGGACAGAATTAAAATCACAATTAAAGGTTATAAAGATAAAAGTAATTATTAGTTTGATGTAATTTTTTCTTTGATTAACTAAAAGATTTCTTTTCTTGACGTCTTTTCTTTTTTGTTTGTTAATAAACTTTTATGAATCAAATGACTTTGTGTGAACAAAATGAAATGTAATGTTCAAAATATCGCTTATATAAGAACAAGCAGTCAAAATGTCTTGATCATTTGACTGGCCAGGAAATACATCCTCATATGATTAAAATTTGATAAATCTTCATTTTGACATCCCAAAGATCAACCGATTTCCACCTGTATAATTAATTAATTTTCACAAAAAGAAATAATATAGATTTTTTTTTTTGTGATATAATATTCAAACTATTGTAACTATCTGTTCGCTTACCACCTGATATTATACCAAAAGAAATATTTTTAGAGTTTTATCTTTAGAATTTGCTTGCAAATGGAAGTATTGACCAACCAGAATCCCTTGCAAATGTGAGATAATCAATTTCTACTAAGCATTAAGCGTGTAAAAGTAGAGAGTCCTCACTTTTTAAGATCTGAAAAATAAAATGTACATAGCACCTACGCCCACACAATGACTTACCTCTGGCCACTGGAGCTGTTCAAAGAAACTTTTATTACTGCTCTTTATTTTACTCATACTTTTTTAGAACGAGGAAGTAAAATAAAAAGTAACCTCACAAGCTTAACTGCTAATAATCAACTGATCTAGAGTAATGAACAGTATATAGTCTTAACAAAAGTCAAATTATGTACAATTTAATCCTTAAATCATATTGATGATAAATTTGAAACAGGACTTATTATTATTTGTATGTTAGTTTGTGTCAGTTAGTAAAAACGAATGATTATGATATACTAAATAAGAACAAACATTAACACTTCCTTCAGCAATTTTATATGTAGTTCCCATCATTTTGCTCTATCACATTTGCAAAGGTGTAGTCTATGTATTCATAAACCAATTTCTCAGAAAAATCTTGTGTGGCCTACTTTGGTAAAAACAACTTTTTAAGAGCTCTTAGTAAAAAAAAAAGCCTTTTACGTCAACATACTTTTCTTTTTTTACTTTTAAACAAGTAGCGTGGGATAAAGTAAAACATATTTGACATTATATATAAACCAAATGTTCTCAACTTACAAATTAGATGACACTGAAATATGAAACTATGATGATAGGCCACAATAACATAATTCTTTGGCTTCACAGCAGATAAAATAAAGAAGAATTTTTTTTTAACCATATTTCCTTTCATCATTCTTTTCTCTTTAATTTTACCTGTCAGAGATAAAAAAAATATATGTGGCCTTACATTTTTTGTTAAAAGAATAATCATCATAACTCTTTAGTTTGAAATAACATTTTTTTTAGTTAAGTTTATGGATCTTTTAGAAATAAGTACCTTTTTTAAATAATTCAATAGGGATGAAATAGATGTTTAATGCAGATTTTAACGATTTTCACTATATTGAACAAAACATATTTGTCCACTTTGCTATCATATCACTCTGCCAATAAATATTATATAAATGATGTAACAGATATATACTTATTAAAAATTCACAGGTAATGATTGTACAAGGTGTGAGATGATACTAAACGTCTATAAGTCAATACACAAATCAATCGTGTTTTGCTTTGGTAACAATCATTTCGTGCTATTTTCTTTTGATGTCACAATCCATTTTGGTGGCTTCTTAGCAGTGTGTCTGCATCTATTAAAGCAATGTTGATTTTTTTGTTGGAAAGTTTGGGAATTTAAAAAGTGTGAAAACAATATAAAAACAGTATTGATAAAATAAAAATTATGTTTAATGGTACTCATTTTCAAACTGAGGCATAGGCCTGTGTCATACCTTGTTTTTCTTCCAGTTTCTAAAGCTTGTAAAAATAAATTTGATATTCCGACAATGTACAACTAATGCATATGTATTTTTCATTCTTTGATTCAACATTATGTGACTTAAGCCACTAGTCCTATACCTAAGTAAAAATAGATGTCTGCCATTGGTTTGATTGATTGAACTTTTTAGCAGACTGATACATAGGGCGCTGAATGGCAATTTAAAATAAATAAATTAATAAATGAACTAAGACAAATCAAAAGAAATGAGGAAGTTTTTATGAGACAAACAGGCTAAACTATTATCATGTTATCGAAACAATTTTCAGATATTTTCAGTGTTTTTATAGAAATTTTAAAATATCGCTACAAAGTATAATACACTACAAATTCAAACACTTACAATCAAGGAAGACATTGTTCAGGCAAACGTAAGCATAAATATACTCCATTAACAGCTGTCTCTACTGTTACTTTTTTTTTATGGTGAAAACATCTAAACATATTATGTTTACCTTTGACATTCACAGGGGAAAAAAGATGCGATAAGATAGAGTTTGAAAAAAAAATTGTCTGGCATTTTGTATTAATTCAGCAGTTTACATCAGTAAACAATGCATAGAAACAACCCACAGCCACTTGTCTCAAGATTTCCCCCCCCTTCAAACCATAATATAACATGTTAAGGTATATACTAAAAAAAAAAAAATTGAGACAAGTGCCTGTGAAAGAGCCATTAAGATTTTTGTTTTTTTGGTTCACATGTACAGCTTGAAATTTATATAATCCTCCAGTATCTCCTCATGATGTACCATCTAAATAGTCTCAACTAGAAAATAAACAATCTGCTGTCAAATTTGGAATTATAACGTACAGCAAAGAAAATGATTGCTGTGGTCATAAGTTCCCACCTTTACAACAAGATTTTGACCTTTAACCTTCAACTAAGCACAATCTTTAAGCCTTAAATCAAAAGGTGACACCCCTCTAACCATGCAGTCTAAACAATGAACTTAAAATCTACAGGCTAGGAACTCAACTTTTGGAAAATTTGAGTTAGATTCTATGGATCTGTAGATATGTTAATTACAGGCCTGAGAGCAAAATTACAATCATAGGCTGTTGGGCTTGTGAGTTCCAGGTGAAGACTGTGCATGGGTAGTCCCAAGACTATACATTCATCATGAAGAATGTGAAAGTTGTTTATGTGTATGAAATGCACAACTGAACTCGTATCAATGAGACAACAACCACACAGCATAAAGGTTTATACAGCCCCTGGTAAATCCTACTTTGTATATACTTCAAATGCTTCCATGGCGTGCAATTTCAAGGAGGTAAAATGAGTAGTTATACATATGTCAATAGGACACTTCTTTTTAACTTCTGATTAACAAAATGTACTATAACTGATCAAAATAAATATATCAATAATCCAATAATGATAACACCTATCATCTGCTGGATTTTTCATTATTTGTCAGTTAAATAAAGGCTATAGATATAATTAAAATGTGACAGATTGTAAGATACCTGAGAAATATATGAGTTATTATTTTGCTATGAAATTTATATATATGGATCAGGATTTACATCCATATTTCAATATATGAATTGAGTGTGATTTTTACCCCAGGATCATGCCTCATGTCTGTTCTAAAATTTGATGTTGAGAACATCCATCCCCCTCCCCCTTCCTCTCATTAGCCATTGTGATTGATTATTCACATAAATCCATTGAATTATACCTGGTGCAAAATTTTAGAAAGTTGTGTGAAGGTTAATGTTTACCACTTATTCCTATTAACAGATTAAATTACAAACTTTTATTTAATTCTAAATTCTTTCACTACTTAAAAATTGAATAAAAGTTTTTGAGATTGATTTTTCTTTTGAAACAGAGCAATTATACATTTTTCACCTTGTATCAGGTTTTATAGTTTCTTGGAAAGATTTGTATGCAAACAAATATCACCCAAAAAAAATAATTATGATTTTTCCAGGAAAGGTGTAAAGTAGACCGAATAATCTGTCTCTAGTGTGGGTACATTTGTCATTTCATATTTTCTTTTCATCATTTGGCTATTTTATATATTTTTTTTTTTGTGTCCACGGAAACGACACAAAAAAAAATTAAAAAGATGAAATAGCCAAATGATGAAAAGAAAATATGAAATGACAAATGTACCCAAACTAGAGACAGATTATTCGGTCTAGGTCTAAAGAGATGCTTTGCAAATACAGTGGTGCAATTTACAACTCATTGAAAAATTAATTCACATTACATCAGTTTTAAAAATGTACAGAGGATAGCTTATTACCATATTTATTCAGAAGATTTTTCTGCCAGTATCATACATGAGTGTCCACTTATTTATGATTACTGGTACATTTCTAATTAAGTAAAATGTAGGAAACTCAGTAAAGTATTGTTGAAGACCCCTTTCACACTAGGACATTTAGACCAATTGGAAATAGATCTGTTTGCTTTAAATCGATTTAAGGGCTAATGTGAACGCTTTGATTCAATCTATAATCTGTCTAAAACAGAGAGGAAATTAGTTAACCACCTGCATACATGTATGTACATGTGCTTTTTCTTAAACCCAATCAGTGGTTGCATTATGTCATATCATATTATTTTATGTTATTTAGAGACTTTGGTGTCAAGCACAGATCTTAGATAGTCCCTGATTAATTTAATCACAACTCTTTTTAGACAGGGACAATTAATAGCCTTGATATACTGTATAGTGTATAGAAACATCATACCCGTCTATTGTTAAAAATAACTGGGTATGTGTTGACCTTGACCATTTGAGACAGTGCGTTCCTGCCACATTATTGATATGTAGGTCTCCTTTTATTCATACAGTTTAACTATTCATATAAGTTACGTCAAAGAGGGTGATATTTAATTTACACCATGGTACTAATGCAAAATGATAGCTTTCAATAAGTACAGAGGGTGACTAGCACTTGTATATATATATATGGTGGTTTATTTTAACTCAATGGTTGTGAGAGCTGACATGAAGGTTATAATCACTATGTGTACACTTATGACAACAAAAATATAAATCAAAATACATGTTTACATGACCAATGAAGGAAATAAAATTAATAAGCTCTGCTCACATGATCAAAATTAAATTCAAGTCAGTAACGAAAAGATCATCTCCAACTACTTTTGTTTGCTAGTTGTAAAGCTCTCAGTTGCATCCTAAAATAAATATATATTAGATTTGGTAAGTATGGGAAACACTTTAAAATCAGTGAGATATGCAATATGAGATCAAATTTACGTGAGTTGCATTGAATATTCAGTATAATGTATTTGCTTTTTTTTCAGCTAGTGTGGACAATTCTAGAGCTAGGCTATTGATGCATGTTGCAGTTATTACATTACAGTTAAATAAATTACATCATACATAATATTGCTGACGACGTGGGTATAACAATTAATTTAATTCAATGCTTTTACATTTGAAGTCATAAAAAAATTTGATTTTGTTTGAAGGGACAACACCTTGGTTCATCCATAGTCCAAATATTTAATGAAAAGTTTAAAATAGAATCAAATTACAATATAAATCACAAACAACCATTTAAGAATTAACCACCAATCCTTTAATAGCTTGAAATAATAAACATTAGAAACAAGGATTTTATACATATATTGTTTGCTTTTCACATTAAATTGCTTCATGAAAAAAAAAAATCCTTACAAGACAGTGTATATCGTCAGATCATTATTTTGTACGTCATACAATTTGTTTTACAGTATTATGAATACATTTTCAATGGAAATTCTGACGTCACAATGAATTCTTAATAGCAAATAACCAAAATACGATGATAATATTAACCCTATGTTTAAACATATGTAAATGCTATTAAAAATTTAATAAAAATGAAATGGAATATGAAGTTCATAAATAATATTACACATTTTACAAGGACACAATCTCACATTTAGTGATTTTTAAATAGTAAAACAATTACAAGGAAGATAATTACAAAAGCCAACAATTAATTTGAAATGGTCAAATATTCAAGTCATATAATAATACATGGCAGGAAAATCTCATTTCACTGTCTTTTTAACCACCCCTCACAAGCGTCTTTGGTGCCACTACATTCTATATGTGCCTACTTCAGTCAGGAGCCTGTGGTTAAGAGGTTGTTTGTTGCTGTCAAACATATTTTTTTACCACTTATAGTTTTAGCTTATTAAATCCTTAGGTTTTCTTGTTTGGACTGTTTCACCTTTTGTCATGTGGGGAAAGAGGGGGGGGGATGGGGATTACCAGTATACCAAAATATATGGTCAAGCATTTAACCTGTCACAGAACACATATAGTGACATACAGTTACATAATTCAACACCCTTCGGTCTGTGGTGGATAGCTATTTCATTGATAATTATGCCACATTGCCTTATCACTGAACTTATTAAAAAGAAGATGTGGTATGATTGCCAATGAGACAACTATCCACAAAAGACCAAAATGACACAAACATTAACAACTATACGGCACAGTACGGCCTTCAACAATGAGCAAAGCCCATACCGCATAGTCAGCTATTTATTGTATTTAACAGTAAAACAGTCAAAAGATAAGAACAAGGGTACATCTTTAAGAGGGGCATCAAAATAATATTTCTATTTACATGTTTTATATCTACTCAAAATAAATACCTTTAGTCTGTCACCCAAAAAATACAAAACCCATATTTTATATGAAATAGCTAGTTGTTGTGCATTTTAAATACTAAAGTATGCAGCGCACTTCATATTATCGTTTCACAGAAAATAAAACTCTCTTTGATATTAACTTTTAAAATCATGCATGACTTGTAAATACTAGTTTTACATTTAAAAACAAAAATCAATTAAATGCTTTTAAAATTTCACTTGTTATTTAAATTACATGTAATTTTATATTTATAATTATTTTCTTACCCAATTCTCAGTCATGTTCTTATCATTCATAGTTCTCTCCTACTCCTAACTCCTTACTTAATTCATGATATGTTTATTTCATGATTTGTCGAGAAAAAAAACCAAAAAAAAGTACTTGTTATTCATTAGACAATCTGACGAGTACACGTAGTAATCTTGTCTCAGGTGTTCATTGATTGTTTTGCAATATGGAGTTCAATTTCTATAGTCTTTGTGAGTTTAAATAGCCAAATGGTTTAAAAAATGTATGGTAATTCTAGAAATCTGTAGAATATACTGAAATATTCATAAGAAGTGTAAAGGTTTTACTCATTCGTTGAAGACAAATTTCAGATTTGCATTTTTCTGACTTTTATAAACGCATGTATACAGGTAAGTGACGTCAAAGTTGTCGTTTGTTAAAATTATGCAAATTAATAACAAATGCCTTATCAAATTTTATTGCTTTTTCTTTTTTTTACGTTTTTAAACAAGGAAGAACAAACTTTTTGAAAATTTATCCTTCAAGCATTGGTAAACAAGAAAATATGGAGATGTCTGACCATAAATAACTATTGAAAAGACGACAATTTTTTAAATTTAAAAATACTGTTCCAGTGTTGGTTTAATTTATATAATGCTTCTAAAAAAACATGGGTCAACATTTAGCTTGAGGTCAAAAGACTTACTTACCCCAGGAGTAGATTACCTTAGCCGTATTTGTCACAACTTTTTGGAATTTTGGGTCCTCAATGCTCTTCAACTTTGTATTTATTTGGCTTTTTTAACTATTTTGATATGAGCGTCACTGATGAGTCTTGTGTAGACGAAACGCGCGTCTGGCGTATAAAATTATAATCCTGGTACTTTTTATAACTATTATGATTAAAAAAAGATGTGGGTATATGTTTGTCAGACAGTAACCAAGTGACAAAACAATCCAAAACATTGATATATTCAGGCCAACAGATAGGAACTGGATAGGACCTACACTAATTTAATTAAGAATTTGTTTTCCATGTATTCTATGACAAGCTTATTTCTCAAATGCCCAGGTTTTAATTCACCTATTAAATGCAGCAATAGTACTTTTATTTTCTATTTGACATAAATAAAACAGATGATATGTATCTATGTAAAACTTGATGTGACCCAAGTGTGAATGATGGGTAGGTGTTTTAACTTGCATGACACTAAAGACTAAATTTGTTCATTTAAGTATCGCATGTCTGTCTATGAAAAAAATAACACCTTTAATTTCAGAGACAAGTGCCTGTTATGTGTGGTAATAAACAGTATCTTTGACCAACATATCAGAAAAACACCATCTTTAAACGAAATAATCTCAGGCTTTTGTTGAAATAACATTTCAGCAAAAATCTGTGGTGTCAAATATGCAGGTATGAAAAATATTCTGCATCAAGAAAGAATAAAAGATAAATAATTGATAACAGAAGAGAAGGGGAGATAACCTTTGAAATTATAAAAAAAAACTTAAATTCTGCATTTAAAACTATGAACATAATAAATGAACAAATTTATTCAATTTGATAAAAGACAAAACCAAGACATAACAGTAATGAAATGCTTCGCTGAGCACAGCCTGGTACGACCACAGATGTCGAAGCCTAACAGTTGGGGCAAATTTGGACACAATATTCAAGCGTGGACACAATATTCAAGCTTTGATTGTGATCAAATTGTGACAAAATATAGGTTTCTGACACAAAATATGAGATCTGTACACTCAAACACAAGATATTGTCTGGAAACTAGAAAAATGTTCGTTTTTGGCCCTTTTTAGCATGTGGTATTGAACGTTCTTAAATAATTTATAGAGATCCAATTAATTAAACTAAAGTTATGGTCCGGAAACCAAATGTGTTTTGGACGATGAAGCAGACGATGCTGACAACACCATCATAGCATTATAAGAACCAAAAATATGTCGTAAAAAAATATGTATAAAATAAGACTAATACAATAAAATGTATACTATTTTTCAGGCAAAAAAGAAGAAAACTTCAGACAGCCAAATAATAAATATGAAGATGATTTCTTAATAACAGGAAGAAAATAAAGAAAAGAGAAGAGTTCTAATGTCCCCTGTGTTGCACCTTTTTTTCATACAAGGTACAAGGGCAATAATACACTTTTTTTGTTATTTAAATTTTTTTGTCCACATCTTAGAGAAATGAATGCTTTAAAGGTGTCAGACCACCAATTACTCCCTCCAATTTAGAACGTATGTAAAAGTAGCCCTACTCTGACACAAAATAGTGCTTTTGATGTCCTTGTTTACTTAAACTAACCAACAAATTTGCAGAAATGAAACTTTTGGTGAAAGAGAAATACATCTAGATCATTTTGAGCCAAAATTTACTTGTCTATGAGTTGCATTAAACATTGAGGATTAATGCGCTCCATAGTATACTAATTTTAGATTTCCAGAAAAACAGGGTTTTTTTTGGAGTACCTCTGTTTGATGGTCAGTTATTTTGTTAGAAGGCTTTAAAGGTATGGTGAAAATTGGCATGTAGAAAGCTGATACATGTACAATTAAGGATATACCTGGTTTCTATGAAGTTAAACTTCAGGTAAAATATTTAGAAAGCTGTGAAAATTGAAAAATTTGGTTGAACAGATAGGGATTTTTAATTGGTGGTCTGACACCTTAAAGCAAGTTCTATTGTGAGTTCCATTAAAATTAATATTTCCAGGGACATAGATTGTTACCAATATCTGATCGGTACTTATTTTCAAAAGTGTCAAATACATTACTGATATAAAGATGTAATACCACCATTGATTTTCCCCTATTAGTCTTTGTTAAATTCTGCACTTTTCCAAAAATTATGCCAAATTTACCTTTCTTTCAAATAAAGAAATACTAAGTCTTGGCATGAGTACAGTTTTTCTCCTGTCCAACACTAAAGAAAAAAAATCACATAATGTTTCATTTCATATAATGAAAGTGTAATCAAACTTTCTGTTTAAAGGGAAATAACTCAATCACATAATAACTACCACTTTTGGTTACTAGAAAGGGCTACAAGTCATCAATGAGAAAAGCTAAAATCGTGAAAATTGAACTCTACTGTAATTAAGTCACAGGAAATATCAACATACCATTTTCATGCTAATGAATGGACACTATTGGTCTATTTGTACTGTAAATAAAAACCAGATGCTCCGCAGGGTGCAGCTTTATACGACCGCAGAGGTCGAACCCTGAACGGTTGGGGCAAGTATGGACACAACTTTCAAGCTCGATACAGCTCTGAATTTGGATTGTGATTAAATAGTTGACACAGCATAGGTTTCTGACACAGAATGAATGTGGTCTAATGAACTTAAAACTATCTTTTTTTGCTTTGGAGCAATTCACTATGCTGTTGAATATTAATCCTCTCAAACAAAAAATATTTGAAGAAATTTTCTTTTTAATTTCTGAAATCTGAAATGAAAAAATTCACCTCCCCCTTTCCTTTATTCCAAAAATGATCTCCATTCAAATGCTAATGCAGTTTGCAACAATAACTACTCATTTAAATACATCATAAATATTAAAATACAAAATGTCATACAGTCATGGTTAAAATTAATATTAATTAATAGTAACTTCTAAAAAAATAAATGGGGAATGTGTCCAAAGGGACACAGACGATGCCCCCTCTAGCATATTACATTATAAAGGGACATAATTTTAGAACTATAAAAGTGAAGCTGCCAAAAATTGAACTTAAACTGAGTTTAGAGGAAATAAGCATAATATACACATTTCATTAAATTTAGTTAAGACAAACTTAAGTTAGTAGAACAGAAACTAAAAAATTCTTCAATTTTTCCATTTGTAAAGGGGCATAATTCTAGAATGGTAATCAAAGTGCTTGTAATCACTGAATGGTAAAGATTGCTTTAATTTATCAGTTGGTAGTGAAGTGAATATTGCATTGTATATTGTATATAGCATTGACTTAAGTTGATTCAACTACTCTTCTGGACAAAGAAAGATAACTCCAATTTTCAAAGAAGATTTCATAAAGTATTGGTTTTAGGTGATTCAACATCCATTCTGGACAAAGAAAGATAACTCCAATTTTCAAAGAAGATTTCATAAAGTATTGGTTTTAGGTGATTCAACATCCATTCTGGACAAAGAACGATAACTCCAATTTATTGTATTGAAACTACAAAAATGCTTGTTTTTGGTCCCTTTTTGCCCTTTTTCCTAAACTGTTTGCCCCATAACCCTTAAAATATATCCCAACTTTCTACTTAAGGTATTAAACATTGTGGTACAATTTCAGAACAATTGGAATACTTATACACAACTTATTGTCCTGACACTAGATAAATGCTTGTTTTTGGGCCCCTTTGGACCCCTAATTCCTAAACCTTATTGACCATAACTCCCAAAATCAATCCCAAGCTTCCTTTTGTGGTTATAAACGCAGCTGGATAACTCGGACTAAAACAAAATCAACCTATAACAAAATCGGACAATAACAAACCCGGACTGTAACAAACTCGGCCTACCATTATTTATATGCAGAACTATATTGAACAAACTCGGACTACGATTAGTAGATTGGTTTTTTTTACTTTAACAAAAAAACAACTTTATATATTAAAATTATATACTTTAACAAAAAAAAAAACACTTTATATATTAAAATTATATTAAAATTATATACGAATTTATGAGATTATAATAAATATTTAAAAAAAAAAACAATATATAGAAATGTATTAAATATTTGTTATATGAGTTGATTTGATATGTTTAAACAAATTGCTTTCTTTAAAACAAGAAATGCAATCGTAAACCCAAATGCTTGTTTGGCATTAAATATAAGATAATTGTTTAATAAATATGTATTGTTTCCGTTATTATTTTTGTGGTATAAGAATTAGAAACTGACATCGATAATCATTGTTCAATATGGGTGATATATTCTTGTTAAAGGAATCATTGACCGCGTCCAAGGATTATTTTTTTCTCCTCTCTCCCGAAAGACAACATGCTAAGTCACCCACTGGATGTTCCATTCTAAGGTGCTGGATTTTTTTTTTAGATAAGAGTTAGTTTTAAGGCTAAAATTCAAATGAAAATGTGAAGAAATTTAATCAATTAATGATTATTTGTGTTTAAGAAATGCAATACATGAACCTGTGAAATAGCTGTTATTTGAATAATGGCTTGATATTGATCATTATCAAGATCCTTACACCTGTGTCATCAGTACATGTGCCAGTTGTTTGTTTAACTTATGGTGATTAAAAAGGTGTCAACGATACACGTGACATAATGTCATAATCAATTAAGATATGCATATAATAAAAATTATTTTCAGAGAGGGACATTATTACAAATAATTATACTGAAAAGACAAATCAGTGGTGAATTTTCATATTAAAAAGAAGTTTTTTGTACTTTTTTTTTATATATAGATATCTATCATGTTAACGTATTTTTTTTTATCCCCTTCAAAAATGTTTAAAATAAATTATTTAATTAATTGTAGGTAAAAATTAATTTCAAATTAATTAAAATTATTTCCCAATAGCAACAACAACCAACATTATACTTATATATGTCTTATATTCTTCTAGTAGTCCGAGTTTGTTATAGTCCGATTTTGGGAGGCCGATTATGCTATAGGCCGAGATATCAGGGATTCGTTATAAACATTGTGTTAAAATTTTATTGATTTCTATTAACTTATACTTAAGTTATTATCTGGAAATCATCCGTCTTCGAATGACGCTGACGACGTGATACCAATATACGACCAATTTTTGCGGTTGTATAAAAACTACAGGTTCAAGTAATTTTCACGTCCTCTGATCTAAATTTAAAAAAAGAAAGTCTTGAATTCAAGCGAAAAATATGGGGCTTATCCTGAATTACCACAGACATGTATGATATAGGTTTATTCTAAAGTCATGAAAAAGTATCTTCCACCCCTCATACATTAATAATGGTTATTCCTAACCTGTTATACCACTTAAATTGATCTTAAATTTGTTAACATCAGATCATATGCTTGATTTAAGATTTAAATAGTAAAAGACTAAAACAATATATATTTACAATAATACGGTCGGTGCATATAGTAAAAACAAATGTATTTGATCACGTTTGTTTTTGATAAAAGGCCACGCATGCAATAGTGAATAATCATATTTCATATACTGCAAAACTTATAAAAGAAGAAAAAAAAGAGTATTAATTTAAGAATTTGACTTTCTCAGTTTCTGCGTTGCACGAACTTTGCCAGTGTCGGCTGTTATGACTTTAAAATCAATCAAATTTGAATGCAATAACAAAATTAAAGAAAAATTCTTACAGTGGTAGGCACAGCAGTTCCTGTATTCGCTGTCATCCTTTCTGTACGAAATTTACACAATGTTTATAAGCAGATTAATATATCCTTGAAAATGGGATTTTCTTGAATTTCGGATATTCTTTGGAGTATTCTGTACAAATCGTTTCCGAATGTAACAAATATAAATGTTGAATCAAGTCGGTGTGTTTCCGCAAATTTTTTCCAAGGTCATCATCCCATCTAAGATCATCGACATCTAATACGATCTAATACTAATAGTCATAGACTAAGGACCTATAACTAATTACTATACTGTTGTTGTCATTGAATTTCATAACGTAAAGAACAACGTGAATGAAACAGTTTTATAAGTAACTAACTTCGTAAACCTGTAAAAGCATTCGGGTATCCGCTTATTCGAAAGTTTAAAAAAAAAATATAATCATTCCTATTTTTTACTCCTAACACTTGTTGTTATCAAATGTTACATTGTATATAGTTTTATATAAATGTTAATTTTCAAACGTACATACTGTAACGTTTTTCGTTTATTACATGCATCACTGGGTTTTATTATTATGATATAATTAGATTACATTCTCATTAACTCTTATAAAGTAATTCCTTACAATCTATGTTTATCGCCTTTAATCAGATTGTACTTGTTAAATGTCAAATCAATCATGTTAATCAGCTGGTGCCCCGTTACGATGTTGATGCAGGTGTCTCAGTTGACCTCAGTTTCGATTGACCTTAGCTCCGGGCTCCGGGCTCCGGGCTCCGGGCTCCGGGCTCCTGTAATTTAGCTCATGTAGAATATTTCTTTGTTCAGAGTCATTTAACCATATTGTAATCGGGTTATTAGAGTAGTATAAAAGAGAGAAATAGTTGTAGATACGATACGATATACGAGGAGAGACGATTTTGTGTACGAGAGGTGCATATGTAGGAGATTTAGGATTATGTCACCGTATTGTTGAGCCTGCAGTTAAGATGTTGTAACTTGTATTACTGTTACATGTACTTTGGATTTTGAATAATACAGTATTGAACTTTTAATCGACTTTGTGTTTATGTTAACTTGCAAGACTTCGTTCAGACTACACCAGGATCCATTTATTTATTTATGTGACCAGGATTCCCTTAAATCACGCTACCAGAGATTTTTAGGGATACCCTGTTAAGGAGTATACTTGGCATTTGTCGTCCGTGGACGTGTGAAACGTAGACACCAAACAACAAAGCACAAACACAAGAACACACACTCTAGTTTAAGTCCTCATACTTAAACACTTTTTCGTCACATTGGTGGCAGCGGTGGGATTTACTGTGTGTGACTTCAACGAACTTGTAATAACATAATGGAAACACCAAGAAGAACAACAAGGACATCAACTCAGGCTCCAACGCTCTCTCAGGTAAGGCAGAATTGCTATAGAAATCAAATATTTTCCCCAGGAGATTCTGGGTTTAGAAGTTCGCCTGCCACTGGACGTACTCTTAATGATATTCATACGGAGACTATGCCAGAGGTCCGGTATCGCCGGAACATCGGGCACTGTTACCCAAGAAAAAATCATTATAGAGTTATCCAGGAGATGAGCAATACGGAAAAAGAAGGAGGAAATGGTTGGAAGAAATTTTGGCAAATATGGATTATTTTGCTTACTCTCAGTAGAGGCCTTGTCGCATCAGCATGGATTTATTTTCATAACGATCGAGTTGTACAGAAGTCTCGGGAATATGTTATGACTGAACCTGGAATGCCCTATGACTCAGATGAAATGCCCTCGTACTCGAGCCCTAGGCCTAATCAAAGGCACATGGAGCTTGAGTTACCCGGTCAAACATCGGAAAACATGGGCTTATCACCAGGACATGTTCAATTGCAGGAGACTGATACTCGGGGAAATGAATCTACTGTTATAAACGAAACTACTACGGAATACCCGAATACTTGGTGTATCCGTGGAAGGAAAATTCCTCAATCTAATGAGTATCCAGTTCGGAGGACCTTTTCCGGAGCAGGGAATGATGTTTGGAATGAGTTTATTCAATACAACAGTACAATAAAAGGACATACAGCGATGAAACAAAGGTTTGTGACAGAGGCAAAACTGAGAAAGAGAAATCCGGAAGAATCTTGTAGAGATTTCGGTCAAGCCATAGAGGATTTGTACTGTAGAGCGTATCCGGACAGTCCTGAGATCGAAGATGAGAACTTTATTAAAACGTTACTTGACAAGTGCGGACAATCAGGAGATTTTCGCCTTGCTGGCAAGCGAACCAGATATAATACCCTGCATGATGCAGTAATTAATGCGATGCAGGAAGAATGCTTTAGAGTTGGAGAGAAAGGTCTCGCCAAGCAATTCAAACCAGTTCAGCGGCCGATATTTGAAGTTGAAGACTGGGATAGTGATGAAGATGTAACTACAGAAGCAGAAGGAACACGAAGAGAAAATGTCGACAGAAATAATGTTCGTGATAATTACCCACGGAATAACAGTATGGAGTCCCGAGTGCGATTTTATAACCGTGATAGATGGCGTGGAACACTGAAAAAAATACCTAGTAAATATTACTAGTTTGGCTAGTACTTCATTAAAAGTCCCTAGTAGATTATCAAACAACTAATTAGACTAGTATGTTTACTATCGTGGATGCATCGTTTTACCAGGAACCAGCTGTGCAACTGATAACAGGATTTCCCGCCGGACGAGTATCATATTCGCGTGGCCAAGTTCTGTTGTACATGAAGTGATGGCCGCAATCAAACGAATAAAGAACCTGAGTGATTTTTGGCCTGATTCATTGAAAAGCTGTAAGTATTTTAGCTAATTTGTGTTTTATTTTATCGTCTTAACTTGTTTACACAAAAAAGAACCACATCATCTCGCCTTTCACGTAAAATAAAATATACAGAAGATGGTCAAGATAACCTTGTGACACGTGGAACAAACTTTATCTATTTAAGTTAAGATTTACAAGATGCAGATTTCGTTATTCTAATATTAACAACTTGTCTTCTTTTTTAATACGAAAACTAAATTAATTAATAGGGTATCCTTCTATTTCACCACAGAAAACCGTAACTTAAATCCGAAACGTTTTATGATTATATAATTAAAGTGCGCCTCGTTATGAAATTAATATGGCTGCGCCCATGTAGTGAAAAAATTTGAACCTGCCAAAACTAACACAGTCAATACATGGTATATCTTCAATATTTTCACATCAAATATGAAATTGAGAAACATTTGAAAGCACCACAGAATGTACTTGATGACATACATGCACCATGCAGGTGTACACTTGCATCTTGACTCTGAGTGCACAAATGCATTCAAACAAGTAATAGCTTTTCTAAAAAGCTAGCCGTCTCTTAGCTTCAGGATGAAAGTAGAAAGTGTTAAAATTCATAAAGGCTAATACAATTTTTCCTAATTTACTAATGTTTTTTTAAAATTATTTACCAACACTGGATTAGAAAGGGTGATGCCTTAACTGTTTTTTTTTTTAATTAAATATGAAAATATTTATAAAAGTATATATTTTAAACATGGCTCTGGGATAATTATTGTTTTTGCCAGTATTTTAACTCTCTGTATAGCAGTATAATTGTAGATTTAATATTAATGTATACATATTACACTTGTTAATGTCTAACTTGAAATACTTGGAGACAGGTACAGTATTCGACAATCGATTGAATAGACAGTTTACAAATATTACTATCTATTGTATAGTCAATTCAAATCAATTGACTACTGCTGTAGGATCAATCAATTGTTGTCGGTTTATTACTATCATTTGTAGTCAATTCAGTGAATCTATTCAATCAACCCTTTATTTTTAAAGTTAATTGTATTCAATCGTTACGATCGATTAAGCGTTGATCAACTCAGTCAACTCTATCTTTTGTATTTCAAGGCTCACGATCGTATCGATCGTGTTCAATCGTTACGATCGATTAAGAGTTGTTCAACTCAATCAACTCTATCTTTTGTATTTCAAGGCTCACGATCGTATCGATCGTGTTCAATCGTTACGATCGATTAAGAGTTGATCAACTCAATCAACTCTATCTTTTTTTAATTTCAAGGCTCACGATCGTATCGATCGTGTTCAATCGTTACGATCGATTAAGAGTTGATCAACTCAATCAACTCTACCTTTTGTATTTTAAGTGTCACGATCGTATCGATCGTGTTCAATCGTTACGATCGATTAAGAGTTGATCAACTTAATCAACTCTATCTTTTGTATTTCAAGGCTCACGATCGTATCGATCGTGTTCAATCGTTACGATCGATTAAGAGTTGATCAACTCAATCAACTCTATCTTTTTTTAATTTCAAGGCTCACGATCGTATCGATCGTGTTCAATCGTTACGATCGATTAAGAGTTGATCAACTCAATCAACTCTATCTTTTATATTTCAAGGGTCAGAATCGTATCGATCGTGTTCAATCGTTACGATCGATTAAGAGTTGATCAACTCAATCAACTCTATCTTTTTTTAATTTCAAGGTTCACGATCGTATCGATCGTATTCAATCGTTACTATCGATTAAGAATCTCAATCATCTCTATCTTTTGTATTTCAAGGGTCACAATCGTATCGATCGTGTTCAATCGTTACGATAGATTAAGAGTTGATCAACTCAATCAACTCTATATTTTGTATTTCAAGGGTCACGATCGTATCGATCGTGTTCAATCGTTACGATCGATTAAGAGTTAATCAACTCAATCACCTCTATCTTTTGTATTTCAAGGGTCACATTCGTCTCGATCGTGTTTAATCGTTAAGATCGATTAAGAGTTGATCAACTCAATCAACTCTATCTTTTGTATTTCAAGGGTCACGATCGTATCGATCGTGTTCAATCGTTACGATCGATTAAGAGTTGATCAACTCAATCAACTCTATCTTTTGTATTTCAAGTGTCACGATCGTATCGATCGTGTTCAATCGTTACGATCGATTAAGAGTTGATCAACTCAATCAACTCTATCTTTTATATTTCAGGGGTCACAATCGTATCGATCGTGTTCAATCGTTACGATCGATTAAGAGTTGATCAACTCAATCAACTCTATCTTTTTTTAATTTCAAGGCTCACGATCGTATCGATCGCATTCAATCGTTAAGATCGATTAAGATAAAATTGAGAATGGAAATGGGGAATGTGTCAAAGAGACAACAACCCGACCAAATAAAAAAAACAACAGCAGAGGGTCACCAACAGGTCTTCAATGCAGCGTGTTCTTTAACAGAATGGTCGTTAAATATACCGGCAATATTTACAAAATCAAAGCCTTTATTGACATACTTAATTTTAATAAAATGTTTTTTACGATCTTCAGGGCGATCAATTTTGGGAAATAATTTAGAATAACAATATGCCATAATAATTTGAATAATTTCATACTTAGGACTGCTATATGAAATTGTGTTGCAATCCTCCAAAATTTTATTTAACTTATTAACCGGTAACGAACAGAGTTTTGTTAACAGATAATGTCTGCCGTTGTTTTTTGAAATAGAAATTAAGTCCGAAATATTGGTATGATTGGCCCGAAATTTTCTTTGATTGCGATTTGTTCTACGACCGTGAGAACGTTTTTTACGAACAGTTTTAGAAACTATATCCAAAATGTTAACGGAATTGGTTCTAGATATATTACCAATTCCCATGATATTATCATTTAGACCGAGAGGGTAAACTGTCTGTAATTTTTTAATCCAATTTAATTCAATAATTTTCCGTGATCGTACAAACTTTGAATGCGATTCACCAGGCTGCTTATTTACTACGTCTAAAGGTTGAACTGCTAAATATTTTAAAGGATGGTTGTGCTTCTTAAGGTGTTGGTAAATGATACTTTTGAATTTATTGGGTCTTTTAAAACGATACAGATGTTCTTGAGTGCGTTTAGATAAATATCGTCCAGTTTCTCCTACGTACTGAATACCACACCCGGGTTTGTTTCATGTGAGTAAATAAATAATACTGTTTGTTTTTAAGTTATATCAGTTTCAAAATTTAAAGAAAATGTGCGACCATTAAACGTGGACCTTACCGTATTGTTGGTGGAAAGACGGGGACATGTAAGTCATTTTTTGGCATGACACTTATCGATAGAAGGGTAACCACGATTTTTATTGTTAAAAATGTTAGCGATGGTAGTATTTTTAGATAACCGATTTTGAAGATTGAGACGTGTAGATACCCTTTGAACAAGTTTTGTATTTAGTAATTTTCCATTTCTAAGCTTCATAATTGTTTTGTTAGTGAATTATATAATAAAGGAGCAAAGATTGGCGTCCAGAATATGAACCAGCATACAATAATTTAAGTTATATAAAATGGATACATTTGTTAGACTAAAAATGTCAAACGCTATCAGTATTAATTACCCGAAAAAGATAGGGTATAATAGGGTAGGACTGATGGCTGACTAAATCAACTCAATCAACTCTATCTTTTGTTTTTCAAGGATATGCCTTTACACAACAATCCCAAATGTGAATTCCACCCAAAACTAGAAAAGTTTGTAGATATACATGGTTCGAACACAGAAAGTTGTGGACAAGCATTCAAGAGACTAAACAGATTTATTCGACAAGGATGATGACACGGAAAAAAAAGAAAACTATTCTTCATTATCATAAACAATGACTTTAATGAAAGAAGAGAAGAAAAGAGTAGTTAAGTTATACAAATATATGCAAAAAAACTGTAAATATTGAAATTATATGTTAACTATGTTTGTTATGTTCTATTTGCGATTCAAACAAATGATATAATGTGGCATTCCCAACTATAAAAAATGTATGGTTTACACTCTTCCAGATGGAAGCAAAGGTCATATAACAGGCCAAAGCCGAGCTTGTAACTGTGTATACCTTGTATAAAACGTGAACTACATTTATATTCTAGTCAGCAGAAGTAGCCATACACACCTTTCAACTGTAATATATCACAAAATGTAATATATAAGACAAAGTGAGGAATACCATTAAAAGCAGAATTAATTTTCAAAGTATTTGCATATAATTAAAATAATCTTAATTTTTCGGAAAATTACCAGATCCTCTTTAAAAGGTCATAGGTATCAAATTATGTTTCTAGAATAGAGACCCCATTTAAAAAATACTAATTAAATTTTAATTTTTTCAAAGATATGAAACATTTTAACCAAGCTATGCTAATGTAAAACATTTTGCGTTAAAGTAAGTATTTGTTTTTAATTTTAGTTAAAAAAAATACGTTTTTAAAATCTGAAATATTGCAAAAACAATTTTTTTGTGTGTTTATGTCTGAAATCATTGCTTTTAAATCGAAAATTGAACATTGGACCATTTGGTCTGAGACCACCATTGTCGTCCCTTGATTTTCGTTGTTCACAAATATAGCCCCTAGTGTTGACAGTGGGTTACTTGCCATTATTTTTTATACCCCTTCCAAATTTATTTCTCCCATGTTTAATGCCTCAAATTGCAAGTAGGGGGTGAAATTACACTGTAAAAAGATTTGGGTCCAGAATTTTAAAGGAAAATAGTGATTTGGTCCAGCTGAAAAGGATTTAAAATTAGCACTTCGGAAGCTGTCAAAAGATTTCAAGACGCACTAAACATAAAATTGTCCATATTTTGAGTTAGAGACGATGAAGTTTTCTATAATTTTGATATAATTTGTCCCAAAAGTAGTACAACACACTGTAAAAGTTTCTTTGAAAAAGCGCAGGTGGGATTTTTTTATTTTCATTTATGTTCTAAAAGAAATGCACTACGAAATAATTGTGGTCTCGGACCATTTGGGCCATTTCTAGGATTAAAACCGTGTATATTGATGACACGATTGTGTTGTATCGTTTCTTTTGTTGACTACTATATTTACTAATTAAACGTGCCTAAATGTGTATTTTCAATACTGATAATGCATATAAGTAATCAATATCTGTTTCGTGTACTTCACTTTATTAATTATTGTTTTTCTTTTAAACTGAATGATTTTTTTCAGTTTTTCAGTTTTCGATTGTTTAATAGTTTTAAATTTGTTGCATTTTTTTCACTAGAAATACTCACAAGTTTCCATAATATACGTACAAGTACGTAATTTTTTTTTAGTAATATTAGCAGTAAAAATAATTTAATCAAGTAAACAACTCTTTAAAACCATACATTATTATTATTCATTATTTTTTGTTAATATTAATCGTTTAAAGTCAAAAACGTAATAGTAAATGTAACTCATATCTTTTAATTTTTTTAGGGAGAATAAAAGTGTAAAGCGCTAATAATACCCATAATTTTTCAAAATTACACCTAAATCTGTGTAAAGTTATTTTAAAATCTCATATTTGTGGTACATGTAATAGTAAAATATAATTGAAACAAATCTGCACAAAAATAACTAAATTATTTTTGTACTACTGTTAAAAAATATGTGCAGGAATCCTGCATTTGCCATTTATTATTATTTGTTTAAAATTGGTAATCATTCTTCACTTAGTATATTTTTACTAAATTCATTAATTTGTGCATTTATTCTTTATATTTTGCACTCCATTGTCAAGTGTTAATTAAATCGTTATTTTTTCTAATATTCTCTATGTGTTAACCTATATTCCAGCATTCCTTATTGTTTCTAACCTGTAAACCGTTACCCCATCCACACCATACTGTGATAATTATAATTAATAAAACATTTTAATTCGTTTTCAAGTACATTTATTTATAAATAATTCTTATATGATTTGCATATCTATAAATACTTGAATTGAATTGGTCAATTAGAAATTTTCTCTCTAAGTTTACACTTCGATAAACCATGTTTCCGAAACTACTTTTGTAATCTATTCATGCGCGATACACAAGCTTGCAGTGATCCCAGGATTTTCAGCAATTTGAGATTTAAAAACAATTACATAACAGTTTTGACTATTCTAGTGCATATATAACCAAAAAAAAAGAAATAAATTTAATTCACTAAGCTTCGAAAATGTATAAAAATAAAATTTAATAAAATTCCGCGAAATTTCATGAAGGATTTGGCGATTTTACGTCATGGCAAAACACGACGTCATACGAATAGAAATTTTCAAGGGAAAGATTATTTCGTTACGTGTACGCTTCAAATTCGATATAACATTTAATTAAAATGAAGTTTTTGAGGTAGGTGCTATTTATTTAAGATTCCGTTGTATTTATCTGACATTTATGGTTTTTAGAAAGTCAAGATGGCGGCGTACTCCTTAGTTACGACTTGCCATTGTGCTTTTGATGGTAATATATATAGTAGCCATCATAAAAAAAAATGTTTATTAGATATCACAAATGTTTGGCTGAAGAATTATAAGGATTAAACACATTTTTTCTAGAGGTTATTGATGTGTAAACCGGGGCTCTTACTCACAAACTCAACATAAAAGTCCTTCGGACTGTTATTCAGTTTGTGAGTTAATCGACCCGGTTAACACATCAATAACATCTAGAAAAAATGTGTTTAATCCTATAGTACATCACAAAATCAAATGTTATGACAAGTTGTAACATTACTGATTATAGGTGCATACAAATACTAATTACGCATACATATTCATGTATTAAAACACAATATTAATAATGTATAATTATCCATTAGTGCTGTAAAAAAATGTAATTTTCCCCAAAAATCATTACAATAACTTGTTTATATGCATTTATTATGAAATATGTTTCTGTCTGTATTTCTGTAAACAATTAATAAAAAATGGCTTAATATTAAAATTTGTATATGCATGTACAAACAATGTTGTTTTCATTCATAAAGAAACCTATGTATATTGTTCATAGTTACATTGATGATCAGTTACATTAATGTTTAGTGCATTAAACAGTGACAGATAATGGCGTAGACAAGTGATAATATCTTATCTTTTACACTAATCAAAATATCATTTGCATAAATGAATGAAATGGAATTAATTTTTAGTGAATCATACATTTACAAAAGATATAATTTCTTTCATTGCTATAATGAGTAAAAACATCCAATCTAATAAAATTCATATGCAACTTATTTGTTTTTAAAACTATTTTTAATATAAAAGTTTAGTAACATCATTATTTATACAACATCAACAATTATGAAAAACTTTTATTCCAACATATTGTAATAAAAAATTCACAAAAATAATAACCAGTATCAATACAATTGTATGTAAATGTCCTTGGTCAGAAGTCTGCTGTTCAGTATATTTGTCGTTTGTTGTTATGGTTCATAAGTGTTTCTCGTTTCTCATTTTGTATACAAATTAGGCTGCTGCTTTTCCTGTTTAAATTGTTTTTCACTAGTCATTTTGGGGCCCTTGATAGCTTGCAGTTCGGTGTGAGCCAAATTATGAATGCGTGTTGAAGTCCGTACTTTAACCTGTAATTGTTAACTTTATATATATACATTGTTATTTCGATAGAGAGTTGTCTCAATGGCACTAATACCACATCTTCTTATTTATATGTATATATGAAAACTAACAAATCCTTGCAAAAAATACATACTCAGTATACTATTTGCAGTTATAATTATATAAAACCGTTTTATAATATTCATTTCCACCTATGTTGTCGAATGCACAAGTCTTTTTGGATTACGCTTCACCAAAGCCTTCCATTGGTAACGATCAAGTTGTTGCATTTCTTATTAAGTTGATTGAGTTGAAATTTGACAATCAATTGTGATTAATAGTATCAATCGTTACGATCAAGTGTTTGTAATTTCGTATTGAGTTGATTGAGTTGATTTTTGGTAATCAATCGTGATCAATCGTATCGATCGTTACGATTGAGTGTTTGTATTTCGTATTGAGTTGATTGAGTTGATTTTTGGTAATCAATCGTGATCAATCGTATCGATCGTTACGATCGAGTGTTTGTATTTAGTATTGAGTTGATTGAGTTGATTTTTGGTAATCAATCGTGATCAATTGTATCGATCGTTACGATCAAGTGTTTGTATTTCGTATTGAGTTGATTGAGTTGATTTTGGGTAATCAATCGTGATCAATCGTATCGATCGTTACGATCGAGTGTTTGTATTTAGTATTGAGTTGATTGAGTTGATTTTTGGTAATCAATCGTGATCAATTGTATCGATCGTTACGATCAAGTGTTTGTATTTCGTATTAAGTTGATTGAGTTGATATTTGGTAATCAATCGTGATCAATCATATTGATCATTACTATCGAGTGTTTGTATTTCGTATAGAGTTGATTGAGTTGATATTATATAATCAATCGTATCTATCGTAACGATCTTTGGCTTGTACTTTTTAGTTAGTTGATAGAATTGAAAACTGGTTATCAATCGTGATCAATCGTATCAATCGATGTTTTAAAGTCAATTGTTATTGTATCAATCGATTGTCGAATACTGTACCTTAATGAATACTTGTATGCAATTGCATTAAAAAGCTATAAAAAAGGACATAAATGTTCAGTGTGTATCTATATATGTCTGACATGACGACTCACCTATCACACATACTGTAAGAAACAAAGTGAAATGTAGTTTTTTAAATACAATGTATTAGTAGAAATTGACAGTAGAGTTCTAGTTAATCTATATTAATTAATATTGACAACACTACATGTAGTTTTATTATGGATTTTTGTATAATTTCAGGTTCTGAAAAAAATCACAGGGGATGATAAATTTAGATAAGAAGGATCGACCACCAACATGCTACACTTACTGGAACTTGAAAAACCTGCAATTCACAAGAACAAGCCAAAGACTAGTATTACCGTACAAAGGTATTGAGGGTATGGTCCCAGCTATCCAAACCTGACAAATTATTGGTAACAAGCAATCTTTACTAAAAAGGAACATCAAGCCGACACGCTCTGCAGACTTTGAAAGTGATAATTTATAAATTTGGTTAAGTGAAACAACAAACTGTGAAAACGAGCAATTTAAAAACACATTCTTTGTCAAAACTGTGATTCATTGAAAGAAGACGTAGTGTGCGCCAAGTCAGTTGAGAGCTTCAAAACAGCTCACCAATGCCGTCAATAGGAGTCCGCTCTCCCGTCAAGTTCAAGCCAGAATTGGGACCTTCGATGTAACAATGCAGATACATATAGCATGAAAAGTTTAAATGAACATTTATATTTATATCTGTTGATGTTTCAGTACAAGTATGATTATTTGTTTTTGTTGTGATCTATGACATACATGTATAGTATAAACAATTTTGAGAAACTCAGAGAAAGTGTTATCTGTATACATGACAGTTCCGTGAAAATGTTAACCAACTTTTGTGTCAACTTATTCATTCATCTAAAAATTGATACAAGCCAATATTAGAATTCAATAGATTAAGACTATAAAATCAGTTTTGATTTTGAACTAGGCCTGTTCAAGTTTATTAAGGTCAAAATAAGTTTAAACAAAGTTTCATAATATAAAATATCAATGTAGGAGCAAACGGTGAAAATGATTTAGATCCTAGTGCAATATGAGATGGGTGACATGTATTTAGATCCTGGTGCTCTAGAGGGGTGACATTGAGTTGGATCTGTTTGCTCAAACTAAAATTTACAGTGCTTTAAAAAATGATAAGTGATCATGCTTTATAAAGTTATAAACTGTTAGGTACAATCTGTATACTTACTACCTGACAATTTTATTTTTACTTCTAAGTGTTTTAAAATGTAAAATTTGAAGCAGGAAGACATAAAATAACTGATAGTCTTACTTTGTTCTTTTTTTTTAAATAAATATTTGAGGGAGAGTTTATTCATTTTGGTTTTGCAAGGAGAGCTGATTGATTTAAACAGGGGCCGTGCAATAACTAGATGGGTTATTTTATTAAAATGACGTTTTAAATTTTTTTCATCGAAATAACTTTAGAATTGTAAACTGAATATTCTAAATACATGTATGAAATATTGTTAATATTATTAGGGTACAGCTTATTAATAGTTTTGAAACATGAATTTAATTGGTTACTTTGAAGTAAATTGAGAACATGTTACCTATTTGTTTGTTGTTGGTTGGACACCTTTTTCTATACTTGAAATTAACTACTTTGTATTGTCTACTAAAATGTATTTTACAGTTCTGATGTTATGCATCTTACAATGTATGTAAATAAAATAGGTATAATTTATCTTTAAAATTATTTTGCTGAACCTAACACACTGACAAATTTAGTTAGGTAACTGTAAAGCTTTCAGGCCTAACATGGCGAAATTTAAGTGAGAATGTGTGAAAGAGAAAACAACAAGAACAAGGAGTGAAAACAAATAGTTTTGTCTTTATTGACATTGAATGTTAATTATCACTACAGATGCAACAATTTTTTATCTGCATTCATTGGCAACCAAAGTATACATTGAAAGTCAATTCATATTGAGGATATTGTGACCTATTGCTGATGTTTTTGCTAGTCTTTTCAGGTCATTGTTGTATATTTATCTTTCACAATTATTGCTATTGTCGTTGTGTTTCCTGAATTGAAAGATCACAAACACATATAAACTACCTAGAAGCTTCCTGTTGATTTTACTGAGTGATGGATTTAGGGGCCCTTAGGCCCCTTTCATGGGAAAAATTTAATTGATTATACCGTGAAAAATTTAACTATGACTTGAGTGAGCCCCCTTTTATGGCAGTCCCCCTTATTAAAAAAATTGGATTTATCATTTTGAACTTTGTACCAGTACAATAGAGAAATAGTTATAAGAAATTGCACTGCTATGAAACTATGCATACAAATCAAAATAAAAAAGAATCCTTAATCCAGCAACATTGCTACATCTAGGTACGAAAAAGTACCACACGAGGGTGACCTGGTACAAGTACTTATAGCTAGTAAAGTTACTAGCTGAAGGAGGTATTCCTACTAGGAAATGTTTGTAGAGTTACTTGAAGCTAGTAGAATTACTAGTCTTACCATGGATTTGCCACTAGGAGGACCTAGTTATGTTACTAAAAGGTAGTAAAATTACTTATTCAGACTAGTAAAGTCACCAAGCAGTCTAGCAAAATTACTAGGGACTCCTAGTGTAATTACTAAGTAGCCTAGTAAATTTACTTTGATGGCCTAGTATAGTTATTAAGTAGGCTAGTAAATATACTTCTGGCCTAGTAATCTCATGGACAGTAAGTTTACTAGTTTACCTAGTAGAGATTACTAGGTATTTTTTTCAGTGAAGAGGCAGATCCCCGATGTTTAAAAATCGTCCACCAGAATTTCCGGAACCGAGAAGGGGACCGTAGAGATTCTCGAGAGACAGATTTACGTAGAGGAGATCGACACCAGAGGCCAGGTGTCGGTCACCCGGGCATGTACGGCCTAATGAAAAGAAAAAAAAAAACACAATGAAACGACGGAAGAACATAGTGAATTAACCAAGTGACTTTATGAACAATTGTTTATTTATTGTGTAAACTATGTTGTTTTATGCAGAAGTTTTTCTGTGACTGTTTATAGTCGAAATTTAAAATTTATTTGGTGCACGAGACCCTAAACATATTGTTATGGTGTCACGGAGCCCTTTAAAAGTACAAATTGGTGCACGAGACCCTAAACATTTTGTTATGGTGTCACGGAGCCCTTTTTTAAACAATGATTAACTACGGTTTTTTTTAAACAACAGTAAATTCTATAAAAAAAAATGTAGACTTAAAATGTATCATTGTCAGAACTAGTTAGCACATATATTTTGTTATATTTGTTATTTTGATAGGTGCTTAATTTTTTTTTAACATAGACCTTAAATGCTTAATTTGGTTCGTAAAAAAATATTTTTAAAGTCGTAATGAAAATTTGGAACCTGTGACCCTACTTTTTGCTTGGTGTCAATCGGAACAAATTTTATTTTGTCTTTTAAGTTACTCTTGGATCTCAAGTGGTTTTTTTTTTGTGTTCCAGGAATAGTCAGGATATCATTATGAGATGAGTAATTTTTATATAGTTTTATTATATTTTTTATGATGCATAAACTGAACAGTGGAAGTTCAGGTCTAAGAGGGGGGGCTGTGTAACGTTTTTCGTTTATTACATGCATCACTGGGTTTTATTATCATGATATAATTAGATTACATTCTCATTAACTGTTATAAAGTAATTCCTTACAATCTATGTTTATCGCCTTTAATCAGATTGTACTTGTTAAATGTCAAATCAATCATGTTAATCAGCTGGTGCCCCGTTACGATGTTGATGCAGGTGTCTCAGTTGACCTCAGTTTCGATTGACCTTAGCTCCGGGCTCCGGGCTCCGGGCTCCTGTAATTTAGCTCCTGTAGAATATTTCTTTGTTCAGAGTCATTTAACCATATTGCAATCAGGTTATTAGAGTAGTATAAAAGAGAGAAATAGTTGTAGATACGATACGATATACGAGGAGAGACGATTTTGTGTACGAGAGGTGCATATGTAGGAGATTTAGGATTATGTCACCGTATTGTTGAGCCTGCAGTTAAGATGTTGTAAACTTGTATTACTGTTACATGTACTTTGGATTTTGAATAATACAGTATTGAACTTTTAATCGACTTTGTGTTTATGTTAACTTGCAAGACTTCGTTCAGACTACACCAGGATCCATTTATTTATTTATGTGACCAGGATTTCCTTAAATCACGCTACCAGAGATTTTTAGGGATACCCTGTTAAGGAGTATACTTGGCATTTGTCGTCCGTGGACGTGTGAAACGTAGACACCAAACAACAAAGCACAAACACAAGAACACACACTCTAGTTTAAGTCCTCATACTTAAACACTTTTTCGTCACAATACATTATTTTTGGTTTTTTTTTGGGTTTTTTTTCTTTCTAGTAGGCCTAATTATATTAAACCTTGATATTTATATATAAAAAAGATAAACTCCAATAATTGAAGGATAACTAAGACATTGTAAAAAGAAGAGATGATACTTTCAAGAAGATAAAGGTACCCTTTTAACTTATTCCTCAACTTTTTTTTTCAAACCGGCACAAGATGATATCCAATATGTATACAATACAATACAATACAATACAATATTTTTATTTTCCAAATTAAAGGGCCCATTAAGAGCATAACATTAATTACAACATGACATAAACATTACAGAGTGATTAAAGAAACATAAAATAATAATTGAAATTCAAATGCATGAAGAAAGGATCAGTGGTCAAGGGGAGATAATTTTGATATATTTTAGAGTATCTAACTAATTTTCTGATTTTCTTAGTTGCAGGCCTTTATCCAGGTATGCACATAAAATAGATAAAAATCTGCTATCTTCATTAATCATGATCCATGAAAAAAGATCATTTATATTTAAACTATCTAAACTGGGGTATTTTTTTATATAATCAGTGATATCTCTTCTGAGGTTATTGTAAATAGGGCATTCCATAAGAAAGTGCATTTCATTTTCAATACAATTTGTATTACAATATAAACATATCCTCTCATGTCGAGGTAATATTTCATATTTACCACATACATTGGTAATTCGTTCATGTCTGCCAGTTTCTATTCTTAAACAGTGATTGCTAAGTCTGTATTTTGTTAACAAATGTTTTTGTGGGTGCTTTAAATCTAAATAATTTTCATAGTCAAATGACTTTTTGAATGAAAAATAAGTGTCCAATTTGCCTTGATTCTGTAAATAAAAACCTCTCGTTTTCTCCCAATCATTTTGAAAATTTAATTTGAGCTGTTTTTTCAATAAGTTTTTAAATTTATTTTTTCCTAGATTTTTACATATATTTAGGTCAATACCCAATTTTTCACTGTAGAAAATGATATTAGAGAGCCATGAATTATTAGAACTGGTTTGTCCTTTACTTTCTATCATTTTAACTCAGCATAAGCATTTTTCAATAAATCAGATGGAGAATTCTCTAGTCTATGCCAATGCATAAACATATGTGTTAGCAAATTTATATAAAGAGGATATCTACCCAATTCAGACAGGACTGCTACATTTGTGCACATCTTTGTAACACCAATAATATACTTACAAAATTTTAAATTTAGCTTCTCAAACTCCCAATCTTTAAATATGTCATAAAGGGACAAATTTTTCCTTTTAGAAGTAATGTTAATAACACCCCAATTTTCACAACCATAAGTTACAATTGGCTGTATACAGTGATCAAATAAATGCAAAAGAGTTTTAATGGGAGGATTAGATGATTTCAAATCTTTATAAAGTTTAAAACTGGCCTTTTGACCTTTTTGGAATAATTGTTTCCTGGCGTCATTAAAGTTTCCAGTATTTTGGATGACTATGCCAAGATATTTGTATTGTTTAACACATTCAATAGAATTATTTCCTACATTGAAATTTTCATTAAGGAGTCTACCACTCCTATTGAATATTATAATCTTGGTTTTCTTCACATTTATTTCCTTACACCAATCTTTGCAGAATGTGCACAAAGTATCAAGTCTCTTCTGAAGCCCTTCTTTTGAGTCAGATATTAATACAAGATCATCAGCATAAAGTAGACATGGTATCTTTTCATCATTTAAATTGACATCATCATAATTGTTAGATAATATATCTGGCAAATCATTAATAAACAGTTTAAACAATGTGGGACTCAAAACGTCACCTTGTCGTACACCAACATTATATCTAAAAAAATCAGTTATTTTGTCTTCTACTTTAACACACACTTTGTCGTTACTATACATAGATTTCAAAATGTTATAAAAAATACCATTATTTGTATGCTGTAATAATTTGTATAATATACCAATATGAATAACCTTGTCAAAGGCCTTGCGAAAATCTACAAAACATACATACAATTTACCTTTGCCTCTTTTAACATATTTTTCTATGAGACATTTTAGTACAAAAATGTGATCCGAAGTACGAGCTTTCTTAGAAAAACCAATTTGAGTTTTGTTTATGATATTATTATCAGATAAAAATTTATCAAGTCTGTTATACAAAATGGTATTGAAAAATTTGCCAAGACTATTATTGATGGCAATACCTCTGTAATTTTCAGGGTTCTGCGGGTTATCAGATTTGAATATAGGAGTAATGTAGCTCTCAGACCAATTACTGGGATAAATGCCAGATAGAAGAATGGCATTAAAAAGTTTTAGTAAGCAATCTTGCATATAACTCTGTGAAACTTTTAACATTTCATTTGTAATAGTGTCTAGACCTGGACTTTTCCCAGATTTTAATTGCCTCAGGGCTTTTTGGAGTTCACCAGGGGTGATTTTAAAGTCAATCTCACTGAATCCAAAGTTTTTCTTTTCTAATAGTTCAAGTTTACTCTTTATCTCTTTTATCTTGGACTTTATGTGTTCATTTTCAGGAATTGATGACAAGTCAGAGAAATATTTATACCAAATGTCACCATCTATGTTGTTTTTAGTTTCTGAATTATTTTCAAGACGGAGTTGATTGACAAGGTTCCAATAATCCTTTGGATTTTCTGATTCTAGATTGCTTAAACGGTCCAAAATATTTTCTCTAAATTCTCTTTTCTTTTTCCTCCTTAGTTTGACAAATTGTTTATTAAGTTTAAAAAAGAGCCACGCACTATCGGATCTTTCGGAAATTTTGACATTAATATAGCTTTATCATTAACATGTTTTTTCAAACTTTTTAAATCTTGGTCAAACCATTTTTTATGATTACATGTTTTTACCCTTTTCTTCTTCTTTTTTAGTGATACTTTGCACACTTTTTCGTATATTGAATGAATACTATATGTGGCATCATTCACATTCTTTTTGTCTAAGATAATTTTGTTATTTAAAAAATATTTTAGCTCATTTTGTATGACAGGATGTGTAAATGATTCCTGGAAATTTTGAATACTTTCTGTGTCCCATTTATACCTCAAAGGAAAGTATTTCATATGACTTTTATTTTTCTCCAATAGGAAAGATGCTAAAATCTTAAAAGTGATTTTGCAATGGCAATCAGAAAAATTTGCCTTAAAATCTGATACATTAAAATATAAAATTTGCTGGAGTAGGCTTTGAGAAACTAAAGCATAATCAACTACACTGCATCCATTAGGTTTGAAACATGTAAATTTACCCGTGCTATCACCACACATACGCCCATTCAAGATACGTAACTGATTACCTATACAAAATTCTAGCAAGTTTTTCCCTCTGGAATCAGTTATTAAATCTTTACTGACCCTTTCCTCTGTGAAACAGTCTACATCATAATTTACATCAAATAAAGGAACATGGGAGGTGCTGTCACCATCAATATAGTCTTTTTCTGACCCAGTTCTGGCATTAAGATCCCCTACTAACAGGATGTCCCCCATAGACCCACAACTATCAGTTATATCCTTTTCTATTATCTCCAGTAGGTCTGTTTGGCTTTTGGGAGCATAGTATATCAAGCACAGATATATATCTTTGTTTAAATTGAAAAATTCTCTCTTCAATTTTAGCCATTGGTATTCTGATGTCCCGTTATTCAAAAAATTTACACCTTTACGAATTTCTTTACGTATGAGAATCCCTAGACCACCAAAATATCTGTTATTTTTAGATTTTGGTCTGCAGAATGGATAGTACAAAAAGTTATCAAATTTCAAATGATTTTCATAACCAACGTGGGTCTCAGTTAATAGAACTAAATCATTTTTGTGCTAATTCTGATAAAAAATTCTTATCATTTGACTTATCATGATGTTCTGACAGCAACCCCCCAACATTCCAGCTGCATATATTTAGACTAGTTTTCATATTGTATCTTATAATAACGTATATATGTATTTGTATATTTATGTGTACACACTACACTAGCCTTTTTTTTTTTAAATCTCTTATATCTGTATTTGGTTGTACAATATATTTGAATATCTATTACGTTGTATATCTAGATCTATTTTTAGTTGTACACGAAAAATTGAATTAACTCAATATGTTATATAAAAATCAAAGTACTGAAGTACTGAACATCGGATGACCGCAGGTTCTTGTGGATGGTCAAAAGCACATGTCACAGAAACAGATCACATCTCTATACCTGAAACTTGGGTTAATTTACAGAGATACTTTTTTCTGATACAAGTTCGTGCTTGGATGATGAATAAATGACAGGAAATTCAACCTCACCGTAATAACTATTATATTGTAGTGCAAGAAATCAGTATACCTTGGACTATTATACTTGTATAATAATAGTCGTAGAGAATACACTGGTTTTTTGTTATATATATTATTAATATTACGATTGCATGTATGTACCGATTATCAGGTTGTCTGCATGTTGATATCGTAAAATATCAGCTGCGAGACATAATATTAAGCTTTTTGTCGAGTAATCATTTTTAATATGTTTTATATTTCACAAGGAGACAACAAGTTTACCAGGCTAAAGTTGGGGGTAATTATGGATTATCCCCTGGTAGTGTTTGTAACTGGGCAATAATTACTTTTATTTATTTAATTTTAACAATTTTCATAATTAATTTAAATTAACCATTCAGTTAAAATATTTCACCTTTCGAGACGCTAATGTTGAAAAATGGGACAGAAATAAAATAAGTTACAAGACATAAACATGTAAAAAATAAATATATATTTCAGCTTACTAAAAATATTTTCATAGTGTTACTTTGACATCATTTCTTAAAACTAAGTCCCACACATAATTGTTCATTTGATATGTGTCATCCTCATGCGGTACGAGAAGTTTTCATGTCGCTAAATAGTCTTCTTGTCGCTTAATTTATTCTTCTTGTCCGTTCTTGACGCTTCTTGTCGCTAAAAGTTCTTCTTGTCGTTATTAGTGAGACCGCTATTTTTTAGATTACAGGTGGTCATTTACGCTACACGTATAACCTGTGTAGTGATTTTTATATTACGATAAATTTATGAATGAACGATATATTATGAATGAACAAGAGCACCTGACCTCTTTCTGAAACACCAATTAAACATATAAAATCGTATTTATTAAGATATAATTCAGTCAAATTTTCACCACTAAATCAACAACTGAAATGATTCCATATTTTGTTGAAACATCGTACAACCGGAGAACAGAAATCGCAGGTATGAAAATGCACTTTTTTCACTGGTGTTGAAAACCCAAAACTAATTTGACTAGAATTTATGAATGACGGAAATTTAAGCGATAACAATACATCGGAGTGACCTCAAGGTCATCCTCTGTAAAAAAATAGTACTAAAAAATGTTTATTTAAATAATCTCTCTACCTGAGGATTATTTAGCTGATATAATATTCAAAATAACAACACAGCTCAGTACAATTTGTTTAAAAAGAAGATATCAATGAGGTTTATACTATAGGTAATTTTAACAGTCTATCGGTATCCTCTACGGCCACGTCCATAGCCACGTCTGCCGCCTCTGCCTCCTCTACCTCTATAGGGTCGTCCTCTTCCATATCCAGTTCTTCCCTGTGTACTGCGTGGAGGCAAATTAAGGGCTTTATCGATACAGTCACGGATATTTGCAGCTAGTACAGCAGTTCCATCAGGAGTAAGATGAAATTGGTCCTGAGCTATATATCTTTTCATCACTTGTCCTTTGTATGCCAAGTTGCTATTGTCGCATAGGATAACAGAGTCATCTCCCCTGAACTTGGTTTTCATTAGAATTGTTATAAGTTGTCCATCTGAGTTATAATCTTCAGAATCGCTTCTCGGTGTTGGCAAGGAGATGACGATCTTGATATTATTGAAACGTGAACGTATATCATCGCATATCCTAGTCATTCTGTCAACACAGTCATTTGGAGTTTTGTTCATTAACTCGTTCGTTAAGGAGTGTTACACAATAACGTTTGGTTCACTCTCAAGCTTTTGGAGTTCTTTTTCTGTTTCGTCAAGGGTATATGCTGTAACTTTGTGCACATTGTAGTCTGGTGAGATTCTAGGGTCTATGTTTTCAGTATTTGAGGTGCCCATGAGAATAACTGATGGTTTTGATGGTCTAGATATTGGCACAGTTTGGAATTCTCCGTCGCCACTACTGGCATGTATTTTTAAACTAAGAATCTCTTTTTCTTTGTCTTCAATGTCTTTGCGAAGAGCAGTAAATGATGATTCTAATGATTCTATTTTGTTTTTCCTTACCTGCATCTCCTTGTTAATTTCACCAAGATCCAGGTCTAGTTTGTTTATTTTGTCACTTTGTGATTTATTTTTCTGTGTAAGCATCTCACATTTAGTTTCCATTTTGGTTTTTATTAGTTCTTTTTCAAGTGTAGTTTCATGATTTATATGCTGAATTTTGCATTTTAGTTCTCCATTTTCTCTTTCTAAATTAGCCTTTTTGTTAATCACAGATTCTACTTTGTCCATCATTTGAGTAAACCTTTCTTCATTTTGTTGAATGGTATGTATAGGATAAGAATAAGTGCATATCCCTAAACAAACATTCGTATAGATTTGAAAACGAATGTAAAAAAAGGTTACGTTAATAATGCATTTTGGATAAAGTTAAAGATGAACTTGTGGCATCCTTCATAATTCTGATCGTAATATTAGTTTAGGTAGTATCATACAGTTCCCTTTAAAAGAGGGACGAAAGATACCAAAGGGACAGTCAAACTCATAAATCTAAAACAAACTGACAACGCCATGGCTAAAAATGAAAAAGACAAACAGAAAAACAATAGTACACATGACACAACATAGAAAACTAAAGAATAAACAACACGAACCCCACCAAAAACTAGGGGTGATCTCAGGTGCTCCGGAAGGGTAAGCAGATCCTGCTTCACATGTGGCACCCGTCGTGTTGCTTATGTGATTACAAATCCGGTAAATAGTCTAATTCGGTAGGTCACATTCATGAAAGGGAAGGGGATTGTAGTTACGACGTAAGGAACATATCCGATATCATTTGTGAAACGGTTATTCCATAACGGTCAACCAACTCGTGATGGCGTCCGTAAAATTTACGAAGGGATGATTTCAACTTCACCATTTGGAACTCTTGGTTTAATAGCTTCCTTGTGAGCAGTAACCCTCTATCAAGAAAATCATGATAGGAAATGCAAGCACGGGAATATCGTATCAAATTAATTGGGAGATATATACCCCGTATGCAGGTGCTGCTGAATGTTGCTACTTAGAAATGGAAAGTTCACAATTGGAAAGCTGAAATCATCTCTTTTTTCGTAAAGTTTTGTTTTCAACCGACCCTCATTGTCAATTTCTAGATGTAAGTCAAGATATGAAGCCGACTTAACTGTATCTGTAGTATCCTTTATCTCCAATTCGATGGGATAGATGCGTTTAAAGCTTGGCAAATAAATAATATAATAAGTTGTGTAATATACTTAATATATGATTGTCTATCTAATGTGAAAAAAAACTACATCTAAAAAACATTCCAAATATGTTTGCTCCTGTCAGATTTTCTTTTCGATAGCGTTTTTTTCAGATTTTAACAAATCTTGCACTTTACCTCTTTTTTTTTTTATTATTGAGCCAGTTGAGCTGGAAAGGGTATATGTTTGCATGAGTATTTAGGGTCACTCCGTGGAACACGCATATGTATATATATATATATATAACGATTGCATGTCCAGATTGAGAAGGACTGTGTGTCAAATTGGTCTACCCTCTGCAATCTGCAACTTCTGAACTGGAACTTTAAAATGAATGACACATTTGGTCTCGAAGAGATATAGAGTTAACTCTGCTGAGTGGTCGTTTCACTGTCAATCGTAACACATCTCCTTAACTTTATACGACTTTTAAGGTTAGAGGTGAAGATGTTAACTCCATCACTCAAAATATAAATCCCAGTCCCACAGAGTAAAGTTCTCACTGGAGATGAGCAGATAAAGAGAGATGTCAATTCCAGCGCTGTAGTCTTAAAGTTGTAAAGTTTTGCAACATGTATTTGTTTTGGTCCTGGCAGTCGAAACTCTATGATCGTCACCAAAAAGATGAAGGGAAGTCCCTTTATAAGAAATATCATAAGGTAAATCTCTGCAATCATCACTTAACTGAAAAAAAAACACCAAAAAAACCAAACCACAAGATTTATGACCTAGTGGAATTAACTTATACAGCATATGTTGTGCAACATTGGTTAATAGAGAGTGTTATGTGTCAAAATATTTATGTCAATAAGTAATGGCTCATTTCAATCTGCTGGATGGTCAACACTGAGGTGGTGAATTTTAACAGTCCTCTTTCCCTTTCTATCATTAAACCTTACATCGTCATCACTGTCGTATTTAACTTGAGTTTAAAGCAACATTGGTTAATAGAGAGTGTTATGTGTCAAAATATTTATGTCAATGAGTAATGGCTCATTTCAATCTGCTGGATGGTCAACACTGAGGTGGTGATTTTTAACAGTCCTCTTTCCCTTTCTATCATTAAGCCTTACATCGTCATCACTGTCGTATTTAACTTGAGTTTAAAGCAACATTGGTTAATAGAGAGTGTTATGTGTCAAAATATTTATGTCAATGAGTAATCATTGGCTCATTTCAATCTGCTGGATGGTCAACACTGAGGTGGTGAATTTTAACAGTCCTCTTACCCTTTCTATCATTAAACCTTCAACATCGTCATCACTGTCGTATTTAACTTGAGTTTAAATCTCACAGGCACTGCCTGTGTTAAATCTCTATTAATTTGTAAAATCAATCAGTGGTGGATCCAAATATTTTCATAAAGGAGAAAAGGGGAGGGTTCGCATTGACTTTCTATGAGGAGCCCGCTCCAGTCATGATTCAGTGTGATTCCCTAATTATAATCAACCAATTTTTTTTCCAACAAAAGGGGAGGACGGTGTCAAGGCACCCTACCTCACTAAATTCGTCTCTGTCCATATCTCAACCGCTAGATGTACGTTTCTTTATTGTCCTACACGTTACATCATTATTGCCTAACTATAAATCTCTAGAGCTAGACGATACATCCTCAGTGCTAAATTTAACATCTCTTGCGCTGGACATAATATCTCAGCGCATAAATTCACATATCTGCTACTAGGCTTTATATTTTAAGCGCATGTTTTTATATCTACTAGATTTATGTTAAAGAAACCTACCACTATTCGACTTAAGATTTTAACTTCATAGCTGTATAGACTACAGCCCTGAAGTTAAAATCTTTAGTAAGTGTTAGATTTTTTTAGCATATGTCTAGTGATAAAAATAAAATTGAGGAAGGAAATGGGGAATGTGTCAAAGCGACAACAACCCGACCATAGAGTAGACAACAGCCGAAGGCCACCAATGGGTCTTCAATGTAGCGAGAAACTCCCGCATCCAGAGGCGTCCTTCCGCTGGCCCCTTAAAAATATGTATACTAGTACAGTGATAATGGACGTCATACTAAACTCCGAATTATACACAAGAAACTGAAATTAAAAATCATACAAGACTAACAAAGGCCAGAGGCTCCTGACACTTGGGACAGGCGCAAAATTGCGGCGTGGTTAAACATGTTTATGAGATCTCAACCCTGCCCTTATACCTCTAGCCAATGTAGAAAAGTAAACGCATAACAATACACACATTAAAATTCAGTTCAAGAGAAGTCCGAGTCCGATTTCAGAAGATGTAACAAAAGAAAATAATTAAAATGACAATAATACATAAATAACAACAGACTATACTAGCAGTTAACTGACATGCCAGCTCCAAACCTCAATTAAACTGATTGAAAGATTATGTCTTCATCATATGAATATCAGGCACAATCCCTCCCGTTAGGGGTTTAGTATCATACTATCATAAAATATATGAGAAGAACACAATCCGTGTCATGCCAACAACTGTGTTTTTTTTTTAAATAAACGTGTTTAGTTCCGATGCAAAGACCCTATAAGTGAATCAATATTAAACCCAAAATATGCAATCTTTAATGACCTGACAACATTATCGTAACTATATCCCTTCTTAATAAGTCTGTTTAAAGGTTTTGTAAGCTTTTGAGGTGAATACTGACATTTTTGTGCTTTGTAAAGAATATAACCATAAAAGATTGGATGTGAAATACCTGAACGTTTAAGATGTCTGCATGTTGAGTTATATTTACGAATTATTTCCTTATACCAATGATAAAATTGGTAAATGTTTTGACTAGTTTGTGATGTCGAAAACCCGGGTGTAATAATTTTTCAGTAATAGATAAATTTCTTTCTAAAAATCTAATACGTTGTTACATACACGAGCGAATCGTGCAAGTTGAGATATATAAACACCATAAGATGATGACAAGGGAACGTCATCATCTAAAAATGGATAATTAACGATAGGAAATGAAAAATCATCTCTTTTATCATAAATTTTTGTATTAAGCTTCCCGTTAATGAAAAGATATCAAGATCGAGGAAAGGGCAGTCGTCATTTTTAGTATTAGCTTTATTTGAAGTAAGTTCAACAGGATAGATTTCTTTAGTATACATACCGAAGTCGTCATTATTGAGAGCCAATATATCATCCAAATATCTTAAAGTATTGTTAAATGTTTGTATCAAATGTTGTTTCGATGGGTCTTTGCTAATTTTAGTCATAAATTGTAACTCATAACAATACAAAAACAGGTCCGCAATAAGTGGTGCACAGTAAGTCCCCATTGGAATTCCAATAACTTGACGATATACGGAGTATCATATACATTTTATATCAACAGGACAGTTTTTATATCTTCAGCGTTAACACCAGCAGTGTGGATTTTACATCTCCAGTGCTATAGTTTTCACCTTTAGACCTAAAGTTGCCCTCATACGCTTAACTTTAAAATCCAAAATTTACCTGTAGTTATATAGATACAAGAGTGCACACGCTGACATGTATCTCCTTCTTTACTTAATCATTGTTTTTAATGTTGAAAGTTCTAAATATAAAGCTTTACTTCAAGTATTACATATATTAACGTGACACAGGAAAAGGATGTCAAGGTCAGGTAAACCAAATAAGAAATACATGTTCACCTCGCAATCACTCAATACACCAGATATAGTTGACCTATTGATTATAGTTTCTAAGAAACAGACTTAACCAAGAAAACTAAACATTGACCAATTAACCATAAAAATTATGTCAAGGTCAGATGAACCATGCCAGGCAGACATATACACCTTGCAATCAATCTATACATTAAATATAGTTGACCTGCTGCTTATAGTATCTCAGAAACAAACTTAATCATGAAAACTTAACATTGACCAATGAACCATGAAAACGAGGACAAGGTCAGGTGATACCTGCAAGACAGATATATATACCTTACAATATGCTTCCATCATACAACACATATAGTTGATCTTTTGATTACAGTTAAACAGACCAAAAACTCAAAAACTTAACACTGTGCAATGAACCATGAAAATGATGTCAAGGTCAAATAAAACCTGCGTTCATAAAATATTTCCATATACCAAACATAGTTGACTTATTGCATAAAATATTAGAAAATAGACCTGTGATGTGTTTTAGTCGATTTTAGTCTCTGATGCATGATTTTTTATTATTAATTGGTTTTGGCTTTTAACTAGCTGTCAGTAACTGCGAGTACTCTTAAATCGTATTTTCTTGTTAATTCGACCTGTTGATACTGTTTATAATGCTTTTTTGTTATTTTTTATTTATATGGATCTTGTCTGTACACCAGCTTTGATTATTTGTAATATCGTCAATTTTTCACTTATTCTTACAACATTTGTATAAATTTCAAGATTATAAAAAAAACGTTTTTTTTCTAAAGTGAACATTGATTGGTTAAATATTTCTCAGTCATGTCCTGTGTTTGAATTTGTTTGTTAGCTTTTTGGTCATGAATGTTTGTCTCTAATATTTAATTAACTGTGCATTTGTATTCAGATATCGCAGATCAAATTTATTCGTTCATTGTTTAATCATACGTTTTTTGATTGAGTTAAGTCTGCCAATTGATATTTATGTTATGTTTTTCTTTGTTGTGATGTTATGCTATTGTTTCAGAAAAAGGGAGAAGGTTTGGATCCATTAAAACGTTTAATCCCGCTGCAAATGTTTGCACCTGTCCTAAGTCAGGAATCTGATGTACAGTAGTTGTCGTTTGTTTATGTAATATATACGTGTTTCTCGTTTCTCGTTTTGTTTATATAGATTAGACCGTTGGTTTTCCCGTTTGAATGGTTTTACACTAGTAATTTTGGGGCCCTTTATAGCTTGTTGTTCGGTGTGAGCCAAGGCTCCGTGTTGAAGGCCGTTCTTTAACCTATAATGGTTTACTTTTTAAATTGTTATTTGTATGGAGAGTTGTCTCATTGGCACTCACACCACATCTTCCTATATCCATGAAACAAAAACTTATCTTTGACCACTGAACCATGAAAATGAGGTCAAGATCAAATGAAACCTGCAAGTTGGACAAGTACACCGTAACAATCTTTCCATAATCAAATGTAGTAGTCATATTGCTTATAGTATCTCATATATGGACTTGACCACGAAAACGTAAACTTGTTTACTGGTCCATGAAATGAGGTCGAGGTCAAATGAAAATTGTCTAACTGGTATGAGGACCTTGCAAGGTATGCAAATACTAAATATAGTTATCATATTACTCATAATAATAAAAAGTTATCAATTAAAAAAAAAAAAATCAAGTAGTCACCGAACCATGAAGATGAGGTCAAGGACAATAGACCTATGACAGACAAACATTTCACATCAAAAGGCATCTATATACAAGGTATGAAGCATACAGGTTCCCACCTTCTAAAATATAAAGCTTTTAAGTCTAAAGGAGTTATAGCTAATGCCACCGCCACATCACTATCCCTATGTCGTGCTTTCTACAACAGAAGTTTCAGTTTCGACTAAAAATCAAATATAAGTATCTCGTCTATAGGGGTCGGTATGAGTGAAGTCCGCATGAAATTATATCTGGTTTCAGCAATTTCAAAACAGGCCGGGTTTTTTTTATGGTTAGGTTTTAAGACATCACTCGTCCATACGTTTTTTACGTTACAAGAGAAAGTAAACTATGATAAAATGACTAGAACTGAAGATCAAGACCCATTGACATTTTATTTGAAAATGATGTCCACACGTTATTTAGTAAAGTTTGTTCACATTTGTTCCTGAATTTCAGTTAGGAAGACGAAACTGTAGGAAGTATAGTACGGTGACCAAGTAAGGAAAAGTCGCTTATTTAAGGAGTTTAATCGTCATTCGGACTATACGGCTGTAAATCACAGTATTGGTAGTTCAAAGGTTACACTTCACATTTTGACTTGTCGTCAAAAAATCGTACGGTGCAATTTTTGTAAAATGGGCTTTGAAGTTCGTTCCCTTACTTTAAAGAAAAAATACTTTCAAAAGATTTTTGGCCTACATTCTAAAAGAACATTCGGTATATGCTTTTTGTTATTATATACATTGTTGTAACACATTATTTTAACAATTTCAAACAAAGTTTAGCAAAATTAATCCGTTATTGAGGAGTTTTTGTAAAAATTTAATACTACGAATATTTTGCATTTAATAGAGTACGTTTCAATTCATTTTCATCATTTATTTTTACGCAAAATGTAAAATACACAACATTTATATGATATTTCGAACCTTTATTGAACAACAATTTCAAAATCATTTATCTCAGAAGCATTATTTCAACTTGTGCATTGAAACAAAATATACACTACAAATTGAAGATACCGGTTTTTCACTTGAAATTCGACTTGTAAAAAAAATTGAAACGGACCGATACTATTATTTTAATCTATAAATGATATTTTGTATCACAACGATTTTTCATTGCTAACATTTGTTCAATTCGATTTTTTTTGGATAGTTTATGGTCCCATTTCGTGTTGGTTATCGTGTTTTTTTTATGTCTTTTTAAAAGATTTCATATTTTCGTATGTTTATTTGATATGTTTTTTTTTCTTTTTATATATTTCAAAAATTAAGAACCAAGTCTGAATTTGGACATGTTGTTATCTGGAAAATGTTTGAACTAGGAAGTCCTTTACGATAAGGTTCTAGTAGTTAAAAAAGGCAGCACATGGCTTTTAATTTTGAAAACTGTATCGCATGACAGAGAATAAGTACTGAATCAGTCCCCTCCTTTACTGTAAAGAGTAAACGTTGTTTCTTAAGTTCCGTTGAAAGACTAAATGATGGAATCTGCCAACAATATGTTGTATAGTATGGGTCGTTTGTTGAACCTGATTTGGTGAATCAATTCAAATGCGCTTTCCCTACCTTCCTTTGGTCCATCACTCACAACTTACACCAGTCTGAGAGGTGATATGGCATTGCTTAAATGTATTAATAATAACAAAAAAGCAAACAAAATGGTGACCTTGCAGGTGACTATTATAAAAATATGACCCAATGCTTTTCGCTAGCGCACATAGTAGCAGACATATTTTTACCGCTACGACATGAAAAGCTCACTAAATTTGTCTGTTGAAAAGGAAAGCCGCACAAAGAGTACACCTTCAACCAAAGTGTATCAGATTATTGAAGGGAGAAGGATACTGACTGGAAGAAGTTTCTTTCTGTTAAAGAAAAACAACAGGCTCTCCCTAATTTCTTTGGTAGTTTTTCTTATTAAAACTATGACAAATCCCTTCTGATTCCACCTTATAGTGAGCTTTACTCAGCTGGAACGTTTGTAAATCCGAAATTGTCGAAGTTATTTCAGACAATAATGTTATTGACTGTTGTAACTTGCTTAGCACTCACCAAGGGTCAATACTCGTATGATAATTAATGCCTTATACTTTGACATGAAGTTAACAGAAAAGGGAAAGAGCGACAGAATAATCATAAGGACCTCTGATACGGGTGTGATTGCTCTGTGTGTTCACTACTGCAAACAAATGACACATGCATGCGAGTTGTAGGCGCAGTTGGATGTGTACGGATTGCTAGTTTAGTCTTATATGAATGATTTATTAGTTGTTGGTGGCTTTGAACTAGCTGTCATATAACTGCGAGTACTCTTAGATCTGTTCCTAGTGTCTTTTTGTTGTTTGGGTGTACAAGTACCCGGCTACGTCCAATTGTATTTTTATCCATCTGATGAGTTAAGCCTTTTTCAACTGATTTTTATAGTTCGTTCTTATATTGTACTGTTATACCACTGTCCCAGGTTAGGGGGAAGGGTTGGGATCCCGCTAATATGTTTAACCCCGCCGCATTATTTATGTATGTGCCTGTCCCAAGTCAGGCGCCTGTAATTCAGAGGTTGTCGTTTGTTTATGTGTTACATATTTGTTTTTCGTTCATTTTTTTTTATATGAATTAGGCCGTTAGTTTTCTTGTTTGAATTGTTTTTACAAAAGACTTGAAAGGACACACACGACTATTGTAATTACAGAGCTTTGGGAGTACTGACGAAGATGAAGCCCTTGTTTGTGTAAGAATTTAGTTTCGAAGATGTATGATCTGAGGAATGATCTCTTTAAATCATTCCATCACGATATGAATAAAATTCGCGTCAAGCTTGCCACCAGTAAAAAAGTATGTTTAGACCGCATAAAACATTGCTAAACTCCCTGTTCGTCACCTTTAGAAAACGATTGGCGAAAATTAATTATTTCATTACACCCGGTTAATTTTAAAGGGCATATGTCAGCAGAATTCTTGCAGGATCTTTTGTGTTCATGTTAGGGAAAATCTTCATGTGAAAAGTGTTTGTTCACAACAAAACCTTACATGTACGGAGCTTTGCTCCTTTCAAGGGTAAGAATTGTGTAGAAATTCCTTGACAGATGAATCAGAAGATACTCCTGGATGAAATTTGTTTTCTGATCATTTTGATTGGATTTTTTAATGTTCTTCGAGCTAATTAGTGGTTTTTGGTAACACTGAATTACATGCATGAGCTTTTTCAAAATAAACATTCAGGATAGAAGGCTTTACTTGAAAACAACATTTATCTTTTATTGCTGAGGTTGAATGTCACCCGGCAAGGTAACTACTGTAACTTTAACGGAATTTGTATTGATCTTGTATAATAGAACAAGTGTTGAAAAACGCCAATTTTCAGAATTAATCGATTACTAAGTAATATGTTCCTTTTTTTTTTTACATTTTCGAGATAATTCATTTTCAATTGATTTAAAATTTAACACAAAATGCTGCTGATATCTTTCAATTTTGAAGATAAAGAAAGAAAAAAAGAAAACAGAATGTTGATCTTTGACCTTAATTTATGCAAAACTGTTACCACATTTCTTTTTGACGACATCGATATTCCAAAAGTACTCATTTTTCCGAATCCAATGATATATGATATAGCAATATAGTATGTTTGACGATTAAATTTTCAAAATATTGGGTCTGGTCACCGTACTAGTAAGTGAACAGGCGAGATAAAACCAATTTCGTTTTTCGATGTAAGGGAGACCACTCTAAATGTCTTGGGATAAAGATAAAACTAAGGGTCAACAAGATAATAAAATTGAGAATGGAAATGGGGAATGTTTCAAAGAGACAACAACCCACCATAGAACAAACAACAGCAGAATGTCACCAACTGGTATTCAATGCAGCGAGAAATTCCCGCACCCGGAGGCGTCCTTCAGCTTGCCCCTTAACAGATAGATAGATAGTTTATTCTCATAAAACCATGCAAGTACAAAGGTTACAGAGAAGTTAAAAAAAAAAATAGTATACATAAAAATAAAAAATGCATTAAAAATGCATAAAATTCAAAATTTCGGATGAGATAACATATAAAAGAATATATATATAGACTTGTATAGTCAAATGTAAAAGCTAAAATTGTATAAAGAAATACTTTCTATAAGTATGTTAAATAAATTATGGTTGTTAAGAAGGAGTGAGCTTACTATTAATACATCTTATAAAATTGCAGAGGTTTCTTAGTGTCTTTGGTTTTTTTTGAATTAAACAGTTTGTTGAATGTAAAAATGTTATGTCTTGGTATTAGTCCATTTGGAATAAATCTTCTTCTTTCATCTTGTAAAGCCGGGCAAACAAAAATATAGTGGTATTCGTCTCCGATATCTCTTTTTGTACATATTGAACATTTTCTATCACTTCTTTCAATGTTATACCATCTCCCCTTTTCTATTGGCAGTGAATGATTCGATGTTCGGAATTTACAAAGTGTATATATATCTCGGTCATTTATGATGTTGAAATAATTCTCAAATTCAAAATGTTCCTTAAAGAGCCTATATGTAATGCATTTTGATGTGTTCTGAATAGCTGAGTTCCAAATTTGTTTAAACTGGTCAATTAATCTAAGTTTGATACTTTTTGGTAACCATTTGGTGAGGTCTGTATTTTGCACATAAAATAAGTCTGAAAATCCGGCATTGTCCAATATATTTTTAATGTTCTTTATCCATAAAATATCATCATTGTTTGTGTGATATCGGGAATATACAAATTTGTATAATATTGATGATAACTTGTTTTCATCTATAAGCAGCCTGCACCAATATGTTATCATTCGGCATTTAATGCTTATTTCCAATGGGTAACGTCCAGTTTCACCGTACACAATCATGCTTGGGGTAATCTCTTGAGGTGTAGTAAATGCTTTAAAAATTTGAGATGAACTTGTTCAATAATGTCATTTTTTCCAAATCCCCATACTTCACATCCGTATAGAAGAATTGGTTTCACCAGTTTGTCAAATAACTCTAATTGGCATTCAATTGATAAATTACACTGCCTCCCTTTTTTAATAACGTTGTACATAGCTTTTGTTGCTTTTTCTGATAGTCTTTTCTTTGCTTTATTGAAGGATCCGGATCTTGTTAACAATAGTCCAAGGTAGTTAAATTCTTTCACTATTTCAATTTCATTTTCTTCATAAATGAAATTAATATTATTAGGCTGTCTTCCTTTAGAGAAAATTAAAACTTTAGTCTTAGATGTATTTACTTTAAGTTTCCAAGTATCACAATATTCACTGAAGCAATTTAATTGCATTTGAAGGTCTTCCTTTGTTTCTGACATTAGAACAGTATCATCGGCATATAATAAAATGAACAGCTTTAAATAGATATTGAGGCTAGTTTCAAGGGAGTTCGATATTGATGACAAACCTTTCACATTATGTGATAGCAAAAAATCAGTGAGGTCATTGATATATAAAGAGAATAATAGAGGGGAAAGATTTTCCCCTTGTCTAACTCCAGTGTTACATGGGAAAAAATCAGATTTTTGATTATTGTATATAACTCTTGATTTTATATTGTTGTACATACTATGTATTACTGTATGCATTTTTCCATCAATGTGATTCAATGCCATCTTAAACCATAGGCCGTTTCTCCAAACTGTGTCGAACGCTTTGGCAAAATCAATAAAAACACAAAATAACTTTTTCTTTTGCGATCTAGCTAGGTCGAAGAGACTTTGTAATATAAATATGTTATCTGTTGTTGAATATTTTTTCCTAAAGCCACTTTGATTGTTATGTATGATTGAAAAGTTCTCGAAATATTTCGTTAATCGTTCATTTAGGATGGACGCAAAAAGTTTTCCAAAACAGCTAAGAATAGTGATAGGTCTATAATTTTGCGGATCTTGTTGATTTCCTTTATTTTTAAATAAAGGGTGTATATTTCCAGATAACCAACTGTCTGGTATGATTCCTGTATCAAATATAAGATTGAATAACTTTACAAAGATATTAATGATTTCTGTTGAAGCACACGTAGCTTTGAAGAATTCGTTTATAATCAGGTCATCACCGCTTGCCTTGTTATTTTTCAAGTTTTTTATATTTTTTATTATTTCATCGGGCGTAATCATTTCATTTAATAAATTATTTTCGATATGTCTTTCAATCTCTTCGTGGTTTAACAAATAAATATACTAGTTCAGTGATAATGAACGCCATACTAAACTCCAAATTGTACACAAGAAACTAAAATAAAAAAATATTATATGTAATACTTTATTTAGGTTAACTAATGAGTATTAAAATGAAAACTGATTATGTCACAATAAAGCCTGAGAAGCAAGCGGTTGGTTTACATAATTAGTTTTGTCCCTTAAATTTCTTTTGACTGGAAATTTTCACTATTCATATCTTTATCATATATGACAAGGTCGAAAAATAAAGATGAAATATATGACAAGGTAATTCTGATTAAACCTTAGTATATAAATGAAGCTTATCAAATGACAATTTTGTTTGACAGATTCGATCAAAAATGTTGTCAAAATGCAACATTTATTTCTGAAATCTACTTCACCACGAAAAAGCCTAATCAGGACAGCTCTAGATATATAAAAAAGATTTGTATGTAGACCAGTAGTCTCTGAATGATTTCATTTTTCACTGTAATAATAACTTGATTTTAATAATTCACAATGTTTATAGTTGCATCTATTATAACGGATGTAAATATGTGTAGCTGTAGGCAAGTTATGAAATACAGAATACATTAAAAACAATCAAAAACCAGACAGCAATAAAATATGAAGAAGTGTACTCGATTTCACGATTGTACGTTGAGATGACAAATTAATCGTTAATCAAAATCATTCAAGATCTAATAAGGCAGCTAAATGTCCGGAAAGAAATACGAAAGAGCTAACTTATGATAAGACAGCGTTTTTCTATTAAAATAATCAATAGGTCAAACGCCTTCGAAACTTCATTTTTTTGTAATTCTTCATCTATATAAACAAAATATTCATGTCCCCGGACACACCCTACAGAAAGACGTGACCGTTTCTTGAAAACTTGGAATTTCATTTTGTTGAGCGATATTCTTAAGATGTGCTTATGAATAAAAAATAAGATTGAGAATATAAACATGCAGGAATGTGTCAAAGAGACAACAACCCGACCAAAGAGCATAAAACAGCTTATAAAAACTATAATGAATTTAACAAATAGTTACAGTTACCGTCTTTTAAAATTGCTGAAGTTTTAATATCAATTACAAAATATAGTTACATAATTTATCGTAACAAAACTTTCCACTTAAGATAAACATTAAGACATGCTACATTTAATTTACAATAACTAATATTAGGGTGATATAAATGGTTCAAATAAGTGACAGTGTACCAAGAGATTTTAATCATAAGTACTTGCGGTCATCAAACCTGGTGATAAATCAATGTCCTTCTGAATAAGAGTATTATTTATTATACCTGGTCAATTGTCAAAATTAAGTGATAATAAACCTATTTATTTTGTGAATAATAATATAGGACACCGAAATAAACACCAACAAGTACAAATACACAACGAACTGAGGTGCAATCTTCATAGAATATAACGAAATAAAATCCTGCACGATTAGCGAAGTACGTACAAAGTTGAAACAACCCCGTAAACACCGTATGGTATTTTATATTTAACATTTTAAAGATATAAGAGGTGCAATGAGAACCAATGAGACCATTTTCTATCCAAGCCACAATTTGTAAAAGTAAATCAAAATAGGCTTAGTCTGCCTCATACGAATTTATAAAGGAATGATTCAGTAAAAATAATTAAGGGTACATTTGGTTCCCATAAGAATGTCAACTGCCTGCTGAAAAAAACCCCCACATCCACCATATATATGAAAATATTACAAATACTCTGTCAGGATTTCAAGCCAATGATTTTGGATATGAATTAGAGCTTTTGTTGACATGGTGGCTTTCGAAATTGCTTAAATTAGCTATCGAAATTGCTTAAATTAAGCGATGTTTTCAGTACCATTAGAACTTTTCAGCCACTACAATTATAACAACTAGTAGGAATCGGGTAGCAAAAATAATCAATAAAAGTCTGTGTGTGCCCATGCATTCTCACTTGAAGTCGCTGACTGATTTTTGGGAAACTTCATTCACGTGAACTAGCTGTATAGTTCATATATATATGAGTATTCAAATGGATTTACAACTGATTTTACAGTTTGCTCTTATGTTGTGCTGCAACGCCACTGTGAGTGTCCCAGTCTAGGAAAGGGTTGACCGGTCATTAAGTAAACAAGTTTAACCCTAGTCACAATATTAATTCATTACATTATTATGGGCTTTTGTCCATGGTCGGCGTTAACAACTAAAATAATCAACCGATGTTTAATTTTTATATGACAAGACAACAAAAGCAAATTCTACTAATTGAAAATATATGGGATAAGAACACTAAATGCATATTAAACATATATATGTATTTAAATATTTAAATTCGAAAACTTTACATAAAATATCTCAAATAAATATTTATTTATTTCTTCAAATACAAACGAAAACCATAATAGTTTAATACCGTTTAAAAAAATCAATGAAATATAACAAGAGAAGATGTGGTATGATTGCCAATGAGACAACTCTCCACCAAATGACGCAGAACTTAACAACTTCGAATTGATCCAGGGGGCCCAACCCCTGGATCCACGCCTGTGTAGCTCACCGTACAGCCTTCAAGAATGATCAAAGCCCTTATCGCATAGTAAGCTATAAAAGACCCCGAAATGACAAACGTAAAACAATTCAAACGAGAAAACTAACGACCTAATTTATGTACAAAAAATGAACGAAAAACAAACTATGTAGCACGTCAACAAACGACAACCACTGAATTACAGGCTCCTGACTTGGGACAGGCATATACATACAGAATGTTTTGGGATTTAAAATGTATGCGGGATCCCATCCCTACCCCTTACATCGGACAGTGGTGAAACAGTACAACATACGAACGAACTGTAAAAATATAAGGCTTAACTCAATAGATGGTACCAGTGGCGGATCCAAAACTTTTCATAAAGGGGGGGGGGGGGGCTGAATAACCTTTAAAAAAAAGGAGGGGTCGCTCCCGTAATGGATCCGCCTATGAATATATTTATATATATATATACATCTAACAAAAACACAGAGTGGACGTGGCCGGGTACTTGTATATCCACAATAAATAAGACACCAAGTACTGATCTTAGAGAACTCGCAGTTACTGCAGCTAGTTCAAAGCCACTAACAACTTATAAAAAAAAAATAATGCATCTAAGAAAAATGTTCGTTTTTCTTGTTTTTCTTGAATTATTATAATTTCTTTGATGCAACCCACCCATTTCATCGGTAAACCATAGTCCGTATGTGTATCTTTAATGACGTTTCTGTAATATCTTTACAAATATGTCGATCTTGGCAGATTTTGAAATAGCCGACATTTAGTTCTAGATCTTTATAAAGATATATGCGCAATCTTCCTTTTTTTTTACAGAGGTTATAATTTATTTGTAAAAATTATTACTGAACGAAAACTTTTTATCTTATATCGTTACTATTTCGACTGTTTTTACAAGTCCAAAATGTATTTGTTTGATATATTTTTTTGTAAATCTGATAATCTTCTTCTTTCATACAAAAAAATGTAGAGTCTATGTGAATCAGTAAAAACTAACTGACAAATACAGTTATACGATATAACTGCTTCTATTCAACCTTTCCGCACCCTTTCCGGCTCTCAATCATTCGGTATATGATATATTTCACATATATCATATCTCAATAATTACATTCTGATTGGCTAACTGCACATCACGTGTTATTCCGTAAGCAGTTGCATTGCTCAATACAACTTTTCACTTATGACTCAAACAATAAAGTGAACAGGTGAATTAAATAATAAAACTGAATATATAAAATTCGTGTTTTCATGATCATAGCTAAAAAATGTAATTATAAGTATTGAATGCTTCTTTTTGTAACTTTATAGGGTTGTAAAAGCGTTGACCGTGCGTACATTTTTAGAATAAAGCGCTTCCGCGCTTCATACAAAATGTACTTCGGTCAACGCTTTTACACCCCAATAAATTTACAAAAAGAAGCATTCAATTCTTAAATGAATCAGTATATAATATATGTGAATACTGATTGAGAGCTTTTTTGTCATATTTAAAAATTCTATTCTATATAAAGGTATTTTTCTATTGTTCACGAAATTTAATAATAAAAAGTAAGAAATCATTTTATCTATCGAAGAGCTGGTAGATAAAAAAAATCACCTATAATTTCTATATTTTTGCATGATGCATTTAAAAAGTAATTAGAAATTACATATAAAATTATATTGTCATCTACTTGATAGATATTGATAAAGAATAATCTCAGTCATTACATAAACACTTTTTTGAAACAAACTTTACTACAAAATATTGTAAGTTTTACGGGTATAATAATATTATCCAATCATAATGTTTGACACTAACAGGCTTAAATACCAGCCAATCAGAATACAGCCCGCCAAACAATTGGTCGCGTCTGTCAAGAAGAAAGGGTGAAGAAGGTAAATAAACAATATTTCTAATTAATATAGCATGCTGAATTAAAAATTAATTGATTAAATAGTGAAAAGTTCTTACAATTTATGTGCAAAATAAGTTACAGCATATAAAGATACGGGGATTTGTTCTCCTCGGACAATAAATCAGCTTTTTTTAAATGAATGAATGACAACTGCTGTGTCGCTGAAAATTTACTGTAATTTTTCTTTCCAAACTCTAAAAGAATGAAAATGTTAACTGCACATATTTTTGTATATTATAAATTGATGTTAACGAGATTTTATTTAGTTGTACACTTAATATTTAGTCCACGTGTCTTTGTTTACTTTTAGAAATGTAAATTTCGTGAGTACTCGGCATCCAACAAATTTTGTGTTGTGGTTCGTTTGGTACGATATGACCTACATGTATTGACGAAATTCAAATCGTTATTAATTTCTCTCGTCCGTAATTAAGTCCGTCCATTTCACTATCATAGAGTTACATGAAAAGTTCAAAGATCGTCCTTGCATTTCGCAACACTGGTGAACAGATAACTTTCGGTATATGCATGCATAAATTTGAACATAAGTGGACACTTCCATAAATTTTACATATACATGTAAATACAAGGAAATGTTTTATTGAATACCTTTGAAATTCCAATTTAAAATATATGGAGCATATTTAGACAAAAATTATCTGAAAATAGTTCAAATAAACATTTCTATTTTCAGTTTCATTAAAATTATTTGAAGATAAAACAGACAAAGATCTAGAAGTTTCATTGTCTCAAATTTTATCAATGCTTGAAATTGCAACTTGGGATATAGACACAATAAAGAAATAAAACTAAACTAAGGAGATGTAGCAACTAGTATGATTGTAAATGGGACAAATATCCACCAAACTCTAAAATTCAAACAATTATAGGTCAGTGATATTGTTGGCTTTGTTCAAAACAACCTCTACCCTTTTTTATTGGGAAAATATGCATAATTTTCATCAAATTGGGAAATTTAGAATAAATCATGACTTTAACTGAAACTTCAATTTACAGACCCCCTTTCAAGAGTCAAACCATGCTTTGAAATAAGACCCCTTTTTGTCAGTGATGATACACATACATTGTAAATAGACCCTCAAATCTGCACATATAGTAATTTTTGGCATGAAAATGTATAAATCATTAAATGAGTGTTTTTAATTTTGAATTCATGCACAATTACTACTGAGTCGGTGAGACTGCACTGTTTGGGAAAAAAGTTGTCTATTTGGGAATAATTTTAAGCCATCTTGTTTTCAAATTGGGATTCTTCTCCAGGGGACCATGCCTTTATTCTCCATTAATTTAAGGCAAACAATATCACTGAAGGTAACAGGATGGCTTTTAACAATGAAAAATAACGCATACTATATAGATAGCTTTAAAAGGCCTGAACATGAAATGAATTTAATTGAGAAAAGAAATACATGTACCATTATTTAAATATAACAAAACAATTTCCTAAAAACAAATGAACAGACATGAACCACTGACATCTACAGATCTACATGACAGGCAAAGCATACTCTAGTCTATACTCTAAATGTATATCTATTACTGGATACAAAAATAACTCTTTCAATTAACAGGTGAAAAACTGAAAGATTAGAAGATGGCATCACCAAGAAAGGTAAGCAAAGGCTTCACTAATTCCCTTTTCTTTCCCCTTGAAAGTTCTATGATACTTCAAATAAAACGATTTTGGAATATTTTTGTATACATGTACTTAGAAGGCAAATTTTACTTTAAAACACATGGTAGAGAAGGATTTGTATAGTGAAACTACAAATCCTTGGTATAGACTAAGAGTATTGGTAAGCTATTACTGATGTTATTAAATTCATACCTACTAAAATTATGTAAATTGATGAAAAGTCATTTTTAAAAATTTAATTTAAATTATTTTCCTATATTTGATATTAGTTTGTAAAAACATGATTTCCAACGTCTTCATGTTCTAAAATAATGACTTATTTATAAAGTCTGGTATGATAATTATCTATTAACTGGTCAAGAAATAAATTGCAATTTATAATATGATTAAATCCACAATCATTTTTGCATTAGTGAATAAATATATACCTTTTATTTATGCAAAAAAAAATTATCTTTGGCCTAGATTAGATAAATGTCTTTTCCTACTCTGACTCCCTAGTTGATTGTTAAACATTGGGTTCCATTTTCAACCTTTTAATAAATACTTTGTTTTTTCTATACCTTATGTGAAAATGTTGAAATTTAAAAAAAAATTGATGTGACTGTCTGGTAATAATACTTGTTATATCTTTAAATGTTATATATATAGATAAATACATCATTTTAGTAGGTAAAATATGTACACTTATCATATTTGAAAAAAAAATTAAACTTTTGTTGGGTCACATAGTCGAGTTTATTAAATAACTGAACTTTGGTCACATGATATGCCTTGAGTTCAGAGGTGTACATAAATCAAACCATAGGTAAAGTCCATCAAAGGTTGACAGGTAAATTAAATTGTATTGTTATTTTAAATTTATAAAGAAATGTATGGATCCATAATCCTCAAATGATGATTATCTAAAAAAAATGTAATTCTATTATTTTATAGTCTGTTTCTAAATAATTGACAATTATTATCTTGTTTCATAACCTTCATATTGTTTAGCATGCTGCTGTTTAATAATATTTCATGCTGAGTCTGGTGTCCAGTGTAGGTTTTATTAAATAAATTTTTAATTTCCTGTTTCAATCTTCATGGGTCGACCCTGACAATTTTTATAATTTATATACAATTATTCCTCTAGTACCTTAGAAAATTGAGGAATGAAGTAAATGATCTGTGCAGGGATCTCTACATGCTAGATATAAAAGGTTGTGTTCCTCTATCTTTTTAACATTCAGACTATGTGTGAACACTTAATGAACCAATGCCAGGGCCTTACTCGGCCTATTATATACTACAGGTACAACAATGATCAAAAAAATACAAAACATGTTCTCCCAGACTTGGAAGCTCATTACTAAATGTGGCTGGATAGCCTACACCAATGAGCAAAAACCATACCCTATTGCAAGCGATAAGCCTATTTAGCCTCCACAATGATAAATTGTAAAACAATGCAATTTTTTCCAATATATTATACAATACTTTCTTATTTTCATAAACATCAAACAATTTAAATTTAATTTCCTGTAATATGAATGTTGTATACAAATTTATAATTTAAACATGTTGTATTTGTAAAAGTAATATACAAGTGAACTTGATTGTGTCATTCCAGACTAGATCATCAAAATCACCTTCTAGGAGGAGATCTACAAGTTCCTCTAGAAGTACAAGGTCAAGAAGTCGCAGTAGAAGTCGTAGCCGTGGAAGATCTGTACGTTCTAAAAGATCAATTTCCCCAGCAAAATCTACTCCAGCAAAAACTTCTCCACCAAAGTCTACAAAGAGACCAGCAACACCAGCTGCTGGGAAAGTGAAAAGGGAAGATAGAGCAGTAACTCCTACTAGGAGGTCTACTAGACTTGTAAATAAGGTATTTTTTTGTTTCATTTGATAATTTTGACAAGTACGTGTAATTGAAAGCTAAAATGCTCTCATACTTATGATATTGTTTACAGATTTGAATTTCATCGTTTATCTTCAAGTTTAATAATTGCAGATTCATGTGCAGTATAACTCTAATATAAAAAAGAAATTTAAGAATTGTGATACGTTCCATGTACATGGCATGTACATGTAGCTTGAAAACTACATGTACAAATGTAACCAAGACAATAAAAATGAATAAAAATTGAGTCAGGCTTTAAGTATAAGTTTTATACATGCTAAACAGATGCATACAAACAAATTTAATCTATTGGAGTCACTGATGCATGACTGCCACTACACTCCAAAATAAATAGTAAATATCTGTTAAACAGCTTAAATTGAAAAAGTAATAAACACATCATTTCATTAGATACCAATTATTTTTACAATGCTTGAGAATGGAAAAGTAATTATGTATTGATATTTACAGCTAAAAAGTTATAATTTAATTGGCATTCAATGATCTCATCTTTCCACAGACACTTCCAGAAGAAGAAAAAAAGCCTGTTGAATTTAAGATGATGGACGAACCTGAGAAAGTACGAATTGGAATGACAAGGTCCCGAGAGTTTGGTGGGGCCATAGGATCATTCTTTATGGTCTTAGGATTACCTGTTGGAGTACTTGGCTTGAATATCTTGTGTTCTCAGGTACATTTTTTTTTAAATTGTTAATGAAATAATTTGTCAATCAGTAAAGTACACTCAACAGGATTCAGTTCAATATCTTGTATTTACTCAATGTTATACAAGATACAATATATATAGGGGTTGTGGGCCTGAAGGCACTTGCATTGTTTTTGTATAGGTGGTGCCAGGTCATGAAGTTCGAATTGTGTAGTTGTGTACATGTATGCAAAGTTAAATGTCATTGTATGGGTGATGGCCATTTTGTAATAGTTAATATGATCACGAAAGGATAATGACTCTTTTAATCAATCAAATATTATGAAACTAATACACACTTTTTATAACCACAAAACATAGATCTGACAAGTACATTTTGTGTAGCATCACTTTTACCGTTCCTCAGTTATGTCCCTTTAAAACTTTATATGATATGCAAGTGGGGGATTATTGGACACATTTCCCATTGTTCATCTTTTATAATGAAAAAAATACAAAAGCCTACCTACTTAAAATGTTTGTATAGCAGTGATGAAATTGCAGGGGTCATGAACTCAGTCATAACATGTTGACTGTATCCATGGCAACATTAGACACATCTACATGTGGTAGATTTGTTACTTGTTGTTGTGGATGAAACCGCAGTATTCTGAGCTAACATGAAGAATATCCTCATTAAAGACAAAGTTACTCCTTTAAAACAGGAAGACACTAAAATTTATACTTCCATTTTACATGGGTTTGAGGAAGGGATTTATTTGGCAAGTTATAATCCTGCAGGTGTAATATTTACAGATTTGTTATTTGTTTATTTGATATAAGTGGGAGGGTTCTTCTACCTTAATTATAAAATGTGCTACCTAAAATTTGTGACAAAATACACAATCACAAGTTCACAAGAATTTGTACACTCAAATGACATGTCAGTAATGTTTATTGTGTCTGAAAAGGTGAAAACTAGTTCAAATAAGAATCTGTTTCAAGTTCAAAGATTTTCAGTAGATAAAATTCAGGATAAAAGAGGTTTAGGTTTTTTTGTTATGAAGTCCAATCAACTTGAAACTCAATATACATGTTCCCAATAATTATGAAACTTGTATTCACTATTTATTACTACAAAACATAGATCAAGTACAAATTTGTGTAGCATCACTTTTACCGTTCTTCTGTTATGCCCTTTTATAACTTTATATGATATGCAAGTTGGGGCTAAATGTGTGTCCAATGGAATGGACACATTCCCTATTTATCTCATCTTTTATAATGAAAAGTTACAAAAGTATCCTAGTCTAGTCTGTCTACGGCAAATAATGCATAAATCTAAACAAATTGCAACAGAAATGGTTTCAACAGTTTTATAATACCAAAGCATGACACAATCATATAATAAAAGTCTAGAAAAATCGTACGATCGGAAATCCCCATTTTGGGCTAAAAACATTAATTTTAACCAAAATCGATGAAAATTGTGAAAAAAAAAATAAAAATCGGAATTTTAGCACTATGTTAGCCAATCAAATGTCAAAAACGAATTAAGATGACTAAAATAACTACAAAGAACATTTCCGAAGTAAAATTTACAATCCAGTGTTAAAACTTCTTGGTAGAATTAACACTTTTAATGATAAAATCACCAAAAAATGCCAAAAAATCGATATATTTGAGATTCATAGATGGCTGTTTTCAAACGTTTTATTTTGAGGCAGCTTTAAAATAAAAACATTAAACACAATTATGTACAATTATTTGCGAATAGGAAATAGAAAACAAACAGTAGTTTTACTGAAAATCTATTTATCTGTCATCGAAATTAGCCCAAAATTACCCCTCCCCAAAATAAAAATGAAATAAATTTCTAAATAAAATGTATTAATGTTAGATTTGTTACAACATTCATTGAATTAATATTATGAATTGCCTAAACTGTTCAATAACTGATTACTTTGTTTTAACTTGGTTACTTTTGTTATCATCAAAAAGTATTAGAATGGTAAATACAATTTCTGAAAAATTTATCTTTGAAATTATTTGATTTTGTTTTGATTAAAAAACAGACAATTTTGATATAAGTCTTTCTAATGTATGGTTAAATGTCTCTGCAATGTACATGCATATTGATGCATTCACATATCGTAAAGTTCATCGGCTTCTGTAATGTTACTTGTATTGGAACAATTCATTCCCCGACATTCCCCACATGCTGGGGAACAGTCTATTCCGTGTTTACGACATGAGCATCGTTCTGTGTCACAATTCAATTTGCAATTACATCGGATTATCCTAAGAAAATTTCGGGAGCCGGTGGTAGAATGCTCTAATTGGAAGCAATTTATTGTCCTCAACATGCCAACCCCAGTCCTTTGGATCTAATTTATCACCTTTCCCAATCCAAACTTGTGTTTGATGATAAACTCTCATGCAATGTAGCTTAGCATCGTCAGATGTTGGTGGGAGAGTGTGCACTTGTACATATATATTTCCAACGCAAACTTTAGAGGCAAATATTCTGTAACGCAGCATATCTAATGTTTCAACATCTTGTAACCCTCCATATAATGCAACAAATATTTGTTCTCCTGCTTTATGAATGCTCTCAACATTGGACTCCTGGCAAAAGACAGCTGCATGATCTTGTAGTTTAATGTTAGTACTAATTTTCTTGAAAACAGTGCCCTTGTCTTGACCAAAAATACGAGATGTTGTGTCGCATCCGCTAAAGGCGTGAATGAATGGCAAAATATTGCAAACAAGTGGTCCAATTTTTCTCCTTGTCTCTGTTATGTCCCAAATCTTTATTTTGTCAGTAGAAAAAGCTATTCTAGGAATGGGTTGTGTTCTCTTCGTAACAGGCGTTATTCCAGCTATTATGCCCATGCCATGAAAAGTGTTGAGGCCATCTATCGTTCTTGTGTTGTGGTCAACGTTATCTGCTACAAATTGTACAAAGCTGTTGCTTATATCGCCTGGAAGGTCAACTCCTTGTACAGCTGCAGCACTTGATTCAAACTTCTGGACTTCATAGTATGAGGAACAAAATCCTAAGCTGTCCAATGTGGACACAAGAAATCGTGAAGCGAAGTTGTGATGCACCTGTACTCCTAGACCGAGTTGAAGCGGTGTTATAAGTGCTCGAGGTCGTGAGGCTTGCATTACTGCTTGTCCTATGGAAGCTATTTTCACCGATGGGTCTTTCTCAGAAAATTTATTAGAAAGAAATAACAGCAGGCTTTCGGGTAAGTATGATAGATTATTATCAACTGATGCAATGTTGGCTGGAGTTGGATAGATAGACTTTGTGGTATCTACATATCGGATGTCGCTTTTTATCAGTTTGGCAGCTGCTCTGATCAAAGCTCTCTTTTCGTCATCTGGATTTAAATTGCTTGGTCTCTGGTAATAGTCCTGAAGAATACAAGTCACGGTTTCACGTAGAGTTACAACACTTTTTCTACCAGGTATGTCTGTAATAATGATTTCGTCTCCGAAATGTTGCTTTAATCTTTTCTTTAAATACATCTGACTATAAGCATTCCCATCACATATCTCGTCCATTTTTTCAACAAGATCTGATATGGAAATCTGTTCGTCGTCATGATGTTTAAGGAAGTCGACTATTTTGTAGAAGCCGTCTTCTTGCAAAGCTGGCCTTCCTCTTTTGTTTTCAGGCTTTGCGTCTGGTGATATGGGAACGGAACGGAATACAGGAGTGTTTTTGCACGTGCGGAAGTTTACACTACATGCCTGGTGATAAACAGCATCCGCTGCATGGAGGTCGCTTACGCTCTCCAGTTTTCCGCGAACCTCGGCTGCCCAATCATCATTCCGAAGATCACAAGCATCTTGTATGCGACTCTCAAAATCATCAGTTCGAACCTGAAATACATTTTTGTCTTTTTTCTTGGCGTCTGTTGCTTCATTTCCACAGAATAAACAATGATGTTTAAAATCAAAATGGGACTTTGATCGTAATTTTGGAGTATTTGTATTAATTTCTCTCAGAACAAGTTTTTCTTTTTTGTATTTCTTTATGTCATTTGGATTGGTATATGTTTTCCTGCAGAGTTGATGGACAAAATTACCCTCTAATGCGGACAAACAGTCTCCTCTTTCCTGGCTAGCTTTGATGATTCCAAGACAACCTTTTTGTCGCAATTTGATCAGTGTTGTTGGGTGGTCATCTTTTAGGCACACAATACATTTCTCCATAGTATAGATGTAGCTGAAAAGAAATAGTACACAAATCATTTGTTGTTACATATTTAATCATTATATATGTCATATAACATATCAATACACATTAGAATATTATTCAGAACAACAAGAATAAACAACATCGACTCTTAATGAATAATGTGTTCTTGTCTGTGTGATGTTTCTTTTTAAGTGTGTCTATACGCTATAATTCATTTGTCCATTTCTCAACTTCTTATGAATTCTAGCACTACTGAAGATAATGAATTATTTGAAAAGGGTGACAAGAAAAGTTGAATCAATAGGCTTAAATAATGTCCGAGAAAACGAAAAGGACATTAAGACAAACAAGACAAACTATACAAAGTACACACAAAAACGAGCATCTTGAACTTAAGTACAATTTTATTGTAAAGCATTAAAAAAAGTATACTATGCTCGATGTTTTCCCTACTTGGAAATTTTCGATTGTGTTTTATTGTAACCCATTCCGTACATTTGTTTAGTTGACCATTCATTTTGAATTTGAATTTGGTTTGAATTGACTTTTGCTAGAACAAGGTACGCAATCAAATATTTTTGACCTGACTGTGATAAAATATTTTCAATGAAATAGGCAATGCAGAAAAATATAATATAGTACCTGATTTAAAAATTATCCGTGTGCTTAACAATTAGCACAGTGACTGTGGTTAGCTCCAGTAAAATCATGACGCTAAATCGGACATATATATCTTCAAGTGAAAGCTGAAATAAAATAAAAAAATAGTTATTTTCGACAATAATTCATAAAAAAAGGAAGGAAACAATTATTTAAAATTATCTATTTAAAGAAAATGCAATAGAAGATAAGAATAAATGCTTAGGCTATAGTAATTAGTTCAAAATTGACAAAATTGCAATTTTTTTCTGTCCATTTTTGTTAATTTGGCGTTCCATACTTTTTTATTTTCGTTAGGGACGAGTCTTACTACGTCCCTTTAAATTATTTTTATTGCTATATTTTGGACTTTATTAGTTTAAATTTAATTGATTTTATGTAAAGGTAGTTGATTTTATTTATTTTCTTTGAAATAAACAAACATTAAGTGATCTTTGTCGTTTGACCTGCGTCAAGAACTTTCGTATGTCTAATTCATTTCTTGACGCATTTTCGAATATCTAAATACACGTAAAACATAAGTGTATGTTAAAAAAACACTTACCAGCATACTTTTATTATAACATAAATTTATGTAAACGATTCTTTCAGTGATATCAGCTTCTCAGTTGGTTTCTATAAATTCACATATGTAAGAGTCTTCTCCCTTTGTCAATATGGCGGACCATTTCTGACATGAATCGGCAGGCACATCACCGTTTTCAATTTTCACCGATTTCCGACCGTACGATTTTGTTAGACTTTTTTAACAGTAATGTGCTATGATAATCTCATATGATATATAAAAAATCTTTTCTGTTGCAATTTGTTTAGATTGATTCTGTAGACAGACTAGACTATCCTCTTAAAATGATTGTATAGCAGTGATGAAATTGCAGGGGTCATGAACTCAGTCATAACATGTTGACTGTATCCATGGCAACATTAGACACATCTACATGTGGTAGATTTGTTACTTTTTGTTGTGGGTGAAACTGCAGTATTCTGAGCTAACATGAAGAATATCCTCATTAAAGACAAAGTTACTCCTTTAAAACAGGAAGACACTAAAATTTATACTTCCATTTTACATGGGTTTGAGGAAGGGATTTATTTGGCAAGTTATAATCCTGCAGGTGTAATATTTACAGATTTGTTATTTGTTTATTTGATATAAGTGGGAGGGTTCTTCTACCTTAATTATAAAATGTGCTACCTAAAATTTGTGACAAAATACACAATCACAAGTTCACAAGAATTAGTACACTCAAATGACATTTCAGTAATTTTTATTGTGTCTGAAAAGGTGAAAACTAGTTCATATAAGAATCTGTTTCAAGTTCAAAGATTTTCAGTAGATAAAATTCAGGATAAAAGAGGTTTAGGTTTTTTTTTTGTTATGAAGTCCAATCAACTTGAAACTCAATATACATGTTCCCAATAATATTATCTTTCTTATTTTAAGGCCAAATTAGAATTTTGATCCCAATGACATGGTCCACAGAACATAGAAAATGAAAGTGCAAGTAGGGCAACTGTGTACTCTAGACACATTCTCGTTTATTATTACTTTCTCATACACTCATTAATTTAATATCTCAATTTCAGAATAAATGTGGAGTACAAATGCCAAGAATTTCAACAAACTGGAAGCATTATTTGGACAAGGAAGCTGCATTAATATATGTTGGTTGGTTCCTTTTCCAAGCTTTTCTTTACATGTTACCAATAGGAAAAGTTGTCAATGGACAGCCACTGAAATCTGGACACAGACTTCAGTACAGATGTAATGGTAAGATATTTTTGCATACTTTTACTAAGATAGCAGGCTTGCCGCAGTAACAATAATATAACTTTGGAAGTTCATTGAAAATGAAGAAAATAAAGTATTAAAAAGAAGATGTGGTATGATTGCCAACGAGACAACTCTCCTCAAGAGATCAAATGACACAGAAATAAACAGCTATAGTGTCTTTTATAAAAAAAAAAAACCCAACTGCTTGATGAAATTATTTGAAGGTGGTCTATAAGAAGAAATAAAACTATGTTACCTTTGGCCATTGAAACTAAATGCTACTTCATCGAGCTTTCTGCATTTCAAACAGTTAAATTTTGTTAATAAAAAATTTAGCCAATGCATGTTTTGCACATGTTTCATCATAGTCTTCATTACACTACTTCTAACACTGGGTATTTTCATGAGAAATTATTCCATTATAGTTGGACAAATGTTATTTTTTTGATTGTCAATGAATAGCTTGGTAGAATATGATTAAGAATTCTTATTTTTGGACTTGTCATACTTGTTATAAATCGAAAACATAAACACCATGCGCACCAAGAAATAAAATAATCAATATTTTCTATGCATGATCATGTTTCAAACAATTTTCATGGTTCTATAGATAAACTACAATTTTATCCATTTGACTTGGATATGAGTTAAAGAGATGCATGTTTTAACTTCAGGATTCTTTGCCTTGATAGTCAGTTTACTGGCTTTTGCTGGAGCAGTTTACATGAAATATCCTATTCAGATAGTCCACACTAAATTTATACAGTTGATCACAAGTGGAATCATCTTCAGCTTTGTTTTGAGTTTATTGTTGTACATTAAAGCTCGTCGTGGACCAAATGCCAGTTTAGCTCCTGGAGGAAATACAGGTAAGAAATATTTTTTTATAAAACTAAAAATAAAAACTTTAGCTGCATTATGTTTTATATATCCTGAACAAGCTAAATGTCCATGTTGAAAAAAAGGTTTGCAGATTGAACATGGCTTTTAACCTTTAAGTTTAAACAAAGAATATTTTTATTCCTTTTTCATTGGAAAATAACATACCTAAAAAAAAGACAGCCATTGTTTAAGATATATATGATTACACTACAGTATGTAACTTGGTTTTGCATTAAGTTTCAGAGAAAAGACTATATCTTTGTGCAAATTATATATTTTATACATAAATATTTAATAACCTTGGTTTTGCTTTATTTTACAGGCAACTTTTTGTATGACTTCTTCATTGGCCATGAACTTAATCCTAGAATTGGAAGCTTTGACCTGAAGTTTTTCTGTGAACTTCGACCAGGTCTGATTGGTTGGTTAATGATCAACTTAGTATTTTTGACTGAAGCTTACCAAAAGAACAGTGGTGTTCTCCCTCCTGGCCTTACAATGGTGGTTGTGTTCCAGGCACTCTATGTTGCTGATGCTCTTTGGTTTGAGGTAATTAAAAGAATATATTTAGATATCTGTTTTAATATTTACATATTTACAGAAAAATGTATCGCGTGTGTAGATAAAGGTAATATTTTTGATTAGCTTGCTTGTTAGCTGAACCATGAATTTATTTTTAGGTTACATTAACTTCTCTCTTTAAAAGTTAGACTAGTCGGATACTTAACCAATCTATCTGTCTGTAGGACTAGACTACTCAAAAAGGAGGGGAGACTACCTAACATGTAATGACTTCGAGTTAAGCTAACAAGCAAGCTAACCAAAGATTATACCTTTACCTACACACTCAATGTATTCGACTGTAACATATAAAGCTGTTCAATTTTGAGGTATTCATATTATATCAGAGAGAGCATATTCTGTAAAATACGAAAGTTTAGAGTCATAAAAGGTATAACACCATTATAGGAAGATATCATTGTTATTTTTTAATTAGTAACTAAAAAGGCAAGGTTTAGCCAAGCCTATGGTCCAAAGTAAACATAACATATTGCTTGTTGAATTCTGCATCATTGTGAAAATTATTTTAGATTATAATATAGATTTGAACATGATTTTATTTCATATTTTTAGGATGCCATCCTGACTACAATGGATATTATACATGATGGATTTGGATTCATGTTGGTGTTTGGAGATCTTGTTTGGGTTCCATTCTTGTACTGTCTACAGACGAAATTTCTAGCAGAGAATAATGTCCATTTATTTTGGTATTGTTTGGCAGCCATTGGAGTCTTAAACTGTAAGTATTATTACAACCTCCTATCAGAGGTCAGACATAAACAGCCACCTGAGTATTTCCATAAAGTTTATGTGAAACACCATTATGTTTACAATTTTCCTTTTAGAATTAAAAGCCTTGCTACTGTTGACAGATAAAGAAATTTGGTATAAAAAAAATAAAAACCAATCTCAAAACATAGTTAAAATTGTAAAAGTTGTGTAAACTGTTTGGAATATTAAGGATGAATCGAAAAACTGAATATGAATTAAAAAAAAATATGTCTGAACCTAGCAATAAAAGGTACTAGAATCCACATTTGAAAATTTTGTCATAAGAAATAAATGATTAATTTTGAAATTGTCATTATATACAGGTGTTCCTCTATAAAATGGTTGTTGTTATATCTATTTTAGTCATTGGTTATTTCATGTTCAGAGGAAGCAATTCACAGAAAAATGAGTTTAGGAAAAATCCATATAATCCAACATTATCACGTAAGTATTGACAATAGACAATTCTAACATGACGTCCTTCAAATGCTTTGATTACTCACCTGTGATAAAATATGAATATATTGTATTCTGTTACACCGTTCCGTAATTTATATAGTTCGTTTGATTATATTCTTAATCTATTTATGTGTTCCAGTCTAGGAGGATTATTCATCTTTAACCTTATAAGAACATTAAAACATCGTATCATCGCTACCTTTCCCCTGCTCAGACGGATCTCAAACCGAACATTGCAAGGTCATACCAGTTCTGGAGAACTTTTCAAAGGACAAACGTCATCTAGGACACAATTCGTGGCTAACCACAGAGTGAGTTAACTTTACAACATTGTTTGTGAAGCCTTCAAATTACTCTATACATATTTGAACATTCTCTCCGTGAAACACTGGAAATTTAACTGCTCTTGAAAGTACAACATTTTCTCGGATTCAACGGACTGTGCTATCTATTACTTTTGACATTTCGTTTTAATAACATTAATTGAACACATTGTAAAATTGTATTTTATTTGTTTTTCAGCTTTTTACCATTTGTTAGATTGGTTTAAGAATAAATTATCAGCACCTGATAGTCTTGTTGCTTGAGCCCAATCGTTGGTTAAACTTAATGGTCAGGCCATTACAGTAAAAAGTCTACAACTTGCCTGTTGTGTCTCACAGATAACGCCACTCCACAGCTACACAGCAACCTACCTGTTGAGCCCTGCATGTACGCGTCATCCCTTGACGTACAGTTAATTGACGACAACCTGTCTTTACATATCCAGACAAGGAACGACAACGTAGCAACGTACATACGTACATATCTTGTGTGTACTAGGCAGCAACCCAACAACGTTGAGTCAACATGGATCCCAGTCATGTGGAACAACAAGAAGAGATACAGCCCCCAGAGGGAAATGTCCCAGATCTAGAACTATTACAAAATCCGTCTAATACCACACATTTAGATGAAAATTCCGAGACTAGGCGAGTACGGGATCTCACCGAAAAAGGTAAAGGAGCCTACACAGAAAGACGTAACAAGTTCTGTGAGGAATTAGAGGTCCTTTGGTCAGATATAACGACCCAGTTATCGGAAATCACCACACCTCCCAATGAACTTCAGCAAGTCTTAACAGCCCAGGACAATCTTGTAAAAGCCTGTACAAATTATCGTAGGCTCACAGACGAATATCTGGACTTTCTAAAAAGGACCAGAACGTTGGACAGTCAAAAAGACATAGACGCATGTAACCTTACATTGGATCTCCGTCTGTCCAAAGTGGAACTGGCCATGGACTCTTTACACGAGCATCGCCTTGCCCTCACTAAGGCTAAATCAACCAAAACAAGGACCTCAGGGTCAAAAGGTAAGAAAACCTCACGCAGTGGTAGCTCTAACGTGTCAGACATGTCAAGCCTAGCACGGAGAAAGCGTGCCAAGGCAGAGGCTGCCAAGTCTAAAATAGCCTTTGTAGAAAAACATGCCCTTATCCTACAACAGGAAGCAATGTTAGAGGAACAAGCCCTGTCCAGACAAATTGAAATGGAACAAGAAGTCGCTCAACGTAAGGCTCAAATGCAACAAGAAGCCGCACGAGTAAGCCGGGAAAAGGTCGAGCTTAAAGCCAAATTTAACCTTCTTGAAGCACAGAGAGAAGCTGCAGCCGCAGAAGCCGAGGCTCGTATCCTGGAATACGATGACAGCCAAGCGTTTAGCGATCTCCCTGACGAAAAGGAAGACCCGCTCCAGCGTGTGCAAGATTTCGTCAATAAACTTCCTGTATCAACTGCTGTAAAGGAAGTAACAGGACCTCAAAAGAAAAAACAAATTCCTGTTAAAATTGAGCTGAGTCATGAAGCACCAGCGTTTGTGCCATCTGTGGCACTGAACTTGCCATCACAAACACCCAAGGTCTTGCCTACACGTGCTAAGTCACCAGATGTTAATGCATTCCCAGATCTGGGAACAATAACTAACATAGGAAAACAGGGCGTTTCAGAAAAGATCCCTGTCTTACACCAAAATCAAGGCGTCATAGAAGAGATCCCTGTTTCACACCCAAAACAAGGCGTAATAGAAGAGAACCCTGTAGCATACCAGCAACAAATCAATCCCACGTCGGAGATAACTAGATTTCTCTTACGCAAAGACCTATTATTCTCCAGGCTAACAAATTTTAATGACCAGGCAGAATCCTTCCATACATGGAAATCTAGCTTCAAAAACGTCATAGACGAATTACAAGTTTCTGACTCGGAACAAATAGACCTACTGATAAAGTGGCTAGGGCCAGAGTCTGGTAAACATGCCATGAGTATAAGGGCATCAAATGCCAACAACCCTACTAGAGGCTTACAGAGGTTATGGCAAAGACTGGATGAGCGATATGGTGCTCCAGAAATGTTGGAAGCCTCTATCACGAGTAAACTCGTCAATTTTCCTACCTTGACGAACAAAGATAACGCACGTCTTTATGACTTGTCTGATATTCTATCAGAAATCGAATATCACAAGGAAAATCCCAAGCTTGGATGTTTGCTTGCTTATTTCGATTCTTCGTCCGGTATAAATCCTATTGTGGAAAAACTACCATACGGACTCCAAGAAAAGTGGATAACAAGGGCTTCAAGATACAAGTCCAAATATGAAGTTGCCTTTCCGCCATTCACAGAATTCTCTGCCTTCATCAGGGAAATGAGCAAAATTAAGAACGATCCTGGGTTCATCTTTGGTTCAAAGGTAACTCCAAATACAAAAGACGCTACGCCAAGGTTCACACCTCAGACGTACTCTAAAGTCAACGTCCATAAGACGGCTGTTGAACAGCAAACTGAAGACAGCAGTCAACAACAAAATCTGTGTATCCTACACAAGACAAAGCATACCTTGAATGAATGCCGAGCATTCCGAGCCAAACCAATCGAGGAACGCAAGGAACTGTTAAGACAAAACAATGTGTGCTACAAGTGTTGTGAGTCAACCACACACAGAAGTCGGGACTGCAACGCAAGTATCAGTTGTAACGAGTGTGGAAGTGAACGACATACCACAGCACTTCACATCACTAGACCACAACAATCTGAAAGTTCCCAGTTTAGCTCACCCAGACAAGCCTACGGCGGGGAGCTAACACAAGTCTACGGCGGGGAGCAGACAGAGTCAGCTGAAACAAAGTTAACCTCTGTAAGTTCGATCTGCACAGAGATCTACAAAGATCATAAGAGCGAGAAATCTTATGCCAAGATATTACCTGTGGACGTGTACCACAAGGACAAGACAAACAAAATTATCAGGATGTACGCCATTATTGACGACCAAAGCAACCGGTCTCTTGCCTCGCCTGAATTCTTCAGTCTGTTCAACGTTCGGGAGAAACCTGAAAACTACTCTCTTACAACATGCTCCGGCAGAGTAGCTACTTCCGGGAAAAGAGGAAAAGATTTCGTCATAAAATCTGTACATAGTGACGTACAATTTGATCTGCCTACATTAATTGAATGTAATAATATTCCCAATAATCGAGACGAAATTCCTACTCCTGAAGTTGCAATGCATCATCCTCATCTGACAGAACTCAGAGGAAGCATTACACCACTAGAGGAACGTTGTCAAATTCTACTCCTAATTGGAAGGGACCTTATAGAGGCACACCACGTCCTTGAACAACGCCTAGGACCATCCCGAACTCCATTTGCCCAAAAGTTGAGACTTGGTTGGGTCATAATTGGAAATACATACATTGACAAGCAAACTGTTCCTATTGAAGTCAACACAAAGATAACTAACGTTTCAATCACGGAATCAGAACAACGTCTTGCCTCGAGACCGGAAATAGCCGTCAAGGACAAGAATCCAATTGTTGTTCAGTCTAACGACAAAAACTTTCATTCGAATGCTAAGGTCGCTAAATCGCATTCAATACAATTCCTTGAATGTACAGGACCTAGTACCAAGCCTGGTAAACGCACAAATTCCTCTAAAGGGACAGCACTCGTGTCACTAAAAGCAAAATCTGTGACTTCTATAGAAAAATCTATAGATATAAAAAAGTTTCATTCCGAAATCAACAGAACCTAAAGTTCATGGAGAGGAAATCAATAGCATTCACAAACCTATTCCGAAAGAAGGACCTATTGCCAATCTCAATCTGCCATTGCATGAGCAACGTCTACTACGAGGAGAAAACAGTTCCTACTATCTCAACAACAGCTATGGAACATTCTACAAATCACAGCGATCTCATTGGAGAGATCCTTCTTTATAGGACAAGAAACTGTGCCGAACCCAGTTTTCCGTGGAATTAATCTATTCTGGAAACTTTATAGTGAAATGTCGTAAGTTGAGACGTGATATTTCTCACACGACCAATAGTGGACATTTCACCTGTATATATTCAATTCATATTGGAATTATTTCATTTGTGTAAATCTTGTATACATATTCGAAAAATTTATGGAAAAGTGATATCAGATAGACATCAGACGGGGAGTATTCTGTTACACCGTTCCGTAATTTATATAGTTCGTTTGATTATATTCTTAATCTATTTATGTGTTCCAGTCTAGGAGGATTATTCATCTTTAACCTTATAAGAACATTAAAACATCGTATCATCGCTACCTTTCCCCTGCTCAGACGGATCTCAAACCGAACATTGCAAGGTCATACCAGTTCTGGAGAACTTTTCAAAGGACAAACGTCATCTAGGACACAATTCGTGGCTAACCACAGAGTGAGTTAACTTTACAACATTGTTTGTGAAGCCTTCAAATTACTCTATACATATTTGAACATTCTCTCCGTGAAACACTGGAAATTTAACTGCTCTTGAAAGTACAACATTTTCTCGGATTCAACGGACTGTGCTATCTATTACTTTTGACATTTCGTTTTAATAACATTAATTGAACACATTGTAAAATTGTATTTTATTTGTTTTTCAGCTTTTTACCATTTGTTAGATTGGTTTAAGAATAAATTATCAGCACCTGATAGTCTTGTTGCTTGAGCCCAATCGTCGGTTAAACTTAATGGTCAGGCCATTACATATTGTTTGGGCTCTTCCAATCGTACTCCCATGTCATATGCTTTTTTATGAATGAGCTATCCGACGTCAATAGAACGTTGACATCAGAATAAAAGCATTTGTATGGGAAAATATATGCTTGTGAAACCAAACATCACATAAAGTAAAAGTAAACAAATGATGGTAAAATGTAGTAAAAACAATTTTTATTAACATATAAGACACACAAGTAAATTATCATTTAAATTTGTCAAAAATTATTGATTGCCAATAAGACAACTTTTCAAAGGAGATCATATGATAAACTTGTTTGAAAAAATGGGTCACTGTAAGGTCTTCACAAATGACCAAAACTCACTGCATAGCAAGCTGTAGTTATTTGAACATTGCAAAAATAAATATATTAATACAGAAGATATTTTCTAGTGACATAAATTGTTTTCTTATAACTTCATTCAATTTGATTTATTCTTATTTGCAGATTTGGAAACAATTCCAACGACAACTGGGAATAAATTATTGGTATCTGGATGGTGGGGATTATGTAGGAAACCAAACTACCTTGGTGATATAATCATGTCTATAGCTTGGTCATTACCATGTGGTATGTAGTCTTGATTAAGTGTTTGATTGTGTCAATATTAAGTGAAGAAAACTTTCTCTCATAGGCATAACAGAAAAATACCCATTCAAGTCTAAACTTACACATTAGTAAGGAAAATCAAGACAATATGTTCACAGGAAAAGACATTATCCAAATAGTCCAAAGATTGTTGAATCCCAATTTAGCTTACCTCTTTCAAACTCAATTGTACGGGTAATACTACTGGATGGTAGTTCAGCTTTCATATTATTATGGCAATTTGAAGATAAAAATGTTTTCAAATAATAATTTTCGCTTGCATATTCAAATTAATTGTCACATACTTTTAGTATTGCAGAAATGATTCCCTTTGCTTTGCAAATAGTGTGCTGTTTACGGAACATCCTATTCCAGTGCTAACATTTTTAAGTAATTAACTTGTCATGGCTTCAGATTTTTTTTTTATACAAACTATATATTGACAACATCCACTCATCATATATTTATTTTTCAGGGTTTTCCACACCAATTGTATGGTTTTATCCAATATACTTCACAATTCTGCTCATTCATCGTCAGAGAAGAGATGAAGAAGTTTGTGCTAAGAAGTACAAAGCCAGCTGGGATCGTTACTGTGAGAGGGTACCATACAGAATATTCCCAAAAATCTACTAGTGCAAATCTGACTAATCCAGGGCAACATTCTCTTATATTTTGTTATTAATCATGTCCATTGATATGTTGTATTATTTTTATTTTGAAGCTAATTTCCTTTTTCATTATGTTTGACTTGAAAATTTATTGCTCAAATTATTTTTTAAAGATTTTAATAAAAACAATTTTATTTTTTTTAATTAAACTAATTGCAACTAATTATATTAAATTTAATTATCTACTTTTATTATATTTTTTTTAAAACTATTTTGTTTAAATGTCTAGGGTAAACACAACTGAACAGAATGGAATGCATGTATTAATATCTGCTAAGATGAGAGAATACTCAAGTTCTTAATGATCTCACCTTTAATGATAGCACTGCCTATGAGATAGCATTAACTCATTTGATTATTGAAGTTTTGTTCCGTAATATATGCAAAACCTTGTGAATAAGTTTTTATTGGCACTTGTTTCTCTATGATACTTAGTTTGTTATTTGAAAACAAGAAAGTACCAATCACCAAAACCTTTTTTAAGTTTTTTTTTTAAATCAATTGGAATACTATTTTATTTGTTCGGAACACAGTGCCATTGATAATATATTAAGATAGAATAATATTTTCATATACATGCATGTTTCAAATTGACTTCTATATTTTTCTATTATATAAATGAAAAAAAAAAACCAAAAGTACAAGCAGTGTAATTTATTTATTCATATTTTAACATTTACATGTAATTGCTTTTTCATTTTAAGAAGATGGCAAAATGTTTATGTAAATATGTACATACTGTAAAACACTGATCCACCAGATTCCTAGTTGTCAAATCATGTATATTTTGATGAGTTTTATATAATTTTATGTATAAGACTTTGTAAATAGTAGTGTATATAATGTAAATAGCTTTGTAAATATGTGTGTAGCTATGTTGAAAGAACAGAAAGAGAAATTGAAAAACAAACAACCAAATTTTTTTTTGTATTAAATTTAAGAGTTGCCCCCAATTTATTTTAAAAAAAATACAAAACTAATGGATTTATTTTACCTAAAAAAGTCGAACAAAACTAATAGGATTTTGCATTTTAGTAGCTGATAACTTTTTACCAAGTCACAATTATTAAAATATTAAGACATATTAAAATGTTTAAAAATTGTAAAAGTTTATATAGTGAGTGGAAAAATATCTGTAAAGTCAAGAAAATGTAATAATTCTTTGTGTCCTAAATAAGACATGATACATCTAAAAATGGCTTCTACAGGCATTATCATGATGTCATTGAGGAAATCCTGAAGATTTAGTTGCAACAATTTTCTTTCATAAATAATTCCAAGTAGTACAGTGCTGTATAAAGGTCATTAATTTATGAAAACTATAGTCAGATACAGATGATCTTTCTTTTTCAAGAAGTTTAAATGTTGTTATCATAACATTGTTGTACTTTTTGATAAATCAATTAAAACAAATTATAATACTATTGGATTTTGATGATTATTTAGCTGCTGAATGTTGAATGTATTTGAACACAAAGTCGTTGTCATTTATGGTTGGGATTCCAACTCTTCTAGACATTGCAAACAAAAAAAGAAGCAAATTAAGAAGTAAATGCTGACAACAAAATATCTAACCAAGATTTTTATGTCTCATTTATGGGCATTATGTTTTCTGGTCTGTTCGCTCATCCGTCTGTCCCACTTCAAGTTTAAGTTTTTTGTCACTAAAGTTTGTTTTTGATTAAGTTGAAGCTAAATCAACTTTAAACTTAGTACACATATTCCCTATGATATGATCTTTCTAATTTTAATGCCTAATTGGAGTTTTGACCCCAATTTCATGAACATAGAAAACGGTAGTGCACTTTGGGCATCAATGTACTATGAACACATTCTTGTTTGTACAATTATGGGCATATGTACACAAAGTAAAAGGGAACTTGTTTTGACCATTGCTGTTTAGTTCTTATTCGAATGTGTGCTGTATGAACAGAAGTGAAGGGATGTTTCAGGAATTGCCAATGTCTATCTTTTTATGAATTATCCATATCAGAAATCATTTTGGTGTACAAAATAAAGATTTGTAGGATTAAGAAATGGGTCCGTCAAGGTAAATGCCAAATTTAGCATGACAACACATGCAAAATTCTTAGTGGTTTGCTATGTAACAAGCAAATTGGGAAACCATCAGTCACTTGAACAATTTCCCTTTTTATATGACTGCTAAAAAAAAGGGTCCCCAAGCATTTTTCTAGTTTCCAGACAATAACTTCTGGAACAATGTTTGTCTCTAAAATGATACCACAAATTTCCATACAACAAAGGGATTTTTAGGATTGGTTTTTGTGGGTTATGGCTCAAACCATTAAGAAATTAGGCGCTAAAAAGGGCATAATGAATTGCACATAAGTTAAAAAAAAAAGGGGAGGTCAATTCACCGGTGTGTAATGCACAATAGCAAAAATTGAATATAAATTCAAATCAAATAACTTATTCTAAGTTCTTTGACTACAGCTATTCTGCAGTCGTTTTAAGCTGCGCCTTGAGGAGCACCAGGTTGTATCATCAGATAAAAATGTTTATTGATGAGTATCTACAAAAATATCACAAACTAACAGTTATATTGGTAGGATGAAAGCAATGGGCTGATGAGTGACTCATCTGGTGTATAAAACAAATAATAAAAACACCTGTAAAGCAGATGTATAAACAAATTGAAAGCAATGAGACAGTTGTATGAACAAATCAATGCAATGACAAAGTTTACGACTTGAAAGCTATAAGACCATTGTAAAGCAGAAATCAATAGCAAGGAGACAGGAATTACATGTATGGAAAAGAAACAAGACATGATACAGGTATATTGATAATCATAAGCAGTGAGACAGTCCAAAGTATAAAAAAAACAGAATCCCAGATGTATTAAAATAAAGTACAAGTGACATAGTATAGACAAATCAAAAACAACAGCATAAGTGTTTCGACAATTGAAGAGCAACTAGACAGTTGTTTGTCTAAATCAAAAGCAACAAGACAGTTGTACAGACAAATAAAGTTTATTGAATAATCAAATCTGGTCATGAGACATACCAGTATGTGATATGTGTTGAGAAATCAGTCAAAATCAACGAGACAAGCAATGAATCAGGCAAATTAAAAAAAACCCACAGGACACCAGTTGTATCAACAAAATAGGTAGATAAAAAGCAATGAGACCGTTGTATGAACAATAAAAATGAGACAATTGTTACCACGAATCAAAAGCAATGAATTTGACAATTTCATGGACAAATAAAAAACTTCAGTGTGTAAGCAATTATATCGGTATATGGACAAAAAAACTACAGTTTGTATGCACAATGATTTCGGTGTATGAAAAAATAAAAATTCAGTGTGAAAGCAATGAAATCGGTGTATGGCCAAATCAAAAACTTCGATAAGTAAGCAATGATATCGATGTATGGACGAATCAAGAAACTTCAGAGTAAGCAATGACATATGTGAATGGACAAATCAAAAACCTTGAGTGTGTAAGCGAAGATATCGGTGTATGGACAAATAAAAAAATTCAGCGTGTAAGCAATGACATTGGTGTATGGACAAATACAAATTTCAGTGTGTAAGCCATGAAATTGGTGCATGATTGGACAAATAAATAACTTTAATGTGTAAGCAATGAAATCGGTGTATGGACAAATCAAAAACTTTAGTGTGTAAGCAATGAAATCTGTGTATTTGACATTTGACAGTTTTCGGTGGAACGATGACTTAAAAGAACAGTGTTACGAATCCTTAATTTTGAATAGTGGGTTACTCAGCCAAATAGTTTTTTGTGATGCTAAAAAATCACAAGATGGTATTTGACAATTATATTGAAAATTTTACTACCCAGTTAACGGATATCGTTGCTCAATTTTTTAGAAGTACCCGTAATAAATCAATTGACTCTCGAGCTCAACGTACTAGCCGAAAATTTGTATGTAAAACTACTGAAAAGCCATGGTTCAATTGTGAGTGTAGAAGGCTTCGTCATGTTTACTTAAGTGCGTTGAATATGTTTAATAAGAACAAAATAGCAGAAAATCATCAGAGACTTATCTCTACGAAGAGACAATACAAAGTGATAGAAAATAAGTTAAAACGGCAGTATAAACGTCAAGAAGGTGACATGCTTGAGCATCTATGTAAAAGCGACCCTAAAAAGTTTTATAGAATGTTCCAAAAGAAGCGCGCTAAAAATACAGAAGTCCCCCTTTCGTCATTTTTTGAACATTTTAAACAGTTATCATCAAGTAACACTCCGTTAGTCAATGCCACACATAGTACACAAGACACTACATAAGAAGAACTTGACAGTGTTATCACGCAGGACGAAATTTTGAAATGTATTTCCAAATTGAAACGTGGGAAAAGTCATGGAATTGATGGGATTCTGAATGAGATGTTGATTGAATATAAGGATGTGCTGATTCCATTTTTAGAGGAAATGTTCAACAGGGTATTGTCTTCTGGTTACTTTCCGACATCATGGACAGTTTTTAAAAAAGGCGATCCGTCTGATCCTGTAAGTTTGGTTAGTAATTTGGCCAAATTGTTCACGTCCATTATGAATATGAGATTATTACTTTGGTCCGATACCTATGACATTAAAACCGATGCACAGTTTGGATTTCGGCCGGGCAGCAGTACAGTTGATGCGATGTTTAGTTTATTAACTGTCATCCAAAACACACTCTCCAGTAAGAATCGTTTGTATTGCTGTTTTGTAGACTACAAACAGGCGTTTGATACAATATATAGGCTGAATTTATGGTTGAAATTGCCAAAAATTGGTATAACAGGGAAACTTTTATCATTACTAAAATCAATGTATTCAAATGTGAAGTCATGTGTACGAATTGATGGTTTTTATTCAGAGCAGTTCACGAGTACAGTTGGCTTAATGCAAGGAGAAGTACTCTCTCCAATCCTTTTTTTTTTATTATATGTGAACGATTTTGAAATGGAATTTTTAAATAACGGTAATGTACCGTATGAAGTACAGGAGTTGTCTCTATTTTTGCTTATGTATGCCGATGATATGATACTATTTTCTGATTCTGTAAAAGGTTTACAAGATATGTTAGACACACTTTTATTGTACACTCAAAAATGGGGTTTAACTGTGAACAATGTTAAAACAAAAAATATGGTATTTAGAAATGGTGGTAATGTGAGGGTTGAAGAAAAGTGGTATTTTGATGGTAGTGTTATTGACATTGTTGATGAATTTTGTTATTTGGGTATTTGTTGAATTATAACGGAAATTTTTTAAAAACTCAAAAACAATTAGCTGAGCAAGGCAGGAAAGCTGTATTCGCCTTGAAATCAAAAGTGTCATCCTTATATTTGAATGTTTTCACATACCTTAATTTGTTTGATACATATATACGTAGTATTTTATGCTATGGCAGTGAGATATGGGGATTTCATAAAGCTCCGAATATTGAAAAAGTTCAGTTAGATTTTTGCAAAAATATTTTAGGTGTCAAACAATGTACAACGAATGTAATGGTGTATTATGAGCTTGGTAGATATCCTTTGATACATTCTAGATTGTATAATATTATAAGATACTGGTTTAAACTTCTATCAACGAATAATTGTATTCTTGAAAATTGTTACAAAGACCAGGTACAGAATCAATGTAATAACAGAAATAGTTGGATTTATCAACTGAAGTATTTATTGTTTAATTTGGGTTTGAATGACTTCTGGTATAACCAAGATAATTTAGCTGTAAATGACACTCTTAATTATTTTATCAAAACTAGAATATTTGATCAAGCAAATCAATATTTGAATTAACTATTGGATGACTCGCCAAAGTGTTTTTTTTATATAAATACTGTGTAAATAATGTTCGTTTACAATTTTACCTTACTAAACATGTGAATTTTAGAGTGTATCTAACGAGAATAAGATTGTCTTCACATAACTTATTTGTTGAAATAGGACGATATCACGGTGTTAATAGATCAGAACGAAAATGCACTCTCTGTACTTAAAATACAATAGAAGACGAGTTTCATTTCATTTTACAGTGTGATTGTTATAATGCAATTAGGAGACAGTATATTAAGCCATATTATTATAAGCGTCCATCGTCATTTAAGCTTATACAGTTGTTGAGCACAGAAAATGTAAAAGACATATGTAACCTTTGTAAATTTCTTTTCCATGCATTTAAACGTAGAACAGACATGTTATAAGTTACCAATACTTACTACAGATCATTATTCTTCTCGGATGTATTCATTTATCAGTTATATGTGTTTTATGTATTTATTTATGATATATTGTATTTGCATATATATTATATTTGTACTGATGAGCACCATTTGCTCAAAGTAATAAAAGAATTGAATTGTGTATGGACAAATCAAAAACTTTAGTGTGTAAGCAATGAAATATGTTGATAAATACAAAACTTCAGAGTGTAAGCAATGATATTGGTGTATGGACAAATCAAAAACTAGTGTGTATGCAATGACATCGGTGTATGGACAAATAAAAAACTTCAGTGTGTAAGCAATGATTTTTTTGTATGGACAAATAAAAAATTTCAGTTTAAAAGCCATGAAATTGGTGTATGGACAAATAAAAAACTTTAATGTGTAAGCAATGAAATCGGTGTATGGTCGGACAATTCAAAAACTTTAGTTTGTAAGCAATGAAATCAATGTATGGACAAATAAAAAACTTCAGTGTGTAAGCAATTATATCTGTATATGGACAGGTCAGAAACTTCAGTGTGTAAGCAATGATATCGGTGTATGGTCAAATAAAAAAAAGCTAGTGTGCATGCAATGACATCGGTGTATGGACAAATAAAACAACTTCCGTGTGTAAGCAATGAAATCGGTGTATGGACCATTCAGAAAAATCAGTGTGTAAGCAGAGATATCGGTTTATGGACAAAAAACTCCAGTGTATATGCAAGGATATCGGTGTATTGACAAATAAAAAACTACAGTGTGAATGCAATGATATCGGTGTACGGACAAATGAAAAAACTTTGTGTAGGCAATGAAATCTGTATGGACAAATAAGAAACTTCAGAGTGTAAGCAATGATATCGGTGTATGGTCAAATAAAAAAAACTAGTGTGCATCAGAGTTGGGGTAATTGTAATTGTAATCGTTAATAAGCTGTAATTGATTACAATATTTTAAGTAATCATTGTATTCATTAATCAGCTAAAAATCTGATTACATGTAATTTAATTTAATCAATTACTTTTCAAAATACCCTGTAATCCTGATTACTTTATGATTACATTCTGATTACAATGAAAAAAAATTAACTGTGTTTATGGTCAATAAAGGAAACTTTTTGTTATTCTTATTCAATTTATATTGAACATGTTAAGATAGTTTGGTTTACTTTTTTTTTAAAGCATGACAATTGGTTTGTATACTTCAGTAAAAAATAAACTGTTACATTATTGAAAAGTCATCAATAGCCTAAGAAGAGACATATAATACAATTATATGTTTCTGGCCTTAGTAAAATATATTGTACATAATTATATTCACAATTTAAAGATGTACATATATATATTTGATAATAACTGTTATATTCAAGTAATACTTTTTTAAACCCTTAATTATAATATTTTGTTAATGTGATTTTTGTCAACTTTGAATTGACAGGTAGGAAACCAATTAAGGTTTTTTTTTTTTGTAATTACCAACTGAGTATAGCTGTAGGACAATATATATGGTAAAAGATAAATCAGACATGTGATAATTTATCCAATCTACACAAAATTAATTAAAAGTTGAACAAATGTCTTGTTTAAAATAAGCAAATTTGTGTATGTATTTGGACTGGACATGTAAAATGCAATGATTTTTAGCACTTGTATTTTGTTTACAATTTGATTAAATTGGTAACCAGAAAGAAAAAAAATTGCTAACATTATTTCATCCATATTTTAACTCCCATAAACTGTACCTTGAAACAAATATCAATTTAAGTCTAGAATATGTCAGAAGACAAACAGCAAACGCTTTTTATAAAGCTATATACAATTGAAGTCAAAATAATTCAGAGATTAATAATGATAAAGTGCAATGGGTCGTTACCAGTGACACAATGTTCATGTATGTATGAAGTGAACTTTTGAGGTTTATTAAATAGATGAAGTTTGAATTATCATTTTATAATATAGCAAACACAATACTTTCTAAAAAAAAGCTATAGTTATATATTAAGCATTTATTCATTCACATCATGCAAAATGTATTTTTTTTCAATTCATTGTAATCAGATGTAATCATGATTACTTTGCCAATGTAATCATTAATTTAATCAGACACTTAAATGATAAAGTGCAATGGGTCGTTACCAGTGACACAATGTTCATGTATGTATGAAGTGAACTTTTGAGGTTTATTAAATAGATGAAGTTTGAAGTTATCATTTTATAATATAGCAAACACAATACTTTCTAAAAAAAGCTATAGTTATATATTAAGCATTTATTCATTCACATCATGCAAAATGTATTTTTTTTTAATTCATTGTAATCAGATGTAATCATGATTACTTTGCCAATGTAATCATTAATTTAATCAGACACTTTCAGAAATGATGTACTCATTAATTTTATGTAATCGTACAAATGACAAAGTAATTGTAATTTAATCAATTACATTGAAAGTAACCGGACCCATCTCTGGTGTGCATGCAATGACGTCGGTGTATGGACAAATAAAAAACTTCCGTGTGTAAGCAATGAAATCGGTGTATGGACAAATCAAAAACTTCAGTGTGTAAGCAGAGATATCGGTTTAAGGACAAAAAACTCCAGTGTATATGCAAGAATATCGGTGTATTGACAAATACAAAAACCTTGAGTGTGTAAGCGAAGATATCGGTGTATGGACAAATAAAAAAATTCAGCGTGTAAGCAATGACATTGGTGTATGGACAAATACAAATTTCAGTGTGTAAGCCATGAAATTGGTGCATGATTGGACAAATAAATAACTTTAATGTGTCAGCAATGAAATCGGTGTATGGACAAATCAAAAACGTTAGTGTGTAAGCAATGCAATCTGTGTATTTGACATTTGACAGTTTTCGGTGGAACGATGACTTAAAAGAACAGTGTTACGAATCCTTAATTTTGAATAGTGGGTTACTCAGCCAAATAGTTTTTTGTGATGCTAAAAAAATCACAAGATGGTATTGACAATTATATTGAAAATTTTACTACTCAGTTAACGGATATCGTTGCTCAATTTTTTAGAAGTACCCGTAATAAATCAATTGACTCTCGAGCTCAACGTACTAGCCGAAAATTTGTATGTAAAACTACTGAAAAGCCATGGTTCAATTGTGAGTGTAGAAGGCTTCGTCATGTTTACTTAAGTGCGTTGAATATGTTTAATAAGAACAAAATAGCAGAAAATCATCAGAGACTTATCTCTACGAAGAGACAATACAAAGTGATAGAAATAAGTTAAAACGGCAGTATAAACGTCAAGAAGGTGACATGCTTGAGCATCTATGTAAAAGCGACCCTAAAAAGTTTTATAGAATGTTCCAAAAGAAGCGCGCTAAAAATACAGAAGTCCCCCTTTCGTCATTTTTTGAACATTTTAAACAGTTATCATCAAGTAACACTCCGTTAGTCAATGCCACACATAGTACACAAGACACTACATAAGAAGAACTTGACAGTGTTATCACGCAGGACGAAATTTTGAAATGTATTTCCAAATTGAAACGTGGGAAAAGTCATGGAATTGACGGGATTCTGAATGAAATGTTGATTGAATATAAGGATGTGCTGATTCCGTTTTTAGAGGAAATGTTCAACAGGGTATTGTCTTCTGGTTACTTTCCGACATCATGGACAGTTTTTAAAAAAGGCGATCCGTCTGATCCTGTAAACTATCGCGGCATAAGTTTGGTTAGTAATTTGGCCAAATTGTTCACGTCCATTATGAATATGAGATTATTACTTTGGTCCGATACCTATGACATTAAAACCGATGCACAGTTTGGATTTCGGCCGGGCAGCAGTACAGTTGATGCGATGTTTAGTTTATTAACTGTCATCCAAAAAACACTCTCCAGTAAGAATCGTTTGTATTGCTGTTTTGTAGACTACAAACAGGCGTTTGATACAATATGTAGACTGAATTTATGGTTGAAATTGCCAAAAATTGGTATAACAGGGAAACTTTTATCATTACTAAAATCAATGTATTCAAATGTGAAGTCATGTGTACGAATTGATGGTTTTTATTCAGAGCAGTTCACGAGTACAGTTGGCTTAATGCAAGGGGAAGTACTCTCTCCAATCCTTTTTTTTTTATTATATGTGAATTATATGGAATTTTTAAATAACGGTAATGTACCGTATGAAGTACAGGAGTTGTCTCTATTTTTGCTTATGTATGCCGATGATATGATACTATTTTCTGATTCTGTAAAAGGTTTACAAGATATGTTAGACACACTTTTATTGTACACTCAAAAATGGGGTTTAACTGTGAACAATGCTAAAACAAAAAATATGGTATTTAGAAATGGTGGTAATGTGAGGGTTGAAGAAAAGTGGTATTTTGATGGTAGTGTTATATTGACATTGTTGATGAATTTTGTTATTTGGGTATTTGTTGAATTATAACGGAAATTTTTTTGACCTACCGAATTAGACTATTTACCGGATTTGTAATCACGTAAGCAACACGACGGGTGCCGCATGTGGAGCAGGATCTGCTTACCCTTCCGGAGCACCTGAGATCAACCCTAGTTTTTGGTGGGGTTCGTGTTGTTTATTCTTTAGTTTTCTATGTTGTGTCGTGTGAACTCTTGTTTTTCTGTTTGTCTTTTTCATTTTTAGCCATGGCGTTGTCAGTTTGTTTTAGATTTATGAGTTTGACTGTCCCTTTGGTATCTTTCGTCCCTCTTTTTTTAAAAACTCAAAAATAATTAGCTGAGCAAGGCAGGAAAGCTGTATTCGCCTTGAAATCAAAAGTGTCATCCTTATATTTGAATGTTTTCACATACCTTAATTTGTTTGATACATATATAAGTAGTATTTTATGCTATGGCAGTGAGATATGGGGATTTCATAAAGCTCCGAATATTGAAAAAGTTCAGTTAGATTTTTGCAAAAATATTTTAGGTGTCAAACAATGTACAACGAATGTAATGGTGTATTATGAGCTTGGTAGATATCCTTTGATACATTCTAGATTGTATAATATTATAAGATACTGGTTTAAACTTCTATCAACGAATAATTGTATTCTTGAAAATTGTTACAAAGACCAGGTACAGAATCAATGTAATAACAGAAATAGTTGGATTTATCAACTGAAGTATTAATTGTTTAATTTGGGTTTGAATGACTTCTGGTATAACCAAGATAATTTAGTTGTAAATGACACTCTTAATTATTTTATCAAAACTAGAATATTTGATCAAGCAAATCAATATTTGAATCAACTATTGGATGACTCGCCAAAGTGTTTTTTTTTATATAAATACTGTGTAAATAATGTTCGTTTACAATTTTACATTACTAAACATGTGAATTTTAGAGTGTATCTAACGAGAATAAGATTGTCTTCACATAACTTATTTGTTGAAATAGGACGATATCACGGTGTTAATAGATCAGAACGAAAATGCACTCTCTGTACTTAAAATACAATAGAAGACGAGTTTCATTTCATTTTACAGTGTGATTGTTATAATGCAATTAGGAGACAGTATATTAAGCCATATTATTATAAGCGTCCATCGTCATTTAAGCTTATACAGTTGTTGAGCACAGAAAATGTAAAAGACATATGTAACCTTTGTAAATTCTTTTCCATGCATTTAAACGTAGAACAGACATGTTATAAGTTACCAATACTTACTACAGATTATTATTCTTCTCGGATGTATTCATTTATCAGTTATATGTGTTTTATGTATTTATTTATGATAGATTGTATTTGCATATATATTATATTTGTACTGATGAGCACCATTTGCTCAAAGTAATAAAAGAATTGAATTGTGTATGGACAAATCAAAAACTTTAGTGTGTAAGCAATGAAATATGTTGATAAGCAATGATATCGGTATATAAACAAATTAGAAACTTCAGTGTGTAAGCAATGACATCGGTATATGGACAAAATATGGACAAATAAAGAACTTCAGTGTTTAAGCAATGATATCGGTGTATTGACAAATCAAAAACGTTAGTGTGTATGCAAAGATATCGGTATATGGGCATTCAAAAACTACAGTGTGTTAGCAATGATATCGGTGTATTGGCAAATAAAAAACTACAGTGTGTATGCAATGATATCGGTGTACGGACAATAAAAAAACTTCAGTGTGTAGTCAATGAAATCTGTATGGACAAATAAAAAACTTCAGAGTGTAAGTAATGATATCGGTTGATGGACAGAAAAAAACCTACAGTGTGTATGCAATAACATCGGTGTATAAACAAATAAAAACTTTGAAGTGTGTAAGCAATGATATCGGTATATAAACAAATTAGAAACTTCAGTGTGTAAGCAATGACATCGGTATATGCACAAATAAAAGACTTCAGTGTTTAAGCAATGATATCGGTGTATTGACAAAACAAAACTACAGTGTGTATGCAATGACAGCGGTGTATAAACAAATACAAACTTTGAAGTGTGTAAGCAATGATATCGGTATATAAACAAATCAGAAACTTCAATGTGTAAGCAATGCCATCGGTATATGGACAAATAAAAAACTTCAGTGTTTAAGCAATGATATCGGTGTATTGACAAATAGAAAACTTCAGTGTGTAAGCAATGATATCGTTGTATGGACACTAAACAAAACTACAGTGTGTATGCAATAACATCATTGTATAAACAAATAAAAACTTTGAAGTGTGTAAGCAATGATATCGGTATATAAACAAATTAGAAACTTCAGTGTGTAAGCAATGACATCGGTATATGGACAAATAAAAGACTTCAGTGTTTAAGCAATGATATCGGTGTATTGACAAAACAAAACTACAGTGTGTATGCAATGACAGCGGTGTATAAACAAATACAAACTTTGAAGTGTGTAAGCAATGATATCTGTATATAAACAAATCAGAAACTTCAATGTGTAAGCAATGCCATCGGTATATGGACAAATAAAAAACTTCAGTGTTTAAGCAATGATATCGGTGTATTGACAAATAGAAAACTTCAGTGTGTAAGCAATGATATCGTTGTATGGACACTAAACAAAACTACAGTGTGTATGCAATGACATCGGTGTATAAACAAATAAAAACTTTGAAGTGTGTAAGCAATGATATCGGTATATAAACAAATCAGAAACTTATCTATATCTATACAAAAAGGCTGAAAGGATGGCATTGACAAATCCATTTTGTATTATCATTTACTTATAGAAAGCATGCCTGAAAATACCCTTAGACATGTGATTTTTTTTTTGCAGGAATATCAAATTTAACTGAAAAAAATGCGTTTTGAAGAACTATATAACCAAGATATGTCAACAAAATCACTTTTTAATAATTCAAATAAAAGTTGTTTTGTACCTAGAAATTGTTAATTTTAAAAGGTACTAATGGTCTTTGAAAAATAGCATGCAACTTGTAACTCGACACGACGATCTATATATCAAACACAGTTGACAATTTTTTCCCAAAATAATATTATTTTGACTGATTTAAATTCAGACACACCATCTCCTAGCATGTATTTTCCTCTTGGATATCTCAGTCAGATTCATGCATTTTCTGTTTGCATTGCACCTTCAATCATAATGAGGATATCTGACATATATTTATTGGAAGTAAGTTTCTTCCTCTAACAAGTTTATGATTATATTTTGCAATAGTCGGGGAATTATCCCATGCAGCGGTTTTGATCGTTCCCCCCTTTCCCATTAACTTTTCATATAAGAGTGTTATTGTTTTATCCAACTGTGTCATACCATTATTTTATATTGAGGATGATATCTTTGTGACATCTAAATAAATCTTTATGTTTTTGTTTCATTTTATTTTGCGAGCATCTAAAGTTAATAGTTGTGAATTTGTGGTTGTGAAATTAACAATATTGAACATTTTCTTTAATGTGAAACTGTGCAGATTCTTGCAGTGTCTAAGATTTATTATGCTTTGTTTCTTTAATCAATTTAAGTCTATAAGTATGGTGTCAGCAGATTACTCAAACCACAAAAAGGGGGATCATCCCGATGGCCCTAATATTGTGTTATTTTTTTTTATTCCGGCAAGACTCAAAGAGATCAAGTTATTTTAAAATTTGAGATATAAAAGAAATTCACACGTGCCACACATCAAATTAAAATAAAGATCCATCGTAACTTGTGTCATATGAGAATAACGAAATACATGTATCTGATGAGAGATTTATATTTTGATTAGATTGATATGTGCCACTTCTGAAAAAAAACCAACAAAGAAACAATCAAACTTTCAAGTTATTGTCTCCCGAATGTTTTTTTTTTATTAAACAAAGCCAACATTTGTGAGCATATAAAGTAAAAGGAACTTTGACCAAATTTAATTAATTAAAATAATGTGTATTTTAAAATTAATGTTACTTAGTAAAAAAATCATTGGAATGGCAAGATTATTAAAACACATGTTTTATCGTAATCTCAATTGGAATGTGAACATGAACTTTCTTTTATTAATGAGACAAAAAAGTAACTTGTATCATATTCAAGTTGGTCACCAGGCTAAATCAAAACTGTGTTTCGGAATACGATCATCTCCTTATACATGACGACTCATATTTTATAACTGTAATCACATAAATGTTTGATAAAGCGTGTGATTTTTCCTACCAAATATCAACATTGACAGAGATTTTTGTAAACAAATCCACGTGGACAATGGGCAGCAAAAGAACGGTTACTTCTCAGGTAGGTGTTTACTAAATTATGCATGTTAAAGTAGGAAAAGATTCCAGACGTTATAAACTACGAGATGGAAACCTGACTGCAAACAATTTAAATCGTTTGAACATTCAGTTCTGTCACAGTTTGGCGTGTTAATTTTGACCACTGCATGACCAGACTAGTGGATGAACAAGAAATTTCCAGAAGGGATAGCCACTGACTGTCAATGAGGGACCCGCTCCTGTCATGCTTCAGTGATTTCCTAAATAATCGACCAAATGTTTCCTACTAAAACTAAAAAGGGGTGTGTCTGACGCCTCACAATATCGGCCTCCTAAGGTCAATAATTGACACGACTTGTCTCTCTTGTACTGAAAATTCCTCATACGGTGCACCATGGTAATTTCTCGTGAGTACTTTAATAGAAAATCTCTGAAACAATTTAAAATGAAATTGGAATCCAGCTAGTTGTCTTTATTTAACTGTAAAATTTGCCACAACTGCCCTGGTAGTTGAAGCATTGAAACTTCAATGTGATTAGAGCAAAACAAGTTTAAAACATATATATTCAAAAATATTGATTTTCGTAAACATTTGAAGTCTAGAGGCTGCATGTATTCAGATAAAAATACAAACAGGTAGTTATTGGGTTACTCTGTAAGAAAACCGAATCTACTGCTTGTGTACATGTACCTTACTAGTACTGTTACTCTGAAATGGAAAAAAAGGAAAGTTCCTTTAGTTTGTTTCTTGTCACATCAAGTTGTCTGTTTGTTTATGTATAAACGTAACACTGGTATTATAAACCTTTTCTTTTGTGTCACAGTCACGGCGCTATTGTAAACCTCTGAACTTCTGTGAAAATAACTTTCCCACATCATTTGTAAAAATTTTGGTATGTTGTAACAGTCTAAGAATCACAGGTAATTGATCAAGGATTATGCAAGTGACGTGGACGATCTGTAAGAAACTTGGGTTACTTTTAGTTCAGCATTCCTCTTATATGTATATACCTTGAAATGGTTAGTATTGGTTATGATATTAGATGTTAAACCGAATCTTACAGGCTTTCAATTGTACAACAAATTCAATCTGATACTAGGGCTAAGCTGTACTAAAAATAATGCTTCACCTTGCTCCAACATAAAATATGGCAGAAACCAGGAGCCTGCAGCTTCATGGACATTGGTGGTCTTCTTTTTGTTGTTTTTTCGATTTATGTCATTTTCCTTTTACTGCCGTGATAAATGGTATCGATGACAACCAAAGTTGACAGGGCATGCATTATCTGTATAAAAATTAAACAGTCAACGAACACAGGCACTTGTCTCAGAAAAAAAATTCCTATATACCTTAATGTTATATTAAGGTATATAGGGGAAAAAAAACTGAGACAAGTGCCTGTGTCAACGAATGAGAAAATTATAACCAATTATAACATATTGATACAAATGTAGAAAAAATACTTTATAGTATATAAATTATAATAAAATTCAGATCAATCAGAACTCTCTATTGTACCCCAATCCCAATAGGATCAAGATCCCACTACCATCTCAGAAATTATGAAAAAATGTGAAACTCGTAGAAAGATCGTGGTTGTCTTGGTAAGGTCGTTTTAAGGAGGCCTGGAGGTGCCAAATCTTCATAATAGTGGAGATCCACGACTGCACTTTGAACATGTTCAGAACATTCAAAGTGCAGTCGTGGCCAAAAACCTAGTCGTTTTAGAAGCATAGGAAGGACGTAGAAAGATCGGGATGGACGTAGAATCATCGTATTGGAAACGTGGTGCAATCAGGAAATACAATGGAAAATATTATGCTGTGATCTTACCACGCCGATAAAACTCAGACTATCCCGATTTCAATATGTCTTAACTCTTCTACTGCGACATTGGTACGATTATTCTACGAAGAGGAAGACACTATTTAGTACGCTGCTATTATGGGTTTGTTGTCCTCAGTACGACCTCAGTTACGATTTTACTAAATGTACGTCATAGCCATGCTAATTGTACCACCTCATACCGTTTATACCTCTGCTGTTACTTGAGATCGTATTGCCATCGGAAAGGTCTTGCTACAAGGAAATCTACGGTAGCGTACAGATATCGTGTAATTCGTGGTAGGGTCTTTGACGTAGAAAGAGCGTGACACGATCGTGACTAGAACATGTTTCTATAGTAGCGAAATCGTAGCAGGATCTTATGACAGGATCATATAGAAAGGTCGTGATACGAACATGCAAATTATGAAATATTGAAATTCAAGCCGACCATACCACGATCTCACCGCGATCTAATTCTGTATGCATCGAAGTGGGATCTTCATGGTCTTGGTCTAGTGCAAACAAATTTCATCGGAGACCAATCTACACGAAACAATAATATTTATAGGGTACATGTACTTTGAAATTAAACTAAATCAACTTTTGACTTCTGGCGTCAAATTTCAAAATTATGTAAGATATTACACAAACCAAAACATGGTTTCCAATATAATAAGTAAACACCAGTAATGCTATGCACAAAAAACATATTTTTTAACTTTTGATATCACAGATGCCGGATTGTCCTCTATATGATTTTGGCTTCTTAAAATTGTGTTCGGGGAGACTCAGAAGGTTACGATTCAAATCCAAATTTCAGTGACCATGTCGCTCAAGGTTGTTAATAATTTTCATCATTGATCTTCCAACAAATCTTGTTTCTAAGACAGGTTCGCCCTGGATTGATTTGACTTGTTATTTTTCGGTTGGTTTTGATAACAAAGCTCTTTATGTGTTCAGATACTTGTGCATTTGGGGTTTAAGCAGTCTGATGAAAATAAAATAACAAAACAACTAGGCGTATTCATGCATAACGTGTTGATTTCATTTTGTACCGTGACACCTTATTTGATCCTTGTCTGAATTGTTGAGCTGGAAGATGCATCATTTTTATATAAACTGAGCTCAGTTAAACTTAAATCATTTTATAGCAAACGTAAACCCCAAAAAGTTAACTTTCTTGCGTAATTACGTCATTCTACTGCTGGTTTCATAGTGGCATAAAATGGCGAGCACCAGGGACTGGTATACAAAATCTTCAGTAAAAAGACCAAAATTTCAAGTATCTTTTTTATTTTGACCTATGATAAGTCAAACGCCTTTGTGTCCATTTATATCAAAATATGTTTACACTTCATAAATAATACCATCAACATGGAAAAATAGGACAATGGATTAGATTTGAAGTAAGATTATTAAGAACGTAAGAATCCATCAATCTTTATGCTCTGTTGAAAATATTAATATTATGTATTTCGTGCAAAATAAAAACGTGACTAAAATGGTGCTATCTTAATATATGATTTAGATTTGTTCAGCTAGTCCTGAACCTGAATGAAATATTTGTCCTAAACCTGAATGAAATATTTGCCATTGGACTTAAAAGTAAATCACAATCACATTTAATCAACGTTTAAAATTCACATTTTTAATGAGTACATCCTCTTTTGTGCTTTTTAAAATCAGAATGCTTCGCAAATTTCTTTCCGCATTTTTTACACTGATAACGAGGTTCACCAGAGTGCACGTGCATATGAAACTTCATTGTTGACAGTTGTGTAAACGATTTGTCACACAGACTACAAGTGTATGGTTTTTCTTTTGTATGAATTCTTCGATGACAAGTATAAGCAGCATGATAAGTAAAACTTCGGTCACAAGTATCACATTTATAGGGTTTTTCACCAGTATGTAGGCGAGCGTGTCGTACGAGATGATGCTTTTCGGTGAACTCTTTTGGACAGTAGTCGCATTTGTATTCTTTCTTGGTAGGGGGATAGTGACATTTCATATGACGAATAAGTTGATGGTTTTGTCCAAAATTTCGTCCACATATATCACACTGGATTATCTTCCCCTTGTATAAGGCAGATTCTCAAGTGTGAACGCGACTGTGACGTCTCAGGTGACTCTTCTGTTTGAAGGAGCGGTCACATATATCACAGTTATAAGGCCGTGCGTCTGTATGGACTCGCATGTGGTTTTCAAAATCACGTTTATCCTTTTCAACCCTTCCACACACTCCACATCTAAATTTGTTATCGTAATTTATATCAGAGTTGTGAGTTTGAGTATGACTTTCATATCGACTGAACTTTCCAAACGTTTTACCACAGATCTGACACTTGAATGTTCTATTGTAAACTGGCTCCCTTAAATGAACGTCCATGTGTCTTTCTAAATTGCTTTTACTTGAAAGGGTTCTGAAGCATATGTCGCATTCCAAAGTTTTATCTCTTTTTGTTTTTTTAATTTTTGGACCTATCTTATGGTTATTTTTCTTTTTATTTTCTGACTTTTTCTGTTTTTGTTTTGCTCTTTCACCATCATGTGACATGCGGTGTTGAATCATTGTGCGCCTGTCCGGAAAGTTTCCGAGACAAATGTCACACCCAACACGCTTTCTTCGATACGATTTCACATCTTTCCTTTTGGTCTTGATTAAATCTCTGTGATAATCATCTTGGTGAATTTGGTTATCAATGTCGTCCATGTCTGGCTCTTCAGATGCCTGGACTGTATGTACGATATATTTTCCATTAATATACTCTTGTTTGACATGATAAAATAACCTTGCACAATTTTCATTTGTGGTTATTTCGTCTTCTATCGGTATCTCGTCCTCATTTATTTCATAAAACTCGGGATCTTTTATAACGTAATTTCCATCGTCTTTAATGCAAGCCATAATTCATGTGTTTCAAAACATCCTGTGAAATGAGAATAGCATAAAATTACAATTTAGATTCGGGAAAACCAACGTATAAGATTTGCTGTGTTCCTCGGAAGCCATTTCAATTAATTTTTTTTATTAAACAATAAAAAAGGACAAAAATATGAAATATCGAATAGGTTTCATTTATTATTGTTGAAATTGGTTATTGAACTTACTTTCAATAGTTGCAAGTACTTTTTAAGATCGTTATACGTTGTGTGGTTGTGTCATTTGTTTTTGTGGCTTATACCAATGTATAAGTATTTTGTAAATGGGTTTTAGTTTATTCTTGCGTTGTGTTATTATGTACTACAGCCACAAATAAATGGGAGGGTTGAAATCCTGCCCCGTGAGTCTAATCATTCACATGTTTTGCGTTGGGCAGTCTTTATGGATAGTTGTCCCACTGGCATGCAACCATATCAAATCTTTTCCTTATTTCTATATAATATATAATACTAGTAAAGTTAAAACGGTTGATATCATGATGTTTTTATATAAATCTAATGAAGTACAGCTTACTACTAAAGTTATACCACGTACTATATTTATTTTAGTTTTTGATAAACATCTTTAAACCCTCTTGAATCTATCGTCATCTTGGCGTCTCGACCCAAACATTTCCGCCTTAATAACATATGCTATGTAAATTATGTTGCTTAGTGGAACCGGGTTATATAATGATGACTTTTCGGTATTTCTTTGCAATCGGTGGTGGTAGTGAATTTAATATCGCCCCACATTGCTAAGCTATACTCTTAACCTTTTAGGATGTCATTATTTTGTAAATTTGTATTGCATGCAAATAGATATAGAGACTGATTAATACTGCCTTTCGTTAAAAGATAAATACATACCTTAATCGTGTTGATAAGATACACTTATTTCTCCTCCACCATACTGTAGCACTTGATATCTACACACTCAGAAACATTCCACACATCAATCAATATGTTATATTAATTAACCAACTGCATTCAATATTCGTAAGTGAATCAATTTATAGAGTATTGATGGAATCCTTCGAAGTCTGCTATTCTTAGATTGTTTGTCTTTAATCAACTATTCATCTGTACGTGCTGTAGGTAGTTTGTGTACTGATGATGTGTATAGGATTACAATCGGAAGCTAGATAAAATGCTGACATTCAGATATTGAAAGATTCCAGCAGTAGTGATATATTACGCGGCATTTAGGTTATCTCAACTGCATCTTTGCAAATGATTTATTTAAAAACAGTATCCTGGGCTCATCGTTTACCAAGAAGTCTGATATACTATAAACCACCTAAATATCTAAGTTGTTTATTGTTTATTTGCTCTATTGATATTATTGTTTTAGGTGTAAAATGACATTTGAGTCTTTGGTCTAATTTAAATGTGTTCTATACATGGCGTTGTCAGTTTGTCTTCTGTAATGGATTTGAATATACCGTTGGTATAAATAAGCCTATTGGGAACCAACTTTACTGATTGTGTTGTTTTGATAGTGTTCTCTGATAGGATTTGTTCACTCACTTCACATGAATTTGTCTTCAGGTTAAACACAATGCTCTTTATCTTTAGTTATGTGATTTTCTTTTTAAAATGTATATGGTCCTTGGACTTAAAAAAAAATCAGTTTTCCAAATTTTTGTTCGTCATGCTTGGAGATATTGAGTTGGTATGTGTTTGTTTTGTTGTATAGTTTACACCATGACAAGTTATAGATAAAGTCAGCATTTTGTTCCAGTATACTTAGTTTTTAACCAGTATGGGACTATGTATCCATGCAATACTCTCGGATTCTTGTCTATTCTGTTATCTTAAAACTTTTGTATAAATACATATTAATAACTAACAACTGATGATAAGTCTGTAATGACAAAGCTAAGAAAAAGGAAAGGTTACTATCGCAGATTTAATGCGCGGATGATACTAGTATACAGCGAATTCTAATTAACAACACTTAGCTAAAATTTGCTTTAAAATATATAAATCTTCAATGATTTAATTGTTGTTTGTGCTTTTTCAGACGATGGTGCTGACCAAATTTTTCTCCACATACTTTACACTTATAACGAGGTTCTCCAGAGTGCACATGCATGTGAAAGTCCAATGTTGACCTTTGTGTAAATGATTTATCACACAAACCACACGTATAAGGTTTCTCTTTCGTGTGAATCCTTCGATGACAAGTATAAGCAGCATGAAAAGTAAATCGTTGGTCGCAAAAATCACATTTATACGGTTTTTCACCAGTATGTAATCGAACGTGTCGTACGAGATGATGCTTTTCACTGAACTCTTTTGGACAGTGGTCGCATTTGTATTCTCTCGTAGATGATGGATTGTGACATTTCATATGGCGTGTTAACTGCTGGTTTTGTCCAAAAAAACGTCCACATATTTCACACTGGATAGGCTTCCCTTTGTATAAAAATTCTCCAGTGTGGACGCTAGTGTGACGTCTGAGACCACTCTTTTGTTTAAAGGTGAGATGACACAGTTCACACTTAAAAGGTCGATCGCCTGTATGAACTCTCATATGGTTGGCAAAATCTCTCTTACTCGACTCCTGTTTTCCACACAGTTTACATCTAAACTTCTTCAGATCCTCTTTTATTTTATGATTGTGAGTTTTTGCACTTTGATAATTGCTTCTCTCCCCAAATTTTTTGCCAGAAATCTTATTCTTAAATGTTCTAATGGAAACCGGTTCATTTGCATGGACAGCCATGTGTCTTTTTAAGTTGCTTCTTTTCAAAAAAGTCCTGAAGCAAATTTGACATTCCCTCGTTTTATCTTCTGTTGGTTGTTTTATTTGAGTACCAAGCTCATGATATTTTTCAATTTTGTGTTCGGACATTTTCTTTTTTTGTTTTACTGATTCCGCAGCATGTGACGGCTGGTTTTGTATCATAGTGTGTTTGTCCGAAAACTTCCGGAAACTATGCCTTCTCCGATACTTTAATTTTTTCACTTGTTTCCTATAGGTCGCAATGAAATCTCTGTGATCATAATCAGGCGGTGTTTGATTGTCAATGTCATATACGTCGGGCTCTTCAGATTCATGGACTGTATAAACGACATGTTTCCCATTAATATTCTCTTGTTTGATATTATAAAATAACCTTTTGCAATTTTCGTTTACGGGCATTTCGTCCTCTATTGGTATTTCATCCTCAATTATTTCATAATACTCAGGATCTTTTATGGTGTAACTTTCACAGTCCTTACTTAACGTCATTCTGTCCTGTAAAATAATAAAAGCACAAAATAACAATCAAAATTCAGATGATTAGCCATATAGGAGTAGGTAATGAATGGAAACAAAACCATAAAATACAAGATTTTAAAATTAGAGCGACACTCCAAAAGTTACAGTAGGTTTTCTGCCTAGGTTAATGACGGATACTAGTAGTCAACTTTCTTTTTACAGGAATGGCTAGGCTATTTGCTTGTTATGTTCTCCATAATGTGCAGTCCTTTATATACATAACTTTTTTTTTTACGTGCAGCATAATTCTTGTTTTTGTCAAATATATATGGCATTTAGTCAAGTAAATAATTTGAAAATAAATACATATGCATGTATAATGTAATTTTATTATTCTTTTATTCACAATATATATGTGGTTTTTAGCTTGATTCTGACCAAATGCTTATATTCCAATTATATATGTATATGCCTCTATTATTGCTGTTGTTACTAATTATGTAAATCAATTGTATCTGATTTTATGCCCTTTATGGGCCCTGTAATTTGGGAAATAAAAAAAAATAAAAAAATATTCTATTCTATATGGTACATGTAACTTAAATAATGCCTTACCCAGTAAAGGTCTTTTAACTTTATAATAAAGCTTGTAAACTTACTTACCAGTATACAGGTCTGTTTATCTTACAAACAAAGTAAATACATCTTATCTGGGGCCGAGTAATGGCAAATTTTAGCTTGACCAGCGATCAAACCGATACAATATACAATATTTACTGATAATATAAAGAAGATTATGTAATAAATAATTGTTCATGGGATTTTTAATACTCTTGCGACATGTCCAGGTTTAAAAGTAAAGTTATATATAGATTCTTACATTGGTACCAGTGGATTATCGGATTTATCCAATCGAGATAGTTAAATTATCAATTTTAAAGTCCGAGCCGCCTCGGCGTTGTGACCCGAAAATCCCCTTCGAGTACCTTTCATATTGCACGAAGTTGTCAATTTCATTAACACCTGTTATAGCATATTTTGATTCATTCATGTTAGCTAAAAAGGTCATGACCCTTAAAATCAGCCAATGATCTTCTGAGATCACCGGCAACCACACGTTGATTAAATTTTTTTATACAATGGGTTCGGAAAGGGATAAATTTCCATAGAATTAGAGAAATATATATATCTCAAAAGTGCGAATTTTAATGAGACATCAACCTAATGACACACTAAAAACTAGTAGCGTGAACACATTACCATGATTACAGTTGACTTAAACCAAGAAAACATTTAAGTAAACCGGGTACTAGTTATATCCAAAAAATGTTTGTAAGAAATTTTTTATGCATTTTTCTAAAACTTACCAGTATGTGAGTTCATCCGTTTAAGATACACATGTTTTTCTCTCTCTCCGAAAATGGCCCCCAGTCAACTAACGGTCCAATTAGACACATCTATGTTTATTTAACGTTTCATTTATCCAATTAAAGCGGATTAACAGGTGTGATAGGCGATTTTAATTAAATTTAAGTTTTCATTGATTTGACCGTAAACAATTCTTTTATTTTGGTAGATCTTGGCGGCTTACTGAATTTAAGCATGTTAAGAGTGTCTGTGGTATGTTTCTTCGTTTTATCCTTTGTTGTTCGAAGATTCAGTCATAATGAACAACGGCATTTGTCTCTGATTTTTTTAACCTATTTACACTTTGTATATTTTTTGTATCTAACAACACATCTAGTATAACAAGGAATGGATTGATATTCGTGTACTGTAACATGTTCTGTTTACTGTTTTTGTCCCTCAGACTATCGACTACATCTGTGAGAGCTGATGTTGGGATCTTTACATGTTGTATGGAAAATTAGCGGAGACAATGCCTACGATGTTGCATGGCATTGCTGTCGATATAGAGGCAGGCCGGGATCGACTGACACCTAGAATATCAAGAAACTCGCTATTCATTTAATAAACAAAACATCAAAGTAATTGCAAGGTTTGTTGAATTCCGATCCAGATAACAACAATAATTTTGGTGTTGAAAATTTAATTGTAAAGAATGATATTGTTTGTAATGATTTAGATGATTATATATCTTTTGATGAAGTTTATAAGGTAGCAATGGCAGCCAAAAATGGGAAAAGCCCAGGTGTAGATTGTATTCAGGCAGAATTATGCAAAAATTATGCAGTTATTTTTACTTTAACTAAATTGTTTAATATTTGTTTTAAATTTGGCAAAGTTCCAAATATGTGGAACAAAGGTATTATAACTCCTATACCTAAATGTTTAAATACAGATCCTAGAGATCCATTATCATATAGAGGTATTACCTTAGCACCTTGTGCATATAAGCTTTATTGTGGCGTTTTAAATAAAAGGTTAACTGAGTGGTTAGACAATAGGGATATAATAAATGATGAACAAAACGGGTTTATTAAAGGTAGAAGTACAATAGATCATATCAGTACATTAACATCTGTTATTGAAACTAGAAAAAAATGTAAGCTGTCAACTTTTGTATCTTTCATTGATTTTAAGAAAGCCTATGATTCTATTGATAGAGTTTTGTTATTTAATAAATTAGGAAAATTGGGTGTTAGTACAAAATTTATGTATGCTTTAAAGGCTATTTATTCTAATGTAGAATGCAGTGTCAGATTAAATGGTAACATGACTGAATGGTTCAATGTAAATACTGGTTTAAAACAAGGCTGTGTATTGTCAACAGTAATGTTTAATATATTTATTAATGATTTAATTGATGATATAAAGTTGTTAGACATTGGTATTAATATTGATGGTGAAAAATTATCTATCTTGCTGTATGCCGATGACATAGTTTTATTAGCAGAAAATGCTGAGGATTTACAAAAATTATTAGATGTTTTAAATGTATGGTGTAATCATAATAGTTTAAAAGTAAATTTGAGAAAATCAAATGTTATACATTTTAGAAATCCTTCTATAGCCAGATCAGATTTTCATTTTAGTTTAAATGATGAAAATATTGAGTATGCTTCAAATTACCAATACTTAGGTTTATTGTTAACAGAGTTTTTAGACTACCAATTAATGGCAAAAGCTGTAGCCAGGTCAGCAAGTAGGGCATTAGGTTTACTTATTGTTAAATGTAAAGCACATGGTGGTTTTCAGCACAATATCTACACAAAGCTATTTGATACGATGGTTTGGTCAGTCATAAATTATGGCTCGTCTATTTGGGGCACGAGAGATTTCTCGTGCATCACTGCAGTACAGAATCGCGCCATGCGTTTCTACATGGGTGTGGGTAAATATACCCCAAACGATGCTGTGTCAGGTGACATGGGCTGGAAACCACCATGTGTTAAACAGTGGATAAATATTTTTAGACACTGGTCCAAGTGTACAAAAATGGACAATAATAGAATTAATTATAAAGTTTTTAAATGGTCAGTGATGAAAGGTAGTTGTAAATTAAAAAATTGGGGCTACAAAGTTATGGAGATGTTGAAATCATTTGATTTTGAAAGATATTGTAAAATAAATGAAAATTTTCTTGATAGTTATAGTATATCTCAGTTAGAAGAGAAAATGTTTGATAAATATAAAAAAGACTGGTGTACCAGAATTTTTTCATATAGTACCGGTTGTAAATTGAGAACATATAAACTTTTTAAACATACTTATAACACTGAGCAATATTTGCTACAAAAAATGCCACTGCGCTATCGTAGTGCTTTTCAAAGTTTAGATGTGGTGTAGCACCATTAAAAATTGAAACTGGTCGATATGAAAGAAAAAAACTAGACGAAAGAGTCTGTTTTAACTGCAATATTTTAGAGGATGAAAAACATGTACTTTTAAATTGTCCCTTGTATGAAGATCTAAGACATGCTCTTTTTATTGATATATTGTGTCATAATGATATGTTTTTAAACTTGTCTGATGAAGAAAAATTTATATATATGTTTAAAAATACCAATATTTGTTATATTGTTGCCAAAACCTGCAATAACATTTTTAACAAGTATTTTATATCATTAACTACTGTATTTGTAGTATTTTATAAAATGAATAAGTATTATTTGTATTTTAATAGTCTCTCATAATTCTTTTAAGAATGGCACATACATGTATTTAATTGTTTTAACTATGTTTACTGTATAATTAATTTTATAATTGTATATTGTTTTAATCATGTTGTATGTGGTGAGACTTTAATAAACTATTGAATCTGAATCTGAATCTGCAATTTAATTTCAAAGTACAATTTAAAAGATTAAATAAATTGAAAACAATAATAAAATACTACGAACAATTATTATTAGATATTAAATAATAACAATAATAGTTACTGTTAAGTTAAAACTTTTAATTAAAATATTAGTTACTTATTAGCTGTATTTTTTTTTTGAAATAAAATAAAAAGAAAACAATTTAAATCTAAATTATTTTCAAAACCAAGTTACTCACCTAGAATATCAAGAAACTCGCTATTAATATTATAGCGACTTGATCAGTTTATATACTAAGTTCTGAATATCCTAGTAACCCTGAAGTAAAATAACTGACTGTTACAAACAAAATAATTTATGATTTATGGGTTATCAATAAAATTTAGAATGCTCAAATATAGTTATGGTCTAAAACCGGGTCAAAATTACAAGTCGTAGTTGACCGTTGTCCGAACTTTCAAGATTTTTGATTAAACTTTGCTAGACATATAATCGAAGGTCAATTTAGCCACAGCTGACGTTATATTGCACAGATACGTTCAATAGTTTATTAAAGTACTTATTTGCATTATTTGATATAGCATACACTTTGAAAATGTATAGAACAGTTAAACAATAATTGCATATAAAATAGTTTACACAGTAGAACTTAATACATACATTATCTTATAAACTATATGGAAGAAACATAAACAGCATTTTTCTAATTACAATACATCCTTTTTTTTTTTTTTTTTTTTTTTTTATCTTTTCCATCTTTGAAGAGTATCCTTGAGTAGCACCCATCAACCGTAGCAAAATTATAGATAAATCAATTGAAAATAAATCTCCTATACAACAAGCGCAAATGTACAGTGAAAAAAAGCGTATTGCGAAGCGTTAAATGTTCTGAAGCGTAATTATAAAGTAAAGCGTAAATATCCTCTTAAGTGATCATATAAAGTATTGAGTACATTCAACAGCATAGTGTATTGCACAAACGCAAAAAAAAAAACCCAACCCAACCCCAAAAAAACGGGGGTATTTTTTTTTTTTGGGGGGGGGGGGGTCGCAACAGCATAGTGTATTGCACAAAAGCAAGACATTGAATTTGAATTCACAACATCTGACCAATTTAAAGTTCTTTGACTACAGTTATTCTGTCAGAAACCTATTGTATGTGTCAAAATTTTAATTACAATCCAAATTCAGACCCGTATCAAGTGTGAATATTGTGTCCATTTTGGCCCTAACTTTTCAAGGTTGGACATCTGCAGTCGTATCCAGATGAGCTCAGCGAAGCAATTTATTAGTTTATGCGAATGAGTTACAAACTATTTCACGTTTGGTTCCATGCATTTATCTGTTTTATGCAGAAATGACGAGGTGAAGACTTGAAAATAACATTGATTCAGTCTTTCATTCTCAAATTTCCTCTTAAAAGTTTTTCGTTTAGTTTGCAATCCCTATTGCAAAGTTCAGTTCGAACTATTTTGTTCATATAAGTGTTAAAGTTTTCATAGCAAACCAAACGAGACTTATACACCCAATCAAAAGACAAGAAAAGAAAGGAAAAATGAGCTTAAAAGAAAAAAAAAGTATTACCGCTTTAAAGAATACACACAAAATTCCTTTATCAACACAAGACAACTTCAAACATTGGATTTGATAATAGTCATAGTAAGTTAATGGTTGTCTCGCTTTTGTCGCAAGCGAGACATGACTAGGACTTGTATATTGATTGATTGTTGGTTGCTTTACGCCGCATTAGCACACAAAGGCTATATCGCGGCAAACTTGTGTACAGATGCTTGATGATTTGAAGTTTCCACCAAATTATCTAACCTTTGGGTAATTTCTTGATTCATAGGTCAACTTTGAGTATACGCCGTTAATCATTTATATTTTTTGAAGTAAAGATTACAATGTATGCACGCTCGTCTGGCAGGGTTCAACAGGAATTTACACCAATTTCGTACTTTATTATTCAAAGCCACGCATTTAAAATAAGATCCGTGTACGTGTCTGTCCGGTAATATTATTTTGGAATGATTGTAATAAGTACGTGTCTGTCCGGTAATACTATTTTGGAATGTTTGTAATGTATACGTGTCTGTCCGGTAATATTATTTTGGAATGATTGTTATGTGTACGTGTCTGTCCGGTAATATTATTTCGGATTGATTGTAATGCGTACGTGTCTGTCCGGTAATTTTATTTCGGAATTATTGAAATGTGTTCGTGTCTGTCCTGTAATGTTATTTTGGAATGATTGTAATGTGTACGTTTCTGTCCGGTAGTATTATTTTGGAATGATTGTAATGTGTACGTTTCTGTCCGGTAATATTATGTTGTCCGGTAATATTATTTTGGAATGATTGTAATGTGTACGTTTCTGTCCGGTAATATTATTCTGGAATGATTGTATTTGTGTACGTTTCTGGAATGTTTGTTATGTGTACGTTTATGTCTGGTAATATTATTTTGGAATGATTGTAATGTGTACTTGTCTGTCCGGTAATATATTGTTTGTGGAATGATTGTAATGTGTACGTTTCTGTTCGGTAATATTATTTTGGAATGATTGTTATGTGTACGTGTCTGTCCGGTAATATTATTATAATTTATTTTGGAATGATTGTAATTATCACGTGCCTGTCCGGTAATATTATTTTGGAATGTTTTTAATGTGTACGTGTCTGTCTGGTAATATTAATTTGGAATGATCGTTATGTGTACGTGTCTGTTCGGTAATATTATTTTGGAATGATTGTAATGTGTTCGTGTCTGTCCGGTAATGTTATTTTGGAATGATTGTAATGTGTACGTTTCTGTCCGGTAATATTATTTTGGAATGATTGTAATGTGTACGTTTCTGTCCGGTAATATTATTTTGGAATGATTGTAATGTGTACGTGTCTGTCCGGAAATATTATTTTGGAAAGATTGTAATATGTAATATAATTTGGAATTGACATTTTCATGGTTTGTTGCACAGGCACTTTTCTCGGGGTTGGGGTTGGGGAATCCTTTAAAGTGTAATATTAAGGTCTTTTTTTGGGGAAAATCTCAATCTGAGACAAGCGCCTGGTATTTGTTGGTCAACGAGCAGTTTCGTAATCAGATCCGTTTTTTAATTAAGATTCTGTGATTTCAAATGATTCAATGTTGACACGTCGGACCGTCATGATTATTTTGACATAGTCCTCATGTTCATGGTCCTTGGTGACTTTGTTTATGTGTTACATATTTGTTTTTCGTTCATTTTTAGCTCACCTGGCCCGAAGGGCCAAGTGAGCTTTTCCCATCACTTGGCGTCCGGCGTCCGTCGTCGTTAACTTTTACAAAAATCTTCTCCTCTGAAACTACTGGGCCAAATGAAACCAAACTTGGCCACAATCATCATTGGGGTATCTAGTTTAAAAAATGTGTGGCGTGACCCGCCAAACCAAACAAGATGGCCGCCATGGCTAAAAATAGAATATAGGGGTAAAATGCAGTTTTTGGCTTATAACTCAAAAACAAAAGCATTTAGAGCAAATCTGACATGGAAAAATTGGTAATCAGGTCAAGATCTACCTGCCTTGAAATTTTCAGATGAATTGGACAACCCGTTGTTGGGTTGCTGCCCCTGAATCTGTAATTTTAGGGAAATTTTTCTGTTTTTGGTTATTATCTTGAATATTATTATAGATAGAGATAAACTGTAAACAGCAATAATGTTCAGCAAAGTAAGATTTACAAATAAGTCACCAGGACCAAAATGGTCAGTTGACCCATTTAGAAGTTATTGCCCTTTAAAGTCAATTTTTAACCTTTTTTCGTAAATTTTATAGATCTTTTACAAAAATCTTCTCCTCTGAAACTGCTGGGCCAGATTAATCCAAACTTGGCCACAATCATCATTGGGGTATTTAGTTTAAAAAATTTGTGGCGTGACCCGCCAAACCAACCAAGTTGGCCGCCATGGCTAAAAATAGAACATAGGGGTAAAACGCAGTTTTTGGCTTATAACTCAAAAACCAAAGCATTTAGAGCAATCTGACATGGTGTTAAATTGTTCATCAGGTCATGTTCTATCTGCCCTGAAATTTTCAGATGAATCAGAGAACCCGTTGTTGGGTTGCTGTCCCTGAATTGGTAATTTTAAGAAAATTTTGCTGTTTTTGGTTATTAACTTGAATATTATTATAGATAGAGTTAAACTGTAAACAGCAAAAATGTTCAGCAAAGTAAGATTTACAAATAAGTCAACATGACCAAAATGGTCAATTGACCCCCTAAGGAGTTATTGTCCTTTATAGTCAATTTTTAACAATTTTCATAAAATTTGTAATTTTTTACTACCGGTTACATTTTCCACAGAAACTACTGGGCCAAGTTCATTATAGATAGTGATAATTGTAAGCACGAGATTGTTCAGTAAAGTAAGATGTACAAACATATCACCATCACCAAAACACAATTTTGTCATGAATCCATCTGCTTCCTTTGTTCAATATTCACATAGACCAAGGTGAGCGACACAGGCTCTTTAGAGCCTCTAGTTTTACATTAATAAGGCCGTTAGTTTTCTCGCTTGAATTGTTTTACATTGTCTTATCGGGGCCTTTTATAGCTGACTATATTCGGTATGGGCTTTGCTCATTGTTGAAGGCCGTTAGATGACCTATAATTGTTAATGTTTGTGTCATTTTGGTCTTTTATGGATAGTTGTCTCATTGGCAATCATACCACATCTTCTTTTTTATATCTGTAGTCTCGGCTACAGAGGAGAAAACCAATCAGATATATTGTATATCCCATTTGGAAGTTATGTGATAACACTAAATCAAAAAATACGCAGAATTTGATTCTTTATTCCAACCTACGCTATTATATTTCACAGCTCGGTGTGTTTGGTTGTTTTGTTGTTTGTTTTCTATAATATATATATATTGTTTAAATATACTTTTTCACTTTTTTGGTCTTTTGGAAAATGTTGTTTATGCTGTTTTTAGACCCTTCTACAACGAAATTTGTTTAACATGCACACGTATAAAAATTGCGGTTTTTATCCAACGGTATTTGGAAGGCCATATTAAGAGTATCTCATTTTTAGAAAAAGTACCCTATTTTTTAGATAAACTCTTGAATTTAAAGAGTCAATATAGGATGAACGGATCATATAAAGCCCAAACAAAAAAAATATAAACGTGTCTAAATTGAAAACTACGTTCAAACCTATGATTGCGTTGGATAAAAACCGCAATTTTTATACGTGTGCATGTTAAACAAATTTCGTTGTAGAAGGGTCTAAAAACAGCATATATATATATAAGTAAGTTACCTCATGTGTTACACTTTCATACAATGATTTGTAAGTGTAAGATATATGCTGTTTCAATAATGTGATGCATTGCAAATATCATATATAAATGATAAAGAAAAACGGAATAAAAACTATAACAGCTAGCTTTGAATTGCTGTATATATAATAGAAATCACAAATTACATAAATAGATGAAAAAGTCATAATATCCTTCAGGACATAAATATAACTGGAACAAATTCATTTCTTATTGTCTATGCTCTATATGATATTTACATTCTAGTCTGTGCTTTTGAAGATAAGTGTACCTGCCAAAATTTTCTCCGCATTCTTTACACTTATAACGAGGTTCCCCAGAGTGCACATGCAGGTGATGTTTCAAAGTTGACAATTGTGTGAATGATTTGGTACATAAACTACATGTGTATGGCTTTTCGTTAGTGTGAATTCTTCGATGAGAAGTGAAAGAAGCGTGAAAAGTAAATTGTTTATCACAAAAATCACATTTATAAGGTTTTTCACCAGTATGTAATCGAGCGTGTCGGACGAGATGATGCTTTTCGCTGAACTCTTTCGGACACAGGTCACATTTGTATTCTCTCGTAGCTGATGGGTTGTGAATTTTCATATGGCGAGTCAGCTGGTGGCGTTGTACAAAATGTCGACCACAGATTGCACACTGTATAGCCTTTTCTTGGTGTGCAATGTCTCCAGTGTGAACAAGATTGTGTCGTCTGAAATGACTCATTTGTTTGAATGAGAGGGGACACAAATCACATTGAAAAGGTCGTTCGCCTGTATGGACTCTCATGTGATCCTCAAACTCTCTCTTTCCATGCACAAGTTTTCCACACACATCACACTTGATAGGACCTCCTTTGTGTGATAAATCTCCAGTGTGAACACGATTGTGTTGTCTGAGACCACTCCTTTGTTTGAATGAGAGATGACACAGATCACACTTAAAAGGTCGTTCGCCTGTATGGACTCTCATGTGATCCTCAAACTCTCTCTTTTCCTGCACAAGCTTACCACACACTCCGCATTTAAACTTATATTTTTTCTCCTCGTTAGTAATTTCGCCGTTGTGAGATCTAACATGGTTCACTAGCCGGTATTTCTTCTCAAAACTTTTCCCACAAATATCACATTGCAATTTCTTATCACGAATTGATCCTCCTGTATGAACTTCCATATGTCTTTTTAAATTCCAGCTCCTTGAAAAGATTTTGAAGCAAATTTTGCATTCCAAAGATTTATCTTGTATTATTTCACCTAATGAAATACCATTTTCAGATTTTGTTTCCTCTTTGCTTTTATGATAGACATCCGTTTTCTTTCTTCGTTTTTGTGTGACTCCCGTATGCAACATTTCATTGTGGGTCATTGTGTGTCTGTCAGAGAATATTCGGAGACGAATGTCACACTCGGCTCGTTCCTTCTGAGATTTTTCAACATCTTGTGGCAGGGCGGCTATCTGATTAAAAACTTCCACAGGTTTATACATTTCAATCTCATGAACTGTGAATACCAGATCTAAGGCACTTGTATATTCTTCTTTGATTTTATAAAATAATCTGACACTTTCTTCAGTTACGTTTATTTCGTCTTCTATTTCTTCTTCTGTTATTTCATAATACTCGGGATCTTGTATAAAGAAACTGTCGTCGTCTGGTTTTATCGTCATGATCGTTGGAAGTTCCTGTAAACGAAAATAGCAAATGAATTAATTTTCTAAGAGTCAATAATCTGGTATAATTGTGTGTTGATGGCAGATTTTTATCGTCTCGATTTTTATCATTATAATTTTTTTCAGACTCTGTGCTATTAAGAAGCTTGGTATCTGTTGGTTATTGGCATCTGTAAAATGATCTCGTTATGTCTTATATAATTTTTTTAAGTTGGACCTTTTACAATTATTTCCGAAGTCACCACCTAACAAAGTTATATGTAGCCATATAAATTACTACATTTTCATGCACTGAAATGTAGTTACTATAAATTCTTTCCACCAGGAACGTATATATTGTTAGATATAATGTTCCCAGTGCTAACCGAGGAAAGTATGTGTTAAAAACCTTGGAAGTTTTGTGGTAATCCATCATTAAGCTGGACCGATTTGATAGATAATCTATTTTTGCTATTAAATGGTATGAGGCTAACAATTACTTATCACCAAGCATGTTTTATATTGTACATACGTTTCTTAATGCGTACCGAAAGGGCAAATACAGTAATGTTGTGGGTTTCTTAGTTAGCACATTTAAAATCACACTAGACGAAATGTTATTTAGTGTAGTGTCCCCTTTCACTCAAGTTTTTAGCAACTTACTGATTGTTTTTGGTAATTGCGATTATTTGGATGGAAGCATTCAATACAATTAATACGTATAAATCAACAATAATTAAAACAAAGTTGCGTTTTAAATTAAACTCTTTTGTTTTAGCTAAATGCTTCATGTCCTTTTCCCAATAACTATGTTTACTTACGTTAGGTTTCAAATATTTCACAAATATATGATAAATTTGGTGAACTATCGACTGATTTTAACAATTATATTTCATTGACTCTTGATCTAAATAGTGATCTGTCAAATTTTAGACGACTCAATTAGTGTCCAATAGCCTTTTTCACTCTGTCATTCATTGTGTTTAGTTAATTAGATTGGTGGTCAGTGATGATCTATGTACATTTTCAACCATGTGACATATATGTAGATCTTGTCTTGCTAATAATTTATGCTATTTTCAAGATTATAGGCGAAAATAAAAAACAAAAGAAGACAAAATTTATCATTTAAGGGCAACAACTCAGTCCCGTTACTATTTGTCTGACAGCAGCTTTCAGAATAATAGACAAAACATGCATTCTCCCCTATTCTCTATTTTAGCCGTGTAAGGTATCTTGGTAAACGAGGTCACTGGACATATATTTTCAATTATATACCTAGTTTATTATTAAGAAGGCTCGCGGGTTTAGGATTTTCAGAAGAAAAAAAATAAAACATTTATTTTTCATTAAAAAATTAATCTATCTATTACCTTAAGTAGTTGTTACTTTATCATATGGTATAAAAATAATTCCCAATATCATTGAAAACTCAAAATTATCTCTCTTTGGTGTAAAAATGCCATTTTTAGCTCACCTGACCTGATAGGTCTAGTGAACTTTCTTATCACTTGGCGTCTGTCGTCCGGCGTCCGTCGTGTGTAAACTTTTACAAAATTATTCTCCTCTGAAATTATGGAGCCAAATTTAACCAAACTTGGCCACAATCATCATTGGGGTATCTAGTTTAAAAATGTGTGGCGTGTCCCTGCCAACCAACCAAGATGGCCGCCCTTGCTAAAAATAAAACATAGGGGTAAAATGTAGATTTTGGCTTATAACTCTGAAACCAAAGCATTTAGAGCAAATCTACAAGGGGATAATTTGTCTATTAGGTCAAGATCTATCCGCCCTGAAATTTTCAAACAAATTGAACAAAGCGTTGTTGGGTTGCTACCCCCCCCCCCCCCCTCCCCGCCCCCCAATTAGTAATTTTAAGGAAATTTACAGTTTTTGGTTATTTTGAATGTTATTATTGATAGAGATAAACTGTAAACAGCAATTATGTTCAGCAAAGTAAGATCTACAAATAGTTCAGCATGACCAAAATTGTCAGTTGACCCATTAAGGAGTTATTGCCCTTTATAGTCAATTTTTAACCATTTTTCTAAAATTTTAGTATTTTAAAAAAAAATCTTCTCCACTGAAACAACTGGGCCAAATTTAACCAAACTTGGCCACATTCATCATTGGGGTATCTAGTTTTAAAAATATATGGCGTGACCCTGCCAACCAACCAAGATGGCCGCCATGGCTAAAAATAGTACATAAGGGGGAAATGTAGATTTTGGCTTATATCTCTGAAACCAAAGCATTTTGAGCAAATCTGACATGTGGTTAAATTGTTTTACAGGTCAAAATCTATCTGCCCTGACATTTGCAGACCAAACAGACAACCTGTTGTTGGGTCGCTTCCCCAGAATTAGTAATTTTAAGGAAATTTTGCAGTTTTGGTTATCATCTTGGATATTATTTTAGATAGAGATAAACTGTACACAGCAATAATGTTTAGCAAAGTAAGATCTACAAGTGGAACGTTGACCAAAATTGTCAGTTTACCACTGAAGGAGTTATTGCCCTTTAAAGTAATTTTTTATACGACCCCAAAAAATAAAAATAAAATATAAAGAAGATATTATTGGTAGATTTGAATAGAAGGATTTGTCTTTAAGTGAATAGATCGTCATGTATTTTTTCAGAAGGTTTAATACCATAAAAGAAAGGTTGGGATTGATTTTGGGGATGATGGTCCCAACTGATTAGGAATTAGGGACCCAAAAGAGGCCCAACACAAGTATTTTTTTAGTTTCAGAATAATAACTTGTGTAGAAGTATTTCAATTGCTCTGAAATCATACCGCAATGTGTAAAACCACAAATAGAAGGTTTGGGTTCATTTTAGGGGTTATGGGGCCAAAGTTTAGGAATTAAGGGCTAAAAAGGGGTCAAAACAAGCTTTTTTTCTAGTTTCAAGACAATAACTTATGTGTTATTGTATGGATCTCTCTGAAATTGTACCACAATGTACCATATAACAAAGGGGAGGCTGGCTTTAAGTTTTGGGTTAATTGCCCAAAATTTGTAGAAATAGGGCCAAAAAGAAGCATGTTTCAAGTTACCGACCGTGCAAGGGCTGTATAGCCAGTCAAGGTCGTTAAAAACTTCCATTTGTTGATGTTTCTAGTATCTAAACAATCATGACAATAACTTGTGTTTAAGTGTATGGATCTCTCTGAAATTGTACTACAACCTTCAATACTGCAAAGGAAAGCATGAGCTTGAGTTTAAGGGTTATGCTCCAAGGGGGTTTCAAAGAGTGTTGGGGGGGGGGGGGGAGGGGGGGGTGTTGTTTACCATTTTTTGAAGGGCTTCCTTTTTTCAAATTTTACAAATTTCGAATTTCGAAAAGTTCAAGAAGAAATCTTCAATTGAACAGTATTGTGCAATAGATTTGTTCGATCTTTGAATTCACATTAATGTTGTGACAAAAACCTATATTATGTCAAAAAATTGATCATAATCCAAATTCAGACAGAATCAAGCTTGAATATTGTGACCAAATTTGCCCCAACTGTTCAGGGTTCAACCACTGGGGTCGTATAAAACTGCGCCCTGCGGAGCACCTGGTTAACAATTTTCATAATTTTTTTAAAATTTTTAATAAATATTTTCCACTGTATAAATTACTGGGCCAAGTTCATTATAGAGATAATTGTAGCAACAAGAGTATTCAGTAAAGTAAGATCTACAGACACAATTTTGTCATGAATTTATCTGTGTCCATTGTTTAATATGCACAAAGACCACGGTGAGCGACACAGGCTCTTGAGAGCCTCTAGTTTGGATAATATAAGCAAAAGGCCAACTATATTTGTTGTATATGTCGTGTACAATGTGAATATGTTACATGGTTTGTACGGAATGATTGCGAGGTGTACATGTCCTATGTCCTACCAGCTGAATTCACCTACCATTGACTTCATTTTCGCGGTTCCTTGGTGAATCCAAAGTCTTAGCAATCAAAGAGTAACCCAAGCAGTTATCATATTTATCCTATTGTTAATTTCCTAAACAAACTATTTCTAGGACTTGGTTCGTGTATATTCAAACACAAGTTATAATATTACACAACTAGGAGTGTTTGTTTGCTGTTTATTCTATAATAAGTTGCATTCGATTTGTTCTTGAAAGGGAAAGAAGATGTACATTGTTTCGTGTCATCAAGTTTCCTTATATATATATAAAAAAAATGGTATGATTGCCCATGAGACAACTCTCCACAAGAGATACGGAAATTTTAAACAACTACAGGTCACCGTACGGCCTCCAACAATGGGCAAAGCCTATACAGCATAGTCAGCTATAAAAGTACAGAACTGAGAGTACTCAGTTACTGAAAGCTAGTTCAAAGCCACTAACAACAACTCAAAAAATAAAAAAAATAATGTCTCTAAGACTATTATCAATCAGTACACATCCAACATCCAATGGATTTCGTGTGAATACTAGTACGTCATAAACAGTCAGAGAAAAGCATGGCCTTGTATGTTAATGTTTTCCTGTTCTAATAATTTGTTAGTGTCAGATACATGGTGTGTTCATTACTGAGTATATTTACGTATATAGACGTTATTTTAAAAGTTGTAATTTTAGTCATATTAGACAATTAAATATGCTAAAACTAAACCAAGCAGATATCATGATGACAAAAACAAGAAAAGGAACTTGAAGTGATAAATAATTTATAAATTTTGGAAACCACAAATTATATTTTTTCACGAAGTCATTACAATACTATAAATATTCATGAGTGGAACAAATTATGGCATACATATTGTCAATGGTTGAATTCTAATCTGTGCTTTTTAAGATTACTGTGTCTGCCAAACGTTTCGCCGCATTTTTTACACTGATAACGAGGTTCTCCAGAGTGCACATGCATATGCAGTTTCAATCCTGACAATTGGGTAAATGATTTGGTACATATACTACATGTGTATGGCTTTTCGTTGGTGTGAATTCTCCGATGACTAGTATAAGAGGTGTGAAAGGTAAATTGTTTATCGCAAAATTCACACTTATACGGTTTTTCACCAGTATGTAGGCGAGCGTGTCGTACGAGATGATGCTTTTCGGTGAACTCTTTTGGACAGAGGTCGCATTTGTATTCTCTCGTATGTGACGGGTTGTGACATTTCATATGGCGAGTCAAATGTTGGCTTTGTCCAAAAGATCGCTCACAGACTTCACATTTGTGTGACAATTCTCCAGTGTGAATAGTACTGTGTCGTCTGAGAGAATTCCTTTGTTTGAATGAGAGGTGGCACAGATCACACTGAAAAGGTCGTTCGCCTGTATGGACTCTCATGTGATCCTCAAACTCCCTCTTTTCCTTCACAAGCTTTCCACACACTTTACATTTAAACTTGAACTTTTTGTCTTCGTTAGAACCATCGCCGTTGTGAGATCTTATATGGTTTACTAGTCGGTATTTCCTCCCAAAACTTTTTCCACAAATATCACATTGAAATTTCCTTCTGTGAATAGCATCTCCTGTGTGTATATCAATATGCTTTTTTAAATTCCCGTTAGTTGAAAAGGTTTTGAAGCAAATTTGGCATTCCAAAGTTTTTTTTTGTATCAATTTTCGCTCTTTCTGAGAATTTTCAACATCTTGTGGCAGGGCGGATATATGATTAATTTCAACAGGTTTATAAACAGTGTTATAAACAATCTCTTGAACTGTTGATACTGGATTTAATGCACTTGTATATTCTTCTTTCATTTTATGAAATAATCTGACACTTTCTTCAGTTACGTTTATTTCGTCTTCTATTTCTTTTGTTATTTCATTATACTCTGGATCTTGTATAAAGAAACTGTCATCGTCTGTCTTGATAGTCATGATCTTCCTGTAACAAAAATAGCAAAATTATAAATTATAAGACTGGAAATGAGAAATATGTAAAAGAGATAGCAATCCGACCACAGAGCAGATAACAGCCGAAGACCACCAAGTGGGTCTTCAATAAAGCAAGAAAATCTGGGCCCAAGCTGACCCATAAAAAATTATAATTAATATGCTCGACGCCAGTCAATAATCTGGTATAATTTTGTGTTAATGGCAGATTTTTTTATGTCTCCATTTTTGTTTTGTGTGCGCGAGTTTTTAGACTCTGCAAATTTTGTAATGCTGTCGCGTTTTGGTGTCAGTATATGTTTTCTGCGGTAATAACTTGATAACAAAGTATTTATTGTAAGAACAAAATCTATCTGATTAAAATACAGATCCAATTAAACTCGCGTGCTCGCCGAGGCATATGAATATATACTTTAATTTTATCGAGATTGAGTACTAAACTATGTGGCTCTTGTAAATATTTAGAAAATTCATTTAATTTTTTGAAATTTTTTAAATTCGAACACAAAACATTACACTAAACGGAATAGGCAGATCCATGGGGGAGGGGATATGGTTGATTATAAAGGAAATAACTAAAGCACATCCTTAAAATTAAGTATCTATCAACTTGCTGGCTACTTTGGTAATCAAATTCATTGTGATTAAGGTATTGGATCTTTTGTAATAGAAGTATTCAATACAATCAATATGTGATAATTAAAAAAAAATAAAACAAAGATGGGTTTATAATTTCTACCCCCTTTCCCCCTTTTTATGTCTCTTATTCTTGTTTCCATAATTTAGTTTACTTACGTTAGGTTACAAATGTTTATCTTCCACTATGGTATACAACAGAAGCTCTAGATGCAACCACAAATTCACTCATATATGATAAATTGGTGTGCTATCGACTGATATGTACAATATTTAAATGACTCATGATCTTAGTAGTGATCTGTCAAAATTTAATCAACTCAATTAGTGTCCAATAGCTTCTTTTATTCTGTCATAATTCATGGTTAATTAATTAGATGCGTGTTCAAAGTTTGTGTTTAATCATATAGAGGTGGTTTTAAAATGATGTGTATTTGGTCTGAAGAATACCGCTAGCTAAAACTTAATATGTTATCCATGTGACTCAAACGAAAGAGGTGATGAGTGTCATTTGATTCTAGGTTGTAACTTTACTAGTTTTGAACAAAGTTTTTACTGCATTATTGTAAAAAAGGTAATTCAAGTACTTTATGTATAATAAATTATACTTTATTTGTTATGCTCATCAAGCTATATTATCGTGTTTGTAACGTTGACTACTATAAGAATAACCTGCAAGATTTATTATGTTTATTAATTTATATATTTTTGAAAGTCATCCCTCCCGTATAATTTAACCTGTCACATATGCACAATTGAATAAATGTACTGCTTTTGTGGCGAAAATGAACTGCTTTCATATTTGTTTATATGCATCATTATTGCTGTAGTATAATTATATGCTAAGTTTTTGTAATATATGTTTAAGAGAATATTCGATTAACTTTCAGATAACTGAAAATTCAATTTAAATGCCAACCCGACCTTTATTATATCATTTGAGCGACTAGCTTTTAATCGCAGTGATCTAGTAATACCAATACATGCATTTTTTCAAAAAATAGATAAACCTAGTTAAATTGGACATTACCTATTAGGGTCCAATATCTAAAATCAAAATACATGGATAGATTCAGTATATCAAAGAACCCCAATAATTCAATTTTTGATGAAATAAAAAAAAGTTCAAATTTGGACCCTTTAGACCTCAATGTGGATCAATTTGATAACCAGGCCCAAACATCAAAAATCTAAATACATGGTTAGATTAAGCATATATCATGTATATCAAAGAACCCAATATAGACAATTTTTGTTTGAAATCAAACAAAGTTTACTTTTGGACCCCAATTTGGACCAACTTGAAAACTGGGCCTATAATCAAAAATCTAAATACATGTACATGTTTAGATTCAGCATATTAAAGAACCCCAATGATTCTATTTTTGTTGATATCATGGATATCAAACAAAGTTTAATTTTGGACCACAATTTGGAAAAACTTGAAAACTGGACCCATAATAAAAAATCTAAGTACATGTTTAGAGTCAGCATATCAAAGAACCCAACATCCTCAATTGCTGTTGAAATCAAACAAAGTTTAATTTTGGATCTCTATTTGGACCAACTTGAAAAATGGGCCAATAATCAAAAATCAAAGTACATGTTTAGATTCAGCATATCAAAGAATCCAAAGGATTCAATTTTTGTTAAAATCAAACTTTTAATTTTGGACCCTTTAGACCTTAATGTAGACCAATTTGAAAATGGGACCAAATGTTAAGAATCTAAATAAACAGTTATGTTCGGCATATCAAAGAACCCAAATTATTAATTTTTTGATGAAATCAAACAAAGTTTAATTTTCCTAAACTTATCCCTTATTCCTAAACTGTTGGGACCAAAACTCCGAAAATCAATCCCAACCTTCCTTTTATGGTCATAAACCTTGTGTTTAAATTTCATAGATTTCTATTTACTTGTACTAAAGTTATGGTGCCAAAACCAAGAAAAATGCTTATTTGGGCCCCTTTTAGGCCCCTTATTTTTAAACTGTTGGGACATCAATCCTAACCTTCCTTTTTGTGGTCATAAACCTTGTGTTTAAATTTCATTGATTTCTATTTACTTATACTAAAGTTACAGTGCGAAGAATAATGCTTATTTGATCCCTTCTTTGGCCCCTAATTCCTAAACTGTTAGGACCAAAACTCCCAAAATCAATCCCAATATTCCTGTTGTGGTCATAAACCTTGTGTTTAAATTTCATAGATTTCTATTTTCTTATACTTAAGTTACAGTGCGAAACCAAATGTATTCGGCGACGACGACGCCAACGTGATACCAATATACGCGGTCGTATAAAAATCAAAAAGAAATATACATTGTTTTATTGAAAAACGAATACTGAAGATTTTTCCATCAATACGTTAAGTGAAATCCGGTCTTTTACAGAAAGCAGAAGTACCGAAATACTTTAAATCAAAACGACCATAATTAAAAGTATTACTGAGTCACCAACGAAAATACCAAATATCAGAATCCGACAGAAAACATATAATTGATATGCCCGTGTATATGCACTATTTGAAAATTCAATGCTTGTGGTTTTTAAGATGGCTTGGCTTATCAAATTTCTCTCCGCATTCTGTACACGTATAACGAGGTTCCCCAGAATGCACAAGCATGTGTAGCTTCAATGCTGTCGATTGCATATATGCTTTGTCACACAAACTACACGCGTAAGGTTTTTCGTTGGTATGAAGTCTACGGTGAATAGTCAAACCAGTGTCAGTAGTAAAGCAACGCCCACAAAATTCACACGCGTAAGGTTTTTCACCCGTATGTAACCGAGCATGCCGTACCAGATGATGCTTTTCGTTGAACTCTTTCGAACAAAGGTCACATTTAAATTCTTTCTTAGCTGGGTAGTGGCATTTCATATGACGAACTAGCTGATGATTTTGGCCAAAATTTCGGCCACATACATCACATTGTATAAAACTTCCTTCGTGTAAATATTCTCCAGTGTGAACACGACTGTGTCGTCTGAGATGACCCCTTTGTTTGAAGGCGAGATCACACACGTCACACTGAAAAGGTCGTTCGCCTGTATGTACTCTCATGTGATCTTCAAACTCTCTCTTATTCGACTCCTGCTTCCCACATACTCCACATTTATATTTTAACTGTTTATCATCTCTAACAACGTCACCGATGTGAGATTTTTTGTGTTTTACAAATTGGTATCTCTTTTCAAAAGTTCTTCCGCAGATCTCGCACTTAAATTTCTTACCATCACTTGATTTTTCATTATGAGTGTTCATGTGCCTTCTTAAATTACTGCCATTTGAAAACTCTTTCAAGCAAGTTTTACATTTAGTACTGGATTTATTTGTACCTATCTCAACAGCTATTTCCGTAACGATTTCGTCAATTTCCTTCTCAAACTTTATGATCTTTGGCGAATCCCCAGTGTGAGAAACTTGTGTTTCTGTCGAATAACATTCTGATACAGATGTAATGTTAAATACAGATTCTGCGAAACAATTGTCTTGTTCATATTTAGTATCTTCAATATTAGTTTGTATTAAATCAGGGTTGATTATATAGGTTTCAGTATTTGGTTGAACTGTAACTGTGGCATTCGTATACTCTTGTTTTATCTGACAAACACCTTGTAAATTTTCCATCGCTATTAACTTCGCTCTCTTTTCTTTGTCATTACACTACTATTGTCTTTGATTTTCACTATGATCTGTATAAAATAAAAAAAGTGACAAAATTACAACAAATGGCTTACCAACTGGCAATGATTTACGTTTTAAATGGAAGGTCCCAAATTTCTGAATGATTTAAAAAAAAACGTTAATGCTGAAATCAGCATACGTACTAGATATATTGGAATGGGAAAAGTATTTATAGCAAAAAACAATCATGTATACACAGAATGGTACTACACAATAATGTACTAGACAAAGTTACTTCTATCAACAAAAGCACTTACAGATGGAAATATAATAGTGATCATTGCCGATCTGATAAAATTCAAATTTATCTTGAGTCGCTTCTCGAGACTCGCTTACTAGTCGAAGCACAGCGAAATCAGTCATCATCTTTGCAAAGTTTTCGATTGCCGCATTATCTGTTTAAAGACACATCAAAGTTCTTATCAGATGTACATAAAGATTATAAACACACAACTAAATAAATAAAAAAAAATATGTATAAATTATTATTATTGTGGTGTGTTTTCGCCACTTTCTAGGTTTTAACCTCATTATTAAAACAGATTTTTTTTAGAATCGATCAGCCACTGCATCGTTTTATGAAGGAAAAAGCTAGTTTAACATCTAATTTGTGTCAACCTGGCTGTATAGTTTGCGTGGTGTATACATATGGTATTAACCAGTCTGTTTTTTTTTTTTTTGGTTCACAGTTTATTGTTTTAGGAAACTACTCCCAATGTAAGACTCAACACAGTCATAGAATGATCACATACATTGGCGGAAAACAAGCTAAAAACAGATCAATGTAAGAAAAGGGGACCACGTATACGTGGCTTACTTTGTCTGGTACTGAAATATTTATTGAATACAGATGTTATACAAAGTTAATAGTATACAATGCAACATTCCATTCTGCATCATAAACTATATATACGTATCAAATCATACTAGTATATATAGTGAACTGTAAAGTTTATATTATTGTCATGATGCCAATCAAGGGCTAATAATTAGTATAATACATATATATATACATATTTTTTTTCATTTATCGGTAAAAGTAAGTAGAAACCACATTTATGAATCAAAATGAATATTCGGTAATTTTGCTGTAATATTTGATATACTGTGCAAAGGGAGACAACCTTATAAAGTCATGAATGACCACGACTAATCTCCGGTTCACAGTGAAAAAAATCTTGTGTGAAGGAGACAACAAACGAGATGTCAAAATGATGCTATATAGGAAAACTTGAAAAGTTATTTCATGCGCCCCTTTTATGACACCTTTTTACCTAATGTCCTTGTAGTTAAATCACATACCTGATTAAATTTTACACAATGATGATGATCCAATTCACGTACGTGTTGAGATAAATTTAGAACACACTTGCAAGTTTTCATCCAATGAAAAAACAGTATTAATTTAGCCGTACTTTAAGAATCTGGATTTTTTAATTTTGTTTTAATATAAGACGTTTAGAAAAAAATATTCTGCTATCATGATTGCAGGTCAGAAAATTATTTTTTTGGCTTTATTGATTATATTTCGTCGATAAAAATTACCAAAATGTTAAAAGGAAATATTGAAGAAATCAACTTCCCCCTACTTTCCATTTCGGTTTACATTGTTCCCGAAGTCTGAACTTATTGAAACTTGTTTGCGTTGACTTGTATATTGTGTGCTTTTTGTTTGTTCTGGGATTTTATTATAGAAAAGGATAAAGTAGTAGTTAAAACAATCAATTAGTTTAAAACCTTATTATTTGGAGAAAATGCAAATATCGAACAAAGACTGTATCATTTTCTCCTCGAGTGTCCATTCATGGTGAAGTAAAGAATTTAGAATTTTGTTTCATAATTAAAAATTGACAAATAGAAATCTTGATCTGACTTGTAGAGACATTTGAATAATCTATGGATTAGCATTTATCCCGCAACTCGAATTTAAAAATATGTATGATTGAAATTAGATAGATAGATTAAATTATACAGAGCAATAGTAATAGTTATTTTCACAATAGTCGTTAATGTGGCTCCTGTCGGCAATGAGTATTTTATGTCATTTGCTCAACTGGTTCCTGGGTAAGAGTTTCCCTTCAGTTCCTATTTTATATTATTTCAAAAAGTGTCACATCGTCCTATTATTGTATATCATGATCTTACTGGTACCGGTTAAAATAATGCCCACATCGTGTATGCCTTTGCCATGAGAAAATTGTATCTTCTTATGAGTATGATAATTCCTAGGCAAACTGTACTCTTTGCGCGTCTGTTATTTCTAATCTTTTAGGGGTATTGAACGAAGAATATCAACATAATGTGTCACTTGTTAAGGTGATATATGTTCTCCACAAACCTTTAGCTAAAATAAAAGATTCGACCAGTGGCGGCTCCAGCCATTTAAAAAAAAGGGGGCAGGGTCCCAACCCAGTATTAAAGGGGGGAAACAACTAAACGTCCCCATTCAAATGCATTGATCATCCGGACCGGAACCCCCATCTGGATCCGCCACTGCCGACCCAGTATCTTTATCCGCACACACATGACGATTTATTATAATACACATGTATTTTTCTGCGCTGGGCACTTAGCAGCAATCGATCGATTATATTCAATCTCACGGTCTCTTTCCCCGAAAAGTACTTTCTTGCATTATTTAAAGCAGGAATATTTTATTCTTTTTTATTGATAGACATTTTTGTTATTCTTTATAATTATAGATAGAAGAAGTAGAACGTCAAATATCAGAATATGAGGTGAATCTTGAAGATATAGAAAAGTCTCTCAGATTGGAGGAATTAACAGACCAAAGGAGGTATTTATCCTAGTATTTAAATATAAAAAAAGGTTTTCGAAATAAGCATAAGCAATGTAAAACTGGTTTATTATTCAGTGTGTATGATGCTAACCTGATGCATGCTTTCTTAATTTATCAACGTATAATTTGCAATATTAGTAGCTTATATAAATTTTGAAAACGAATCATGCCGAACTTACTCTGGCATGGAAGAACTTGAAAAATAATCTTGTCCAAGACTGAAACAATGTTATGCCAAACAAAGTGCAGGAAATATTACCCGTTTCATACGTCTGTGAAATAACACGAAAAGTACATATATATATATATATATACGCTTCATAATTCAATATTCTTAATGACTAATAATCTTATTTGCCCTCACAAAGGCAATAGTGGATATATTAGTCGATCCTTAACAAAATAATTCGTGATATCATAATGGAGCAATATGATACTTATGATAAATATATATAAGTTGTTATAAAAGTCATAAAATCGTATTACAAATCGCTGACGCAATATTTTAATATAGCGCTTTTAATCGATAGAAACTGTTGAGCACAGAAACATATATTTGAAATGATCGTTCCCATTTCTATCATTAATAAAATTAAACTGACATTCATTATTAAAAAGACCATGTTGGGAGATTTCGATAGAAAGCAACTATATCAATCAATATTTACCTTAGAAGCATTTTTTGCATTTTGTTCGAGGTCCATTGTGGCAATTGAACTCCTAACGTTTTTATACGCCATGCTCTCAATTGTTTCTGTTTAAGCGTTCCTGCTGAAGGTACACTAAATTCAATAAAAAACACTTCGGACGGCACGGCATAATTTAAGTGTTAATTTTATTTACTGGCACTGGATATCATCGATACCATAAGTGGTAAACTGTATTCCTTAAAAATCTTCAGCTCAGTAGTTAGTAATCCCACACTGTCATGATTTTAACAATTGTCCTAAAATTCCAAGTTAATTACCCAATAATGAAATGTTTAAAATATAAAATAAGGTTCTAACTCTTGCGAGAAAAGTGAGTATTCATATCTCCAATAGTAAACGGCTTCGCTTTTCTATGTGTGCATAATTTTACGAATTTTTAATATGCATTGTTTATGATGGTTTCTTGTAGAAAAATAAGGAACTCCTAGAAATGTATAAAACTTCTAGTTGCGAGCTATACTTCTATTTGACATAACAATAGACGCATCAAGCACACGGTAAATATTCATTTCTGATTTCTTTTCAGGAGAGAACTGACTGAGGAACAGAAGCGATTAAAAAAAGATATAACAATTCAAGGTAACACTTTTTTCTGATATTATTTTCAAGTAATGAATCTGTTAGGAAGAATATTTACTACTCTGATCATTTACAAGGTTTTGCATGACTCGTCTTTTTGTGAGGATTTTTCTGACTTGATACGCTTTGAAATGTATTTCGTTTTAAATTCAGACATTTTGTCGACCGTAATACATTAAATTTAAAAAAATTTAAAAGAATAGTCCGAGCTGTCCACTGAGATTGTATGTATAGGATTGATTGTTGGTTGCTTAACGTTCAGTTGCAAATATTTCATGCATGTTCAGGACGAGAACAAGTTAACAATACATATAATAGGTAGGTCATGTAATAAGAGGCCATTCGGGATGAAGGTTTGGGAACTTTGGACTGCCACTTGAAAGTGAGGGTATATTGGATAGGAACAGAAAAATTGCCTTGCAACAGACCACCTACGAAATCCTCAAAGAGTTGTTGCAAGCAATTTATAGGAGGATCATACACGTATTATATATTTTATGAACTCCTTTCTCATGTTTTGTTTTGTATTTTGAAGATGGTATATTCGTATGCTAACAACGTGAATATATGTTCGCAATATTATATATTTACAGATTCCGCACTGAAACAGCTTCGGAAAGAGAACTGGAAGAATGCCATTTTATCTTTGTTATTCATGGCTCTGATATATTTAGCGTATCATTCAATATGGGCTCCTTAATAGTATGAACACCTGACATTTGTATTAAGTTTTATATAAAAAATAAATAAAAAACTAACTATTTTTAATTTACTATTTATCAAATAATAATTTCATTAGATGTACGTTTCATTATAATACTTTACTTTGATTGGCAAACTGCACATCACGTGTTATTCCGTAAGCATCTGCATCACTCAATAAAACTTTTCATTCATGATTTCATTCAAGCAATTATCAACCACCTTACGGCTTTAGCAATGAGAAAAAAAACCTCGTATATATACCTTATAGTCAGCTATCAAAGAAACGGACATGATAAAATGTGAAACAATCATACGAAAGAAGCTTATTTACGAGCTGCCTTAGCTAATGTGAAATGTTCAAAAGCGTTGATATTCAGAATTATTAATCACTTCATTTACTACAGCTATGTTTGTATTATACCAGATAATTTAGTGTCATTAGTAATGTTTTAATTGACATTAAATATTTAACATATACGTACCATCTTAATCATTGTCAAGCACGCTATCCGGAGGCTTATGTGTATGATTAAGTTGTGGAAATATTAGAAATTTTGAACATATTTTCCTCACAATTTTTTCTTTTGTAAAGTTTTATATTTTCCATATTATATAGAAATAAGAAGATGTGGCATGAGAGCCAAAGGGACAACTCTCAATTTAGGTCACAATGTGTAAAAAGTAAACATTACGGCCTTCAACACGGAGCCTTGACTCACACCGAAAATGCCGTTTGCTTAGTGGAGAAAACATGTTTCAATTTTCAAGTCTGGTTTTACCCGCCCATCTTCCATATTCTATTCTCAAAGTAAACGCTGGCTTCCACGATACCTCTTGAGCGGATTTTGTTTAAGGTATAAACATCAACGAGACAGCAATAACACCAAAATAAAAAACCTTTAAGCTATAAAACATTGCTTTTGTATTGAACAATTAATCTGATCATGATAAATACTACAATCAAGTTAAAGAAAACAAATTGATAATAAGATAAGTAACAGCGTCATTCATGGTTCGTTGACAAAGAAATATTGCTTAAATGACAACAAAAGTCATCAATGCATTAATTCAACAAATGTAAATAATATGTAGGTTGTTGTACACTATTATAGGTTCATTACAAATTTGACAACCTCGTTTCCGCCACGGTCCGGTTAACAGCTGGATTATTCATTTCCTTAAACATGTGCACTTTATATGGGATAAACTTTTATGAGCATTGTTTATATGAAATTACGAGAAATACTTTTATTTTCATTTTGTGGTTTGTGAAAGATTCAATTTATTACAATGAATCATAAGATATAAGCTGTTACTCTGAGTAATAGGAAAAGTATTTAGTTTAAAGATAAGGTAGTTTAGTTACAGAATAAAAATGGATGAAGAAGAAATTCTAGATAACTGGAACTACCAGCTCAGCAATCATTTGATAGTAAACAATATAATTCTAGTGTTATATATGGTTATAGGATTATTCGGTAACGTTTTAGTGATATTTATATATATTTTTAAGTTGAAGAAAAAGGATGACCGTTATTTCATTCCAGTTCTTGCGACGATGGACTTAACGGCATGTTCGGTTGGTTCAGCGTACGCCCTTGCGTTGAATCTACTTCCGGCCAAGTTTACAAGTGATATTATGTGTAAAGTGTTATGGTATTTTAGTCAAGCTACGACCATTTCGTCTGGGCTACTTCTTGTTGTTATTGCAGTGCAGCGTTATCTGAAAGTCTGCAAACCATTGTTGACATTAACGTTACGTTGGAAACGGATTGCGATATTTTTGTGTTTTATTATATCATCAATATTTTCGATCCCGACATTATTCTTTTACGGAGAACTGCAGTTTCCTCATCCAATTAATTCTTCCGTGATTGGATCAAGATGTGGACAAATTGGGAGAACAGACGATTTATTCCGTAATAGTGTCATAACATACACTATATTAGAATTCCTTGCGGCCATTGCTGGTTGTATATCATTTACCGTTCTCTATGCACTTATTGGAAAACAGATATATAAAAAGTTTATTATCTTCCGACGAACAACGACTCTCAGGCGACGACCGCTCGGCAAAAATAATAAACCGATATCAACGTCAACTACAGACGACGGTAAAAATAGAGCGTCAGTAGACAGCATAGATATAGACATTGTGTCTTCATTTAACAATAGTCAGGAAAGTATTGTGGATGACAATCAACCATCGCAACGGAAGAAGCGGCGATCTCTTGATGTTTTACAAGAAAACGTTTCAGCTTTAAAGCAGCATTTTCATACACACCGTTATACATACATGTTCATGGCAATTACTTTATTTTTCATGATAACGTTTACTCCTCGTATCACATTGATGGTGACAGAGTCAGTGGACCATAACTTCTGGAGAAATCTGGTTGACCAACCTAAAACAATTGCTGTATGTTTGTTTTTCTATCGTTTTTACATTTTTAATCACATTATTAATCCATTCATTTATGGATTTTTTGACACTACGTTTAAGCATGAAGTGAAAAAAATGTTTTGTATGACAATTAATGCTCGGGCTCGAGACAGTGAGTTTTAAGATGACATAGAAATAGTCAGAAACAGTACTTGGCGTTGGTATATATCACTAAAGTTAGATTCTTGGCAGATTTAAAAGCAACATATTTATTCATGAAAGACTGTTATATTATAACTGCTGAAGAAATGACGCATTTGGTTCACCAAATGGCCGGGGAGAGGAAATAATAAAATTTAATAAAAAACTAATAAAATTCAATAAAAATTAAAATGTCAATTGTTCTTGAACAATTGAGAGGTCTTTCCTTTTGTAATGTAAAATACATGTTCCAATAGACGTAGAATGTATTGAAAAGCTTTAAAACACACTGAATATCTTTTAAATAAGGTAAAAAAAACATATAATTTGCTATATGGGACATGACCTTGACCTTTGACCTTTTGACCTTTGTCAAGGTCATTAGTCCCCAATGTCATTGCTGAAGACCCCATGGGTCTAGGACCTTTGGTTATACAGTAAAAGCTGATTTTGCCTTTTCAGAAATCTAAAACAAGGGTTATGCCCCTTATAGAAAGGTCAAATCTCTTCAGTCAAATGTCAAAAAGTTGCGCCTCATCCACCTCAACGCGTTTTTCACTATTTACTATTTCTGTAAGTACAATCGTTTTTGAGATATCGACTTAAAAGTTTTAAGGTCAAAGGTCAAGGTCAACCTTAAACAGCTTTAAAACACACTGAAAATCTTTAAAACACATTGAAAATCCCTTAAATAAGGTTAAAATCACTAAATTCGCTATCTGGTACATGACCTTGACCTTTGACCTTTTGACCTTTGTCAAGGTCATTGGTCCCCAATGTCATTGCTGAAGACCCCATGGGTCTAGGACCTTTGGTTATATAGTAAATGCTGATTTTGTCTTTTCAGAAACCTAAAACAGGGGTTATGCCCCTTACAAAAAGGTCAAATCTCTTCGGTCAAAATGTAACAAAGTTGCCCCGTAATGACCCAAACATTTTCCACTATTTAAAACTTCTGTAAATATAATGGTTTCTGAGTTGTTCTGATAACAAGGTGTTAGGTCAAAGGTCAAGGTCAACATACACATTTGACCTTGAGGTATTTTTCAAAGTCACATGAATTGATGATGAATGGTGAAGATCCTAGGTCTCTACGACTTACGGTTTTTGAGTTTTGGTTGTCCACCGACACCGGTTAATTTTCATAGGGGCATAACCCTACCAATGAGTCGTTGAATCTTTTCGATCCAAATGTAACGAAGAACCGGGGTCTGGTCCTGAACAAATTTCACCCTTCGTTTATTTTCTACCTATTACGGTTACGGTGTTGGAACGATAACAAGGTTTTTTGGTTTCGGAGGAATTACTCCGAACCGACAAAATATTTCGACTAACAGGGTGAGTTCTAGATAGGTATATATGACACCGATACAAAGTGTGAACATGAAAGCGACACGTCTTACGGTTAAGGCTGCTAACTTCGTCAAAGTTTGGCGGAAAAAGAATAATAATAAACAGAAGAAATACAGTAAGGTCTTTCCCTTTTGTAAAAGGAAAGACCTTAATTAGAATTCGTTTATTGCCTTATTACTACACTGTACACTATGGTCAAACAAAGACATACAATACATTATATCTCTCTGGTTCAACATATTCTCTGTACTTCTGTTTTGTTTCACTTAAAATCACCTTTTTATATTGCCATGGTTTTGTTCGAGTACTAAAGTTAAAAGTCTGTGTCTTTGCAAAGAAAATATAAATAAGGAAAAATAAAGTTGGAGCCTTCAAACTAATTTTTATATAATTGTTATTGCAACTTAGTGAAGAGGAACCAGAAACATACAAAGTGTTCTGCTCGATTTTATGTATTTTTTACCTTTTTTCGTCCCCTACCGACGAAGTCGAAATGGACTTTAGGTTTACACTCTGTCTGTTGTCTTGATACAGTGTAATTAGTATATAGTTTTATCATGACAAGTCACAGATCAAGTTCGGATTTTGTTCCAGTCTGATGATTTTGTGCAGAGTAATATTCCAATAAAATGATTTGTTTTAACCAGTAGGGGACTATGTATGCTTGTCACTTTCATGTTTATTTTTGTTTTGTTATGAACGCATTTCATCATAACCTCGTAGTATCATTGTCCGACAAAAATCACTTGATCAACCCAGAACTTGAAGTTGCTTCATCCGTTTTCCTGGTGGCTATTTCTTGTGAATTTTATTCCACGAAATTCGGAGAAATGCAATACGTTTGATATGTTATAGTTTGACAACTTTTTCGGCTTTATACCATAAACAATAGTAATGATAGTACACTTTTGTTAAATGCATAAAAAAATGGAAACACATCAGACATTTGACATTTGCCCAATATAGATCGCAATGTTACTGTTAGCGTTAGTATATTTTTACAAATATGGCGTGTCTGATTTGAAAGACTTTATTTTATGAACATTTACAGAATATAATTGATACTATTAATATTTTAGCATTATATGCTCGTTAAAAAGTCTTATGATATTAATTTGTGATGTGTATGCATATTTATGGACCTTTTGTGTCTGGACTATAGAATAGCTAATCCAATAGTTCAAATATAGAAATTTTTCCATATTGGTATTATTTTAGTAGGTATTTCTATATGAATTCGATTTTGTATTTCATATTCAATTGAGAATGGAACTGGGGAATGTGTCAAAGAAAGAGACAACAACCTGCCCACATTGCAGCATAGCGAGAAAATCCCGCAACCTGATGTGGTAATCAGCTGGCTCCTAAACAATATGTGCTAGGTCAGTGAAAATGGACGTCACACTAAACTTATAAATGAACCAAAATTAAAAAAAAATACATAGAAAACTAATAGAGGCCAGATGCTCTTGACATAGAAAATCCCGCAACCTGATGTGGTCATCAGACGGCTCCTAAAAAATATGTGGTAGGTCAGTGAAAATGGACCTCACACTAAACTTATAAATGAACCAAAATTAAAAAAAAATACATAAAAAAACTAATAGAGGCCAGAGGCTCCTGACATGGGACTGGAACAAACATGCAGTGGGGTGAACATGTTTTGTAATAATTCAATCTGCCATCGTATACATCTAACCAATATAGAATAAACAAACACACAACAAAACGAACGGTAAATATCAGTCTAAATAAATTCGACTCCCATGTCAGAATAAGTAATAAGGAGAAACTAAGCAAAATTAAAATGATACATAAATTTACAAAGGACTCTTATCAGTTATTTGACATGCAAGCTTTAGACCTCACTCAAACTGATTGAAATATGATGTCTTCATCATATGAAAATCAAGCGTAATCCCAAGGTAAAGGGTTTAATATCAAACCACCATAACATACACGAGAAGAACATTACCCATGTCGTGCCAAAAATGGTTTTTAGAATAAACGTGTTTATTTCCGAAGCAAATACACTTTTAGTGAATCAATATTAATTCCAAAATCAAAATGCCATCTTTAATGACCTGATAGCAGTATCATAACTATAACCCTTCTAAATAAGTCTGTTTTTAATGTTTGATTAGCTATTGAAGTGAATGACGACATTTTAAAGCTTTGTATAAAATATAACCATAATAGATTGGATGCGAAATACGTGAACGTATAAGATTTCTTCACGTTGATTTATATTTACGAATGATGTCCTTTTATCGATGATAAAATTAGTAAATGTTTTGACAAGCTTGTGATATCGAAAACCCTGGTATAATAACTTTTCAGTTATACAGAGATTTCTTTCGATCAAATCAAATACGTTGTAACATACACGAGAGAATCTATTAAATTGTGATAAACAACATATACTAGCGACAAAGTAACGTCAACATTTTAACGATAGGACATGAAAAATCATCTCTTTTATAGTAAATTTTGGTATTACGATTCCAGTTAAAGATATAGATAACAAGACACAGGAAAGGACAACATTCATTGCTAATATTAGCTTTATTTAAATTCAGTTTAGAAGGAAAAATCGCTTTATGTCGTATTTATACAGAAACAGGTCCACAATAAGTGATGCACAGTTAGTTCCCATTGAAATGTCGACAACATTGACGATATATATTGAATCTCCATAGTGAACAAAATGATATCTTGTAAAAACTGACATGGTTCTTTTGTCTGTTGTTACTTATACATTACCTATATGAGTTTGAACATATATATATATTCGCATTATGATTTTTTAAATGAACATTTAATTAGGTGTGTGAAGTTTTTCTAATGAGATTATAATGAAAAATGGTATATAGGGTAGAAAATCAGAACTTTGAAAAGATTCAAATTCAACAATATGAGCATGTAATCTGGCGAGTACTTCCTACGATTTTTTGACGCTCCAAAATGATTTATTTTTCTATGTTTTAAGGCCTCATTTGAACAACTTATTACCAGTTTTTCACTAGACCTTCCCGCTTATAAATAGTTGGTTCTGCGTTTTCATTGAAATTATTCCGGGAATACTCTATTCCAGTGATAAAACAAACATTTGCATTTAAGCAACTAATTTTTTTTTATCGAAAAAGTTTGTCATAATACCCATAAATGACAGGATTTTATGACGTTTATTTCACGAGTTGCTACTAACATTGAAAGTTCATTGTTGCCATTGTTTATCCAAAAGTTATCGTTACCAACCGACATAACAAGTATTATGAACTTTGGCACACACGACAGAAAAACGCAATCGCTACCATCATAAATATGTAGGATGTGAGAAAATAAACCAATTTCCTTTCAATGTTTCTCTCTTTTCCCTGTTAGGATTCTGCTCTGATATTCAAAAATTCGAGATTAAGTCAAAATTTCGACTTTGAAAAATATTTCATCACAAATTTTATGTTTACTATGTCCCTAATACGCTTTCGTAAGAAATACTTTGAAAAAACAAGGGTTCATGCTTTTTATTAGACATATATACTATTGGGAGTAAAAAAACAGCGAATTGATCTTTTGATAATAAAAAAACAAATGTTTGGACTTTAACGGTGCTTTTTTGTGGACTTTAGTGGAACTTGTTATTGTGGACTTTAACGGCGTTTTCTTGTGGACTTTAGCGGAGGTCATTTTGTGGACTTTAGCGGAAAGTTTGTGGACTTAAGCGGCGTTGTGGACTTTAGCGGAAAATTGTTGTGGACTTTAGCGGTGTTGTGGACTTTAGAGGAATTGTGGACTTTAACGGTGCCACAACGCACTGTTCTTGTGCTTTGATATGGGTGTTCTGTTCTGACTCTCTGATGAAGCATTTTTTACTACCATGTAACTGCCTATAAATTGTATGCCCAATTAAAGTATTGAAAACTAGTAATCCACTCAATATAGGGAGAACAAAGATTGACGCAAAGGCTACAAAAATAAAAAAAATCCCAGTTCTACTCTGTTAATATTTATGTCACAAATATAACCCGTTACATTCAGATTAGTATTACATAATTCCACTCCTCTATTGTACACATGCAATACCATCGTTAGAAGAACAGAAAATCCATTACGTAGTCGAAGTGTAACTCTTTTCCATGTAAATGTTATCTGTTTTCCTAACGGACGACATGTGAAATGTTATAGCTAACAACAAAATTGCAGAAGTAATGTTTACTAGAATCCAACATAATTTGAAAAGCAATGTTCCTCGAAAGTTAACATGGTTGATTTGTCTGGAACGGTGATCTAAAAGTACAAGCTAACAGATCCAATAGTGCAAGCCATCATGGAGTAAAATACCGATTTTTAACATTTTGTTTTATTTTATATTTATAATAAAATTAACGGTACCAATTTTCTTGCACCAGATGCGCATTTCAACAATACATGTCTCTTCAGTGATGCTCGTGGCCAAACTATTTGAAATCCAAAGCTTATATAAAAGCTGAAGAGCTATAACCCAAAAGGTCCAAAAAGTATAGCCAAATCCATGAAAGGAATCAGAGCTTTGCATGAGGGAGATACATTCCTTAATTTATAATAATTTCTTATATTTTGTAACAGCAAATTTTAATAACACAAAAAAATCCGTATTTTCTTGCTAGTACCGAAGTACTGGCTACTGGGCTGGTGATACCCTCGGGGACTTATAGTCCACCAGCAGAGGCATCGACCCAGTGGTAGTTAAAAAATTAACGGTACCAATTTTCTTGCACCAGATGCGCATTTCGACAATACATGTCTCTTCAGTGATGTTCGTGGCCAAAATATTTGAAATCCAAAGCTTATATAACAGATGAAGAGCTATAAACCAAAAGGTCCAAAAAGTATAGCCAAATCCATGAAAGGAATCAGAGCTTTAACTTTTAATACTATGGCGTTACCAAATATATCAAGTACGATATAGGTTATGAAGATGTATCTTTTGTAGACGAAACACGCGTCTGGCGTAAATACAAAATTAAATCCTGGTATTTTTGTTGAGTTTATTTACAACCACTGGGTCGATGCCACTGCTGGTGGAGTTTTAATTCATCAAGGGGATCACCAGCCCAGTAGTCAACACATCTGTGCTGACATGAATTATCATTGATATGGTCATATCTATAAATTAACTGTTTACAAAACTTTTGAATTTTTAAAATACTAAGGCTTTTCTACCTCAGGAATAGATTACCTTTACTGTATTTGGGAAAACTTTTGGGAATTTTAGTCCTCAAAACTATTCAACTTCGTACTTTATTTGGCCTTTTAAACTTTTTTTGATTCAAGCGTCACTGATGAGTCTTTTGTAGACGAAACACGCGTCTTGCGTAAATACAAAATTTAAGCCTGGTATTTGTGATGAGTAATCAGTTTATTATTAATAAGATATAGTTTACAATAAATATCATTGCTAGCTCCTTTTCCCCTTTTCTAATCATTGTATTTCTGTTAGTTTCATTTTTTGTGAGTTTTTGCAATACAGTTTCCGAACTGAATATAATCTGACAAATTGTTGTCAAATAATCTTTAGTAAAGACATTTGAAATGTTTCAAATTTCCATTTACACAAGGGAAGATTGAATCCATTATAATAAAAGAAAATTGGCATAGAAAATATTGCTGCACTCAATTTAACGAGATACTAATGGTGATTTTTACCCTTGGTATGAATCGAGCAAACTTATCGTTTTCATAATTAATTTCCCCTCAGACTAAGTCACTTTAGCTTATTATGCACATGAGCAAAATAAAATAATCATATACACAATATAAAAACAAATGCTTATCAAAACTATTGCCCATAATATATTGAAATAGAATGAACTATTTGTTTAAATTCACATAATTTCGTAGATACTCTGACTAGGATGCATGCTAAGGACGTTTATCAGCTTCTTTTTTGTGTAAAGAAATTTTGATTAAGATTCAGAATTTTATTCAGTTTGTTTCTTATATATGAAGTTCCCTTAGACATTCAAATGATCGTCACCTGCAAATTAACTCCACCTTGCCGCCTTTTCATTTACTTTACCTTTAGATTACAAGAAAATGCGTAAAACAAAACTATAAGATGCATTACCAATTACCAAATACGGTTGTTGATTAAGTGTTGGCCAAACAAAACGCTCAAATAAAAAAAAGTTAAAAAGGCCAAATAAAGTGAAAAGTTGAAGATCATTCAGGACCCAAAATTCATAAAAGAAGAAGTTTATATGATACATTGACGTTACGTGCGATGTTCGTACCTCATTGGAAAATCGGTGTAGTTGGCAAGATGCAAGTCCAAAATATTGAATTTTGTGATATCATATTCATTGCTATTGTACAAAAAAGAAAAAAAATAATTGTTGAAACTATGTTTTATGCTGTATGGGACAAGCTTCAGTTTAACAAAACGGCTATTTTTAGGCTGTCCCGCGTAACATATTTCAATTATTGTAACCACTAAACTGTGATTTTCGTCTAAACTATTTAATATTTTAAAAAACACAGATTTTTATGACGTTATGATGACGTCATAGAAAAATAAAAGTGTTCCATGCTACAAGGGCAAATCTGTCCCACGGGAAAAAAAAATTGGTATTCCATATTTGAGATTCAAAAACATTTATCTAAAATGGAAAAAAGGTTAGTATTTGTACTTACTACATCAATGTTAATTTGCTTAATTTTATGAATTTAAAGACAAATATCCTGAAAAATGAAATATGGTAATTTATGAGCGATTTTTCAAAGTCCTACAAGGTTGTCGCACCGCTATTTTTTGACGTAAAAACGAACTCAACTAAAATTTACGTCAATTGTTTGCTTATCAGAGCTCTTATAATGATAGAATTTTATGATTTTTTAAAATGTTATTTTTTTTAATTTAAAAAAATCTAAAGTACATCAATTTTCGATAAGAAGTTAAAACGCACCGTCGATTTTGCGGAGTCTTACAAGAATGTCGCACATGCTTAAAACCAACGTTTCAGTCGAAGTTTTGGTTTGAACGTTACGAAATATTCGCGACGTTGTGTTACACTTACATGTACGAACATCGCGCTTAACGTCATGCATTTTCTTTATATTCAAAGAATTTCAAATAAAGGATGACTGAAGCTATTTGTTAAATATTGTACTACTGAGAGTACATATATGTTAACGTTCCAGTACTTTATTATTTCCGGAGATTTTAGTAAAATTTATTCAGATAAATCCCTCATCATGTTTCATTAGGAAGTAAACACTTACAACATAAGTGGTAAACAGAGTAAAGAGAACTTAACGAATGTACTGTAAGGACCTGTTTAGTAGTTGGTAGTTGGTATTCAGCGTTGTTTTATTTGAACAAAATTAAATTTACTACGCTGTCTCCCAATAATTCGAACACAGGACCTCTGTGTTACTAGTCAGAGTGGTAAACACGGATTGATTCCAACAGGATAAACTTTTGTTCATTCTACAAAAAAAAAAAGTAATTTCGACAAGTTGCTGTTAAGTAAATAAAGGCAACAGTAGTATACCGCTGTTCAAAACTCATAAATCCATGGACAAAAAAACAAAATCGGGGTAACAAACTAAAACTGAGGGAAACGCATGAAATATAAGAGGAGAAGAACGACACAACATTAAAATATAACACACACAGAAACGGACTAAGCATTAGACAAAATCCTATGAGAATAACAAATATAACATCAAAACCAAATACATGTAAGTTACTGTAAATATGGACCTTCAAAAGTCTTTGCACGAAAAAGAATTAATAGTAAACATATTTTACGGCTTAAATAACCGTATCCAGCGAACCAACTATATTTAATTTTAGTCAATATTGTCCCCCTTCTCCCTGTCTAACCAAAATGACCTTTTTGTTCAACTGAAGTTCTAAAAATAAATATGTGTTAATTGAAATTTTGAGTAAGATATGTCAGTTCATCTTTTATATAAGCTTTGGATTTCAAATATTTTCGCCACGAGCATCACTGAAGAGACATGTATTGTCGAAATGCGCATCTGGTGCAAGAAAATTAGTACCGTTAATTTTATTAAGCATTTTCATGACATGGCAGCAGTGTCATCGTGTACCATGTTTCTATAATAGATTGCCACAACAAGGTCATTTTTTTTTTATCAATTTATCATATATTAAAAAAAAACGATAACATGCGTCCGAAGAGCTTTCCTGGATTTACCTTCATTAGGAACACTCAAAGCCGAATATTTGAAAGAATAACCATTTTTGTAATTTCATATTCCCAGTAATAACACTTGATCATACATACACCTTTGACGATGCGTATTTCTGATTTTATAATTGGAAATAACAATATGATGAACATTAACAAAGGAGTAAATGCATAGATAAACAAATATGAAATGAACATAAGTATCGCCTTTTAATGTATTTGCCACAACCAAAATTGGTTTTTGTATGTTTTGCAAATAAAGATATAATTTAAGGATCATGGTAAGTTATTTCATGGTTTTATTCAACCACAATTAAAAGTGAAATATCATTTGTTCAATTAATTCCTTTTTCGGTATATATCCATGAATTGATAACACTATATGCTAAAATAATTTTAAACCAGGTAGCAACCCACCTTTGAAGACATGTAAAATGTCATGCAATATTTGTCAGATTTTATTAATATTTTCATTCTTTAAAAATACCAGGAGAAAAAGGACAAATAAAAAAACAAAACTAAAAACAATAAAAAATTGGAACTAGAGATCACAAGACATATTCCCCATAACAAAATATGACTTATCAATAATTCAGAATGCAATGTATAGGTAAAGTGTCGCACAGTCTATATGTCAAAGAACTTAACAAAAAACACTCCGAAAATGACATATTGTAAAGCAAAGCTTCTTTTTTTTCAAACATGACGTCATTTTCAAATTGCAGTCCAATTTCTCTAACGAAAATCACACAGTCTACCTTCCATAAAAACTATTCATTTTGTCGTGTTATGATATCACATGCATGACATATATGACACTTGACGATGAGGTAACTGAAGTGTGAGATATGAATATAATTATTTCGTGAAAAATATTCTTGACTGTTCTATTAAAGTTCAAATGTAATATATAAACTCATCATAGATACCAGTAAAAATAATAATTCATATATATTAACACAATGATTAAATTATAAATGACTATACTTTATTGGTATTTTAATAATAAATGTGATTATCAATTATTAATTTTAGAAATAGTTTGTTAATTCAAATTATATAATTGTTCATATTGAATTCTAAAATCAATTTAAAACCCCGTTATAGATATCTAAAGTTCAAGTTATGATAAATGGGCTATGTCACAGATTTCTTAAACTTTTGTCTACACCTTTGACTTGTTGAATTGTATATGAAAATCGAAAAAAAATATGCGGCTTTATCTCCTTTTGCCCTGCCTAAGAAGAGACTTAGACTAACTGAAGGGGTACTGATAATTGTAAATAATTGAACAAATTGATAAATAAATAAGTATTATGACCTGTATTTTCCCTAAAATATTATTGATTGAATTCTTTCAAAATAGTATGAAATTCAAAACAGTGTAGCTGTGGCCATTGATTGACACATTAAAATCATTCATTGACTGGGACAATTTAGGTGAACGTTTGTATGTAACGACCAATGCTCACTATGTACTTTTTAAAGACACTTAAACTATGGGGTCACCAAAGGTTCTCAACACCTAAATAAAGTAATTCGAAAAATTAATCAGAAATAACACGATATTTTGATTTATATCAATTATATAAATCAAAACACAAAGGTTATTCCTGATTAATTTTTCGAATTATTTTATAATTAAAGGCGTTAAGAAACCTTTGTTGACCCCACAGTTTAAATGTCTATCGTAGGTACGTCATGAACAGTGGTTGTTACAGACAAACGTTCACGTAAATTGTCCCAGTCAATGGATGATTTTGATGGGTCAATCAATGGCCACAGCTACACTGTTTTGAATTTCATACTAGGTGCCTTGGGAGACTTAGACTAACGGAAGGGGTACTGATACTTGTAAATAATTGAACAAATTAATAAATAATAAAGTATTATGACCTGTATTTACCTGAGTTTACCTGTCAAAAAAATGCGCGCAAATGTAAGCAAAAGCTGCGCGCAAACGTAATGATTTTTGCGCGCAAACGTAATGCACCGAAATTTTAGATATACGCCAGACGCGCGTTTCGTCTACAAAAGACTCATCAGTGACGCTCGATTCCAAAAAAGTTACAAAAGTCAAATAAAGTACGAAGTTGAAGAGCATAGAGATCCAAAATTCATAAAAGTGTTTCCAAATACAGATAAGGTAATCTAGGCCTGAGGTAGAAAAGCCTTAGTATTTCAAAAAATTCTAAATTTTGTAAACAGTTAATTTATAAATATAACAATATCAATGATAATTCATGTCAGCACAAAAAGTGCTGACTACTGGGCTTGTGATACCCTCGGGGAAATAAATATGTGGCATATTTGAAGAAACAACTATGTAATGATAAAAATGTAGCAAAGCGAATAACAAATTATTTACCCTCTACCGATCATAGGGCATTCTCAACAAAAAAATCACTTCTCTAATATAATGAATGAATGATTTAAGTAAAAGCAATATAGATAATACTAATTATGAAATAGTTGACGATAAGAAATAAAAAGTCATTAAATATGCTATCTAAAAGCAGCCATCCACATTTATTGCTTCTTTTGGTATTTGAATGATAAAATGTCATGACTTGAGTCCTTAGAGAAATTTAATAGACATATATATTTATCAGAAATAACAGATATAGGACTTATATAATTGGCTGGTTTGATACGTAGAGCTGGATTTAAATCATAATAGAAGACTATTTGGTGATTTTTGGATACAGAAATTCACAAGTTGAGAAATTCCTCAACCGCACAGGTACATATTTGCTGCCTTTGATATTAATAGCATCATGTTAACATTTTAATTCGGCTCTCTCTGTTTTGGTTATGTTTCGTTCATTGCAATAACATTTCCATACTTTTTTATCTGAGATATTTTACTTGGATATTTATGTCCTTACAAAAATAAAATCCATTATAATTATTTTATATGATATTATAACCGAACGTAAGGGATTAATTCATCTCAAATTTTCATTATACAATGCTTGTTAATGGTTAAACCTAAAAGAGGAGTAAAAAAGAAAGATTATCTCTTTTATGTAATCCCTAGTATATACTGAAAACATGAAAAATCGATTTTTACATCTTTATTAGTTATTATAAAATCTGATATTTTCTCATTGTAAGTTTTGCTTCTATCCAGGAGATGTCATGAACTTATTGTTTCTCATTGTAATTTTGATTCAGTTCAGGAGATGCCATAAACTTATTGTTTCTCATTGTAGTTTTGATTCTGTTCAGGAATCGACATGAACTTATCACAGGAACAAAAACTGGAACAATGGAACGATGAACAAATTCAAATTTATATTGGTAACGACGTACTTCTGATAGTTTATATTTTACTCGGATTAATTGGCAACACTTTAGTTATGATTGTGTACAAGTATAAAATGAAACAGAACGTTGACGATCGGTATTTTATTCCATGGCTTGCATTGTTAGATCTTTTGGCATGCACTTTTAGATGTTCATTTGAGTTTGCAAGAAAAATGACTCCAGTTAACTTTCGTGGATCAATGTTGTGTAAATTATGTTGGATTCCAATTAATATAACTGCCTTCTCGTCAATGATTCTCTTGTTTGTGATAGCTTTACATAGATACTTAAAGGTCTGTAGACCTTTTGGTAAACAGATGAACTTGAGTGGGAAAAGAGTGGCATTAGGAATAACGTTAGGGATTTCTCTCATTCCTTCGATTGCATTAAATGCTTACAATGAAGAAGTTAAAGTTTACAACTCAGAATTAAATGTAACTGGCTTTGTATGTGACATTGATATAAATGGTATAGATGCTGGATTCATTGTGTTTATCGTTTTTGCAACTGTCTTTATCCTTGTAATTATGGGCGGATTGTTATTGCTGAATATTTTGATTGGTCGACAAATTTACAAGCAGATTCATTTTAGAATGAAAATGACAAGGGTGGATCAGTCGGCGGTTTCCAGAGGAACAACCAGTCATGAAACAGACCAGTTACCGTCTGTTTCTAGACACCCCAATGAAGATACTTCAAATTCGTTTCGGCAGCAAAAGGACGTGAAAAAAGAAAATGTTTCACACACATTTTCGTACATGTTTATGATGGTTGCCATTGCATTTTTCCTATCATATATTCCACAGTTTATAATTCTTTTTATGTCACTTGGAAGCGATAACTTTTGGATAGGTAAAAGTAAAGCTGAGCTTTCACTTTTGGCTGTTATTCGAGAAATGAACGTCTTAAATAATATCGTAAACCCAGTTATTTATGGATATTATGACAAAACGTTTAGAGAGAAAAGCGTTCATTTTCTGAGATGTAATAACTGTTGTTTGTGTCCATCAAATTCTGTTGTACCTGAAACATATTAGGATTTAACATAAAATTAAATTGTGTATGCGTTTATAATTCAATTGTTAGCTTGTTTTCCTGAATAAAAATGTGAATATGGTAAAATTAAGAAATTCATTATTCATGACAGTCTTATATTTCTTTTCATTTAACCATGGGTTTGGGATTTAAAATCAATTATATTACCCTGAGCGTTCCTAACCACGACATATATGATACATTACATAATATCATATTAGTAACTCGCTTCCGCAAAAAGCTGAAGAAAGGCTTAATTAAATTTGATAATATACACACGTTAATTATAATCCTTTTAACCGAGGATTGCTTGATTGTAAATGACAGAAGAGGATTATTGTTCCTTGTTGTCGTCTGCAGATCACAACTTTGATCACAAATTTGCTCTCTTTGGCTTTATGATTGTTTTGGTCTGGGCGTCACTGGTTGGTCTTGTGTCGACGGGGCTCTCGTCTGGTGTGTTTGGTTGTGGGCACCAAGAAATTATGTTATAAAAATAGAAGTTTGCCTTTCAGAATAACACACGAGGTGAACTATAATTCTATTTGTAATGCACTCCCTAGGTGTTTTTTTCCAGGCACCGACTCTAATATCTATTGTTTGATTAATTGCTTGATTGTTTTTCCTGCGTGTCCTTTAAAAAAAAGTTCAGTTATTTATAACGGTATACATCTTCATTATAATGATGTTGATGTGAACCCGACCTGTATCTCTGTATATTAAAAAATATATACTCATTCTGCACTTTTTTTTATCCATTGCACTATCTGTCATATTATTTATATTGCATAATTATATCATGTTTGTTTCTTATATTGTTTATGCATCAAATAATAATTGCTAGGTGATGTCACTTTTGGGATATTGTTTGAAATAATAAATATTTGATTTGATTTGATTTGTGACAGATTGTATCAAATGGAATACAAGTATATCATATCCGTTATAATTCATTATTGCTTATTGATTATGGATACACAAACTGAAAGTACATAATCTGCATAGTTTTGTGACAAGCATTTTATCCTGTGTACTTCAAAGTAAAAAAAAATACGATATAAACAACAATATACAAAAAAGAAGGTACAACATTTGAAAAAAGAATAAAAGGTCAAGGTTAAAGACCCTTGCAGATAAATAAACTCATGATAGATACCAGAAGTTACTGAATTTAAGAACAATTCATTGCTAGACAACAAAAACATGTTTTGGCTGGCGACTTTTATGTCTGATATATCATTGTCAAGAAACAGTACATTAATTGAAAGCATCTTATCTAAACTTTTTTAATTAGTTCTTGGTGATGATTATATCATCATATTGGGGACCCTTGGTTCAACGTTAAGTTGAAATGGAAGCACCGAGACGTTATCGGTTGAACCAATGACACAATAACCGACATTTTTAGTACGTTTTTAATTCCACAAATTCTTCGGTATCGATAAGGTCTCTGTTATGACATCCTGGATAATGTGTTTGGTATTTCGTGACAAGCTGATATTGCAGCAAATGCCACCGTAGCAACGAACCAAATTTCATTCTGTTGGAAGGTCTTGTAGTTCAAACTAGTAGCACTGTCATATTATCATGTGTATTACTGTCGGATTCACATCAAACATTTTTTAGGACGAATTATAAACCGTACAATAGAATCCACTTTTTAAATTTCAGCCAAAATTGTCCTAAATTCTCCTTGTAATGTATGAAATTTTTGCTGCTGGACCTCAACCAGTAAATCAATCTGTTCTATTAAACAATTGATATTTTGCTACAATCTATAATAATGAAATAACGAGGTATAATATGTCAATTTTAAATGCAACTAATAAAGGAAAATAGTTTTAATTAAAAAAAACAACACTCAAGGCCCTTTTGTTTTCCAAATAATTAATTCTTCCAATAATTAACAAGTTCCGGTCGAATCCGATACCGATATCAATAGTATATGCCAATTATGAACTAACATGTACCATGCGTCTCTGCTAGGCGCATCGCCAAACAGGGAATTTGAGATTGGATATCTATAATCACATTTGGGCATTATCACAGCTGAACTCAGAGTCGTTTAACCTATCTTCTGGTATCTTTGATGAGTTTATTTTCAAGGGTAACAATCGCATCTGAACATAGTAATTTTTCAGAGATTTACAGTATTAATAAGAAAACCAGGACGGGTTTAAACTGAAAGATTTTGAAAGCAGAGAAAATTGCTTTTTTTATCAGACGACAATATGAATACTTTAAATCCAGTCTGAAAACAAAGCGTAGTTAGGTTAATTCAGTCACGGACTCGTGGATGTGTTCTAGTATGTCTTTACATTTAGGAATTGTTGGTCCTCTATGCTCTTTTACTTTGTGCTTCACTTTGTCTTGTTTTTATTCGAGTGTCACTGGTGAGTCTTTTGTAGACGAAATGCGCGTCTGGCACAAATACAACGTTGCAACCCTTGTTTCTACGATTAGTGAGTTTTTTATTCAAATTGTTCGTGCATGAGTTACATGTATACGGCTAAAATATGTTTCATAGTTATTATAATCCTGGTACCTTTGATAACTATTTACACCACTGGGTCGATGCCACTGCTGTTGGACGTTTCGTCCCCGAGGGTATCACTAGCCCAGTAGTCAACACCTCGGTGTGATCGTTTATAGCTTGTTCGGTGTGAGCCAAGGCTCCGTGTTGAAGGCCGTACATTGACCTATAATGGTTTACTTTTTTAAATTTTTATTTTGATGGAGAGTTATCTCATTGGCACTCACCCCACATCTTCCTATATCGATTGTTATAAATTTCCTGTTTACAAAACTTTGATTTTTTTTCGAAAAACTAAGGATTTTCTTATCCAGGGCATAGATTACCTTAGCCCATACTGGCACAACTTTTTGGAATTTTGGATCCTCAATGCTCTTCAACTTTGTGCTTGTTTGGCTTTATAAATATTTTGATATGAGCGTCACTGATGAGTCTTATGTAGACGAAACGCGTGTCTGGCGTACTAAATTATAATCCTGGTACCTTTGATAACTATTTCATAGAAACGAATATGTCAATTGACATTTGGAGATAAAGATTTGAGTTTTGACATTTTTCATGACAGGGTCATCGTAAACAATAATGTATTATAACTAAAGCAACGCTTTATACATTTAATTTGTTTCAATAGCTTATCTGGATTAACCGTGATAGGGAACGTTCAAAGACAAACATTTTAAATATAACAATTTTTGTATCTCAGATGCCCATTATAATCTTTTTTTTTTTAATTTCATAATCTTTAGAGTAAGCCTACACATTATTGGCCGAGCGATTTTGAATGAGACTGGACCATACTCTGGTTGTAAGCGGATGGTCATAACGTTAAGAAACAGTTAGCCCAAAATGGGAGACAACTCTAGAGATAAGTTCACTTTTGTTATTTTCGTGCAGTAAAAGGTTCATGTGACCCAAACCGCTTTTCTCATACATACTAATAGTGTGTGCGTTGATATTGTAATATAATTTGATACATAAAATTCGAATTTTCCTGAACAGTCATTCAAAAATTCTATCATGTTGGTCTTAACTGAAACAACAAATTATTGGAGGATGGTCATCATTTAAAAAGTTCCGAGTAAGGCAAGTCAAAGTTTGAAACATGCCTTTTTTACATTAATACATTACATGTTATATTTGTTAAGTTTATTTTTTTTACATACAACGTATACTGAACGACTTTAGAAACGCAACACTCATTTTGTTGATTTTTTTTACCAAATCTTTTTTGATTCTTTTACAACTACTTTTCAGGCTTATCATGCTTCTTTCTCCTTACAAAAAATAAAAATCTGATTTACCTGTGGTTATTGAACATACCGAATTTTGAAGTCTTAAAGCGAAATTTTGGTCCCATGAAAGATTGTTTCAGTTTTTTTGCTTTGTGAAACAGTTCTTTCAATCCTTTGCCTTACTTACTTTTTTTTAAATGTTGCATCTCCATTTTGCCAAGTCTGAGAAAAAAACAAAAAAACAAAGACTGAATTATCCCTTAAGAATACTGCAAACATGAAAACATAAATGTGCTGCAACCATACCGTATGACTTCAGAAACTCGTTCTGCTGTCCTTCCGACAACGATACAAGTAGACAAGATTTGTTGCTGGCCATCATTGAACAGATCAACGTGTAGTGACAATGAAACATCATACAGAATTTGATTATGCAACTCATTTGCCAATCATGTTTACGGCCGCAACGTCAACTGCTAACCAAATTACCGAGTGCCATTGAGTACAGATTCATGCCATAAATGTTTCCAATGAACTGAATTGCCAAAGAATTGACGGAAGGAAAACATGTAAAGCCCTCAAGTTCCAACCGCATAATTGCCAAAAACAATTAATGGGTTGAACAAATGCAAAATCAGAAGGTGTAAAACAGAACCCAAAAAATGTCAGACAGAATTTGTTGACCTTTCTGACAATCATTTTGGCGTTAGTAACAGGCAGTCATCGCTTTTGACGTTGACATATTCATTCAAAAATTACACAAAAATAATCTAGTGTTGCGTTTCTAAAGTTGTTCGGGATATAATAAAGCAATTTCGGTCCGTGTAAACTGATTATCAATTAAGAAGAAAAAAAAATCAAATTCCTTTTCTTGGGAATTTTGATCAAAATTTTGAAATATCAAAAAAGAAAAACTGACGTCCAGAGTTGTCTCTCATTTTCGGCTAATTTTACGTTACGACCATCCGCTCATCTTGAGTCACAAGTGAGCATAGTGTCGACTCACCTGTACTTCCAATTCAAACCAATTTTAAAGAAATGTGTACAGTGTATTAATACATAGCAAAGTACAGTCATATTGAGACGTATAATCCATGCAATGAGTAGGGAAGTGTTAAAAAAACTCTCAAAATAACATTCCAGGGGTGACTTAATGCAATACACAACTTCGTTTATCAAACTTGCCCTCATTTTCAAGTTGCAGACTAAAATCTGTCCTTCATATAAAAAAGAAGTTGTGATATGATTGCCAATGAGACAACTGTCCACAAGAGACCAAAATGACACCGACATAAACAACTATAGGTCACCGTACGGCCTTCAACAATGAGCAAACCCCAAACCGCATAGTCAGCTATAAAAGGCCCCGATAATACATTGTAAAACAATTCAAACGAGAAAGCTAACGGTCTTATCTATATAAACAAATGAACGAAAAACAAATATGTAACACATAAACAAACGACAACCACTGAATTACAGGCTTCTGACTTCATGCCAATCGATCAACTTTCAAATCTAATGTTATTCTGATATCATGTGCATAGCTATATTTAACACTGACCGTTAATAAAACCCAATTATTTATGATTATTAATATCCGGACAATTTGATAAGAGAGACATATCATTGTAATTTCCTTTTCGTAAGACCATTGTTCCATTCAAAATTAAATGTTATATAAGTGGGACGTTTAAAGCAACAATGTAAGGACGGATATATTAGCTAAATCTTCTTTCCGCAATTTTGCCTGTTTTCAGTATTCGAACTATAAAATGTTAAGAATCAAATACTAAGAGAGATTTGTAGACATATTTATCCGAAATAATAAATATATTACTTAATAAGTTGGTTTGGTGCGTACAATTGGATTTAAAACACAAAGACTATTTTATGTGATTTTTAGAGACAGAAATTCACTAATTGAGAAAGTCTTCAATCTTACAGGTAAATATTTAATGCATTTGATATTCAAAGGAGTATGCTAAAAGTTCAGTCAATTTATTTCTAAAAGGGTGGTAAAGAGGGCTCTGAACATGCAAATACTTGAAATAAAAATCTTGAAAACGTTGCATCAAAAGAAAAATTGAAAGAAAAAAAGACCGGATCTATAAAATAAAATCGTAAATATTATGGAAAAAAGTAATTATATAGGTTATCGTTGGTCACATCAACGAGATAGATTTTTTTTCTTTCGTCGTACCTGCGTGTAATGAAATGAGGGAAATTAAGAGTACCGACACAAAAACGGATAATCTGTAAGAGGGAACACGAAGCACGACACGTCGAACCAGACAAGAGAAAACGAGACCTTAATATCAAAACATAAAAATTCTTGAGAAAAAGACCGAAAACGTTTCACAAAAATAACCCTTTACCACCCTCTTCTAAGATGCGTTCTGATTAAGGTTGAATTTCTGTCGTTCATTGCAATAATCTTTCCATACAATCATTTTCTTTGAAACTTTTATCTAAGATATTTGTGTCTTAACAGCTAAGAATCCTTTAGTTTAGATTATATGATAATAATATTCAGATAAAAGTGATAGTATGGAAAAATTGTTGCATAATACACTTCACAATTTCGTTTAAATGGGAGAAAAGAAAAAGAAAAAATGCAAACCTTTAAGTTTATCCTGCAGAAAATGAAAACCAATTTTATTCAGGCCTTTTAATTAGTAATAACAGCTGACATCTTCTTATTGTTAATTTTGCTTCTATTCAGGAGACGACATGAACTTATCACAGGAACAAAAACTTCAGCAATGGAACGAAGAACAAGTTCAAATTTATATCGGCAACGACGTACTTTTAATAATTTATATATTCCTTGGATTAATTGGCAACACATTAGTGATAATTGTGTACAAGTATAAAATGAAACAGAACGTTGACGATCGGTATTTTATTCCATGGCTTGCATTGTTAGATCTTTTGGCTTGCACGTTTAGATGTTCATTTGAGTTTGCAAGAAAAATGAAACCATTTAACTTTCGTGGGTCAATGTTGTGTAAACTATGTTGGATTCCAATTAATATAACTGCCTTCTCGTCAATGATTCTCTTGTTTGTAATAGCTTTACATAGATATTTAAAGGTATGTCGACCTTTCGGAAAACAGATGCATTTGAATATGAAAAGAGTGGCATTAGGGTTGACGTTCGGTATTTCTGTCATTCCGTCTATTGCATTAACCTTTTACAATGACGAAGTAAAAATTTACAACTTAGAGCTCAATGTAACCGGGTTTGTTTGTGAAATTGATATTAATGGTATAGATGCTGGTTTCATCGTTTTTATCGTTTTTGCAACTGTCTTTATCCTTATAATCATGAGCGGATTGTTATTGCTGAATATTTTGATTGGTCGAAAAATTTACAAGCAGATTCATTTTAGAATGAAAATGACCAGGACTGATCAGTCAGCGGTTACCAAAGCAAAAGATAGAACAGATCAGTTACCTATAGTTTCTAGCCACCTCAAAGAAGACACATTAAAAACTATTGAGCAGCGAAGGGAAATGAAAAAAGAAAACATTTCACACACATTTTCGTACATGTTTATGATGGTAGCCATTGCATTTTTCCTATCATACATTCCACAGTTTATAATTCTTTTTATGTCGCTTGGAAGCGATAACTTTTGGATAGATAAAAGTAAAGCTGAGCTTTCACTTTTGGCGATTATTCGCGAAATGAATGTTTTGAATAATATCGTTAACCCAGTTATCTATGGATATTATGACAAAACGTTTAGGGAGAAATGCATTCACTTGCTAGGATGTAATAGCTGTTGTTTGTGTCGAACAAATTCGGTTGTTCCCGAAACACGATAGGATTGAACATTCAAGTAACTTTTGTATGCGCTTAAAGTCCAACTTGCTTTATGCATACATGATTTGAACATAGTATAATAAGTTTAGTTAAAAAATGAAAAATAGAGCAAATAATGTATCTAATGAATAAGTCATTATTGTATTTTTTTTATACCAACATGTATCGTTAAAGTGATTGCTTACCTATATCTATATTTCAATATGTGTAAGAGCAGTCCGACGAGTTTATTAGTTTAGGCATGTATCTCATATTGATTTCATCTATAGAAGTCAATATTCTGTAAGTATTTCAGCTCTCGAAACAATGGATTATTTACCATCGCTGGTTTGTTAATTTTGTTTAAAGATTCCCTTTTCGTCATCATATGACTATAAATAGTCGTCATCTTTTGATACCATAGTTATTGCCCCCACTCGAATCATCTTAAAACATATTTTCAACCATCGGGGGTATCCGAACCTTTATTTTCATAGAAATTGACAAGAAGGAATCGAAAGCAACCATAACCTTGTGGCAATTATGAAATATAAGACGTAGCTTGACACCGAATTAATGATTGATTTTTGTTTTTTATATTTATCAACTTTTTAAAAGGGTCAATTAATTTTAACAATATACAACTTCATAAACGATGTTGATGTAAACGCCTCCTGTATCACTTGATATAACGATGAAATTCTACTCACTCTGCATTTCATTTTATCTATTGCGCTATCTGTCATATCATATTATACTGCATAATTTATCATGTCTGTTCTTTATTTTGTGTTTCTGTTAATAACAATTGCTTGGTAATGTCACCTTTGGGACCTTGACATTAATGATAAATACTTGATATGATTTGATTTCTTACAGATTTGTACAAAATGAAATATATCATATTTGTTGCTATTAATCATTATTACAAACCCTTATGTGCAAAGCTTACAAGAAAATCAATTTATCCTAGAGATTGCCAGGAAAAAAACATAAAAATGAACAACAGTAAACAAAAAGCCGGAACAAACACCAATATAGAAAAGACAAACTAGGCAAGGAATGAAGCGATGTCTAGTTTTTTCTTTGCAAGTTTTTCTTTTTGACTTTTTCATGTTTTGATCCAGAAATTAAGGAAACATAGTATGTTATTCAGTAGTAGGGCTGAATAATATGTTAAAAAAACAATATCTTTAATTTTAGTCCTCGAGTGACTGTTGCATTCGAAATTCCTTATTGAAAAAAATGATATTTACTAAAATAGGCATAGTAGGATATAAAAGGGGGGATTTAGCTTGATTTTTCATAAGATGAAGACATATTCTTTCAATCAGTTGTCACTTGAATTGCGGTTTAGAGCTTACATGTCAGTATCTGTTAGTAGTACTTTGTTAATTTCTGTATCATCGTCATTTCGTAAGTTTCTTTTGTTACATGTTCTGGCATGAATTCGGACTTCCTTAATCCTAAGTTTTACTGTGCGTATTACTATGCTTTTTTTCTTCTACGTTGAATAGATATATAGGGGAGGGTTGATATCTCATAAAACATATTAAACCCTGCCATAGTTTTGAGCCTATCCCAAGTAAGGAGTCTTTAGCCTTCCTTAGTCTTGTACATCTATGTCTTTTTACTTTATTTGATATAGGAAGATGTGGTATGAGTGCCAAAGAGACAACTCTCCATCCAAATAACAATTTATAAAAGTAAACCATCATAGGTCAAAGTACGGCATTCAACCAGAGCCTTGGCTCACATCGACCAACAAGCTATAAAGGGCTCTAAAATTACTTTTGTAAAACCATTCAAACGGGAAAACTAACGGTCTAATCTATATAAAAAAACGAGAAACGAGGAACACGTATAAATTACATAAACAAACGACATTTACTGTACATCAGATTTCTGACTTAGGAAATGTGCAAACATTTGCAGTGGGATTAAACGTATTAGTTGAACCAAAACTTCTCTCTTTTTTGACACAATAGTACCACATCACAACATAGAAAAACACACGATAAAATATAAATTTAGTTCATTTAAATATTCTGAAGTTAATTGTGATGTCAATGTTTACTGAAAATTTTGTTTAGAGTCAACTGAACTCCGCATGTAGGACTTTCCCATTGTGTAGAAGATAAATTGTTGGTCCTCAGCTGTTTTCTGCTCTTTTGTTAGATTGTTTTCTCTTTGAAACATTCCCCAGTTCTATTCTCAATTCTATGTTTAGTACAAATTCAAGTAGAAATACATACTACAATAATACCAAAATAGACTATTTTTTTTCTATATTTGAATTATTGGATAAGTTTTTTTATAGTCTGTATCTTTGACATATCCCACAAACATCATTCTCAATTTTATATTGTTGGAACTCACAAAAAGAAAAAAACCCACACTGAAACATTATTTTCTGTTCAAACTGACTTTAAATCGAGCTTTCAAGTTTACGGTGAAGTGATTCAACATGAGGTTCTTATGCAATTCTCAGATGTAATATATAATCAAAAGACCATCCATCACCACAATAAGCTTTGCAAGTTATGCATAATCAGTCTGAAAAATTCCCAACTGTATGAATGGCACTCAAATTATTGTAGAAAAGCTTGCAAACAAATAAGGGCAACGTTAGTAAAAAGCTGTTCAAAAGTCATAATTCGACTGAAAGAACACAAATCCGGGTGACAAGCTAATACCGTGGGAAACACATCATCTATAAGAGGAAAAAAAACGAAACGTCAGAAACACTGAAGTGCAACAAAAAAAAAACCAACCAAAAAAACCTCAATTATACAACATACATAGAATCGAACTATAAGATAACATTTGCCATATTCCTGACCTGGTACTGAACATTTTAAGAAAAAAAGGTAAAACCGTGGCCAAAATTTGAAATTTAATGAAACCAATTATAATAATTGTTTTTTAATTTTCTTCACAATTCCCTATGTTTAATGTACAATTAAAAAAACCATAAGTTGTGAATAAGAAAACTATCAATATAGCCCATTTGACAAAAAGTCCTTGTTTGTTAAATTGAAAAAAGATGTTTTACACATTGAATTTGGTATTTTTTTTATTACCCTAATGTATCACCAGCCCAGCAGTCAGGACTTCTGTGTTAACATGAATTATCATTAAATGGATAACCTTAGCGGTATTTTACCAAGTTTTAGAAATCATAGTCTCTAATCTCTAATGCTCTTCAACTTCATACTTTATTTTCCCTTTTTAACTTTGTTGATTCGAGCGTCACTGATAAAACTTATGTAGACAAAACGCGTTTCTGGTGGAAATACAAAATTTCAATTCTGGTATCTATGATGGTTTATTTGTATGATTAACTTCTATGAATAATCGGAGATGTGGTGTCTACACATATAAAATCTGATGATATAGAAGGCAGTTTGATCAGGTGAAAACAAACTAAACACCTTTGTGTGTAGCATACTGAATTTCAGAACATACCACTTGCTACATGTATTTTTGGGTGTTGGCGACTCTTTATAGATATAGGAAGATGTGGTATGAGTGCCAATGAGACAACTCTCCATCTAAATAACAATTTAAAAAGTAAACCATTATAGGTTAAAGTACGGCCTTCAACACGGAGCCTTGGCTCACACCGAACAACAAGCTATAAAGGGCCCCAAAATTACTAGTGTAAAACCTTTATGTCGGATATAATTTTTTTAAGAAAGAGTATATTATCAGATTATTACATGGAATTTTTCATATCGCATGTATTATCAGCCCTAGGTTCAATATCAGCCCAAGAGCCGCATGGCGCGAGGGCTGATATTGACCGAGGGCTGATAATACATGCGATATGAAAAATGACATGTTATGATCTTTTTATCATAATATGCTTCAACAGTAGAGAAAAATAACAGATTCATATATTGATCCGTTTACGTGGTTCCCGAAAAGATGTTGAAACAGAACTTTGAAAAAGTTCACGGACGTCGGACCCAAAATTTGATACATTGTACATTTAATATCAAAATCTTTCTATCACATGCCTCAACAGAGAAAAAAACCCACATTTGTATATGGACGAATCGACAAAAAAAAATAATAAAACAGTATACATAATGAACATTGTTTGGAAAAGTCAACTTTTTTAAAGTAACTTTCTAAATTATGTTTCAGAAAAACTTAAAAAAGGCATTTAACTTATTTTTTTTTTAATTTAATTTAATTATTTTACACAATATACTTTCAAGTATTCGAATAATTGTTTTGTACACCACTTTGTAATGTTTTTCACTGAAAACTAGTTTTGAGGTGTATTTTTCGGACTTTGCCGAGTATCACCGGCATGCCATGTGATAACGTTACGAATAGGCATGTGATAACAATCGAGGCATGTGATAAACTTTTCATATCAGGCCGCTAAGCACCAATTCGAAAAATATGGAGAATACTTTAATTTAACGCTATTATCATACAGTAAAAATCATATGTTATTTAGTCTAAGTATATGATAATAATTGTTATCCCCTTATCAATAAAAGTGTTATTTATGACGCGGAATTAGGGTCATAAATATCGAATTTAGCATATGCTTAAATCATTATAGCATATGCTAAATTATAATTTAGCTTATACTAAAATGATTTTAGCATAAGCTCAATTCATTTTAGCATAAACTAAATTCATTTTAGCATATGCTGAATTTATTTTTGTATATGCTAAAATCAATTTAGCATATGCTGAATTGTTGAGCTTATACATAAATATTGGCGCGGAATTAAGGTCATAAATATTAAAATTAAAGTTGAATTAAGCTTATGCTAAAATGAATTAAGCTTATGCTAAAATGATTTTAGCTTATGCTGAAATGATTTTAGCTTATGCTAAAATGATTTAAGCTTATGCTGAAATGATTTTAGCTTATGCTTAATTGATTTTAGCTTATGCTAAAATGATTATAGCTTATGCTAAAATGAATTAAGCTTAATTGTGTTCTCCAATGAAAATGTCTTTTTCTTAACTTCTTGGCTGGACATTTTTTTTATGCTTACTTACTATGGCTAACAGAGGACGTCGGACAGACAATAATTCTTATATTCATTTTTTGACAACGTGTTGAATTGTGCAGGATTCAATCCGTTTACTAAACACTGATGTTAGAAAACCAGAATATGTCGATGGTGTTTCAGTTCGACTCGAAGGCGCTGCAAGAAATGTTTTGAGGGTTGCCACGAGAATCTCAAGTTGTTATGAGAGTTTGCAGTTGGTCCAATCTTTACTGGAAATTATTCAAGATTTGAAATCGTAAGTATTTTATCAAATATATCTATTAAATTATAAACTTTTTTGAACCGTGTATATAAACGTAAATGAAATGAGACTGGAAATTCAAATCGATTTACCATGGAAACAAAATTTAAATTGAGATTACCTCCCCTGTAAATGTATTCTAAAAGAAATTATTTGAAATACTTCTTTTCAGATAACTTCAAGGGAAAAAAATGGATAAAACAATTAATTAAGCATAAGCTGAATTCATTTTAGCATAAGCTAAATTCATTTTAGCATAAGCTAAAATCATTTAAGAGTAAGCTAAATTCATTTAAGCATAAGCTTAATTCATTTTAGCATAAGCTTAATTCATTTTAGCATAAGCTTAATTCAACTGTAATTTTAATATTTATGACCCTAATTTTGCGCCAACATTTATGTATAAGCTCAACAATTCAGCATATGCTAAATTGATTTTAGCTTATACAAAAATGAATTCAGCTTATGCTAAAAGGAATTAAGCTTATGCTGAAATGAATTTAGCATATGCTAAATTCGATATTTATGACCCTAATTCCGCGTCATAGTTATTAGCTCTGGTTGATCATTATATCACTATGATGTGGACGCGTGGTTCGGCGTTATATAATCAAATGAAAGAGGACCGACATTTTCATTACGTTTTTTATTACAACGAAATTCCTATTAGGTTTATGTTATGAAATTTGTTCCTGAATGATTAAACATTCCTTGACAGGCTGATATTGCGGAATATGACACCGTAGCAATGAGCCAAAAATCGTTCTGTTTAAAGGTCATGTGGTTAAAAAAACCTGCGATATTTCCATGCTGGCGGAAATTCGTCCGCGAGTGTATCATCAACACAGTAGTCAGCCCTTCGGTGTTGACATAAATATCAATTATGGTCATTTTCATAAATTTACTGTGTGCAAAAGTATGCATTATTCAAAATACTAAGGATTTCCTTATCCCAAGCAAATATTACCCTAGCCGTATTCGGCACAACTTTTTTTGGAATTTTGGATCAGCAGTGCTCTTAAACTTTTTACGTTATTGGCATTCTAACTATTTTAATCTGAGCGTCACTGATAAGTCTATCTAGACGATATTAACCTGGTCTCTTTGATACCTACTTATACTGTAGGATTCATACCAAACACAGTTTACATCACATCATTAATCGTACACCTAAACCAACAATTTTCAATTTCAGCCAAAATGGTCTCCAATTCTTCTTGAAATGTATGAAAAATTTGCTGCTGGACCTCAAACAATAACTATATTTGTTGCTACAATCTTTAATACTAGAATAACGAAATACGATTTGTTATCGGCATGAAAAGAAAAATACAAAACGAAGAATTCAATTTTAAATATAAATTTTATATATAGGACAATGACTTTGAAAAATTACACCATTCAAGGACCTTTTGTTTTCCACATACTAATACTACGAATAATTTACAAAATCAGGGTCGAATCCTAAACCGATACCAACAGTATATGCCACCTATTACCTACCGGTACGTTCCGCCTCTGCTAGGCGCACCATCAATCGGTATATTTGAGATTGGCATTCTACAAAGGTCATAATCACACCTGAACTCAGTCATTTTGGCTATCTGCAAGGTTCATAATTACACTGAAAATAGTCATTATACAAGGATTGACACTACTTATAAAAATCTTTGTTGGAAATAGTTTATACGGTATTAGTATTATTTTATAAAAAAATATTTTGCAATTTATAATTTTACTATAATATAACAAAATTATGAATTGCCAAAGACAAAATTTTAAAATAACATTAATAATAAAACAAGGACGGGTTCAAACAGAAAGATTTTCAAGGCAGAGATTTTAGCTCACCTTATCAGATGACAATATGAATACATAGTATCCAGTATAAAAACAAAGCGTAGTTAGATTAATTCAGTCACGGACTCGCGATATCGCATGTGTGTTCTAGTACATGAATGTCCTATACAAATTGTTGATATACGAGTTACTTATATGTACGATCTTAAAATGTTTTTCCAGGAAACCAATGAGTAAATTGCCATTTGGAGATTAATATTCAGTTTTGTTATTTTTCATGACAGGGTCATCGTATACAATATTTCTCTTTAAAATGGACAAAATTATATCGTCTCATCGATTTATCAAAACAAAAGTAACACTTTATAAATTCAATTTTTCTACATAGCTTTTTTGAGTTCAGCAATTTCGTAATCTCAGATGACAATTATCAGTTTTTTAATTTCATAATCCTCAGATTTCGCCTTCACATTTTTTGCAGCAATGAGTAGGGAAGTGGTAAAGAAACCTCCAAATAACCTTCTGGGGATGACTAATTGCAATACAATACTTTCGTTTAAATCAATCATGACCTTATTTTCAATTGAAGTTCATTCCCTTCAACCAATTTTCAGAACAAATGTTTTTTTGTCACATTCTAGTATTATGTGCGTAGTTATATTTGGCTCTGGACGTTAAGTAACTTAACCCTTTTTATCATTATTATCCGGAAAATTAAAAAAAAGCGATATATAATTATAGTTTTCATTGCGTAAAATCATTGTTCTATTCAAGATTAAATGACATAAGTGAAATATTTGAAGCAACTACTAGTATATGAGGATATTCGATCTAAAAGCTTCAATACGCATTGTTTGCCTCTTTTCGGTATTCGAATGATAAAATGTCATGAATTAAATAAAAGATATATGACTTACATAGCTTAGTTTAGTACGAACAATTGGATTTAAATCTTTAAAAGAAGACGATTTTAGGGATACAAAAATTAACAAGTAACAGTAGAGAAATTCTTCAACTTTACAGGCAGAGATTTTAGCTCACCTTATCAGATGACAATATGAATACATAGTATCAAGTATAAAAACAAAGCGTAGTTAGATTAATTCAGTCACGGACTCGCGATATCGCATGTGTGTTCTAGTACATGAATGTCCTATACAAATTGTTGATATACGAGTTACTTATATGTACGATCTTAAAATGTTTTTTCCAGGAAACCAATGAGTAAATTGCCATTTGGAGATTAATATTCAGTTTTGTTATTTTTCATGACAGGGTCATCGTATACAATATTTCTCTTTAAAATGGACAAAATTATATCGTCTCATCGATTTCTCAAAACAAAAGTAACACTTTATAAATTCAATTTTTCTACATAGCTTTTTTGAGTTCAGCAATTTCGTAATCTCAGATGCCAATTATCATTTTTTTAATTTCATAATCCTCAGATTTAGCCTTCACATTTTTTGCAGAGTTTTTTTTAAATATGTCTTAGGGTTGACTCATGCATATGTAATGAGCGTCACTGAAGAGTCTTAATGTAGACGAAACGCGCGTCTGGCGTACTAAATTATAGTCCTGGTACCTTTGATAACTATTTACACCACTGGGTCGATGCCACTGCTGGTGGACGTTTCGTCCCCGAGGGTATCACCAGCCCAGTAGTCAACATATCGGTGTTGACATGAATATCAATAATGTGGTCATTTTTATAAATTTCCTGTTTACAAAACTTTAAATTTTTCGAAAAACTAAGGATTTTCTTATCCCAGGCATAGATTACTTTAGCCGTATTTGGCACAACTTTTTGGAATTTTGGATCCTCAATACTCTTTAACTTTATAGTTGTTTGATATGAGCGTCACTGAAGAGTCTAATGTAGACGAAACGCGCGTCTGGCGTACTAAATTATAATCCAGGTACCTTTGATAACTATTTACAGTCAATAGGTAAAATGTAATTACTAAAATTTTGGAATTACATGTAATCCCCGATGCACTTAGTAAATACAAGTAATTCCTGAAACGGCCTAGTTATTACCAATAATTACTAATTTTGAAATGATTCTTTACACCTATTTCCTAACTGTTAAAACAATGTTGTAATATGGTCAGCTGACCAAAAGTTATTGTAATATTAACTATTGTATATCAGTGAGTACTCTTATAAAGTGTTCAGCCTAAAATGTAACCTTTTGTATAAGCATTAGCGAGGCATAAACAAAATAAAATTTGATTTTGTTTTGTTGTTAAGCTGAGACACATGGTTGATGAATTGTTTACTTGCAAGTTGATAATTGAACATCATTGCATACATATTCATTGGACCTTCAATTCAACCCCTAGCTGGAGAAAGGTTATCAATGTATTCAGATTTAAAATTGCAAGGGTTTCGACGAAATCAGTATGTCGCCTACAGTCCTTTTGCTACTGGTCGCAGGCTCAACAAAAATAATGAAAAAAAATTAAAAAATTCCCTCCAAATACTACTTTTTGACAAGTACTGTAAAAAAACATCTGTCCAAATTTGGTTAAAATTTTTATGAAATCTGGATAAATATTTTTTTAAAAATTTGACCGCAGAGTAAATGAAGAAGTCCATTCATACGGAATATATGAAACAGGTTTTTTTTTTTAACAAACTTTACTTGTGGATATTTTCTTATGGTCATAAACAAGCTTCTGTCAAAGTTTGGTAGAAATCCAGGATATTTTGAGAAAATTTTAAAAACTTTATCCACAGTGGGAATGTTATGTTAACTGACATAAAAACTAAGTCTATTTAGCAGTAAAATACGGAAAACTGATTTTTTTTTTATAAAACTTACCTCTTGAAAATTATTGTATGATCATTAACAAGCTACTGTTGAAGTTTGGTAGAAATCCACGATAATTTATAAAAGTTACAAATTTAAAGAACTTTAACAATATTTGTGTACGCTGCTGATGACAGAATGATTTGCTATGTCTCGCTTTTGCGACAACAGTCGCAGGCTCAACAAAAAGAAACAGAATGACAACATTGAAAGTAAAACAAAAGGGAAGTACCATTAGTTGACTTATTCATTCCACAAAAAAGATTCTTTGACAGGTAAAACGATGATAAAACTTAGTTGTAGGTATATAAGCTTAAGTTTGGAGGTCTTGAAAAACTCACAAAAAGAGAAACACAGAAATGTGACTCTTAACACCATCAAATTGTATATGAAAAATGTTACCTGAACTTCTCTCTTCTAACAGTAAACCGATTCTGAAAAAGTGTGTCTATTTGGCTGAGTACAATGTATAAATAAACGAATTATCCGATGCAACGAGTAGGGAAGTGGTAAAGAACCCTCCAAATAACCTTCTGGGGATGACTAATTGTAATACAAAACTTTCGTTTAAATCAATCATGACCTTATTTTCAATTGAAGTTCATTCCCATGGACCAATTTTCAGAACAAATGTTTTTTTGTCACATTCTGGTATTATGTGCGTAGTCATATTTGGCTCTGGACGTTAAGTAACTTAACCCTTTTTATCATTAATACCCGGACAATTGAAAAAAGCGATATATCATTATAGTTTTCATTGCGTAAAATCATTGTTCTTTTCAAGATTAAATGGTATAAGTGAAATATTTGAAGCAACTATATAAGGATATTCGATCTAAAAGCTTCAATACGCATTTTTTGCCTCATTTCGGTATTCGAATGATAAAATGTCATGAATCAAATAAAAGATAAATGACTTACATTGGTAAGTTTGGTACGAACAATTAGATTTAAATCTTTAAAAAAGACGATTTTACGGGATTTTAGGGATACAAAAATTAACAAGTTGAGAAATTCTTCAACCTTGCAGGTAAATATTTCATGCATTTGATATTTAGAGCTTTATGTCAAAATTTCAGTCAATTCATTTATAAGATATATTTGATTTTATGTTTGATTTGTGTAGTCCATTGAAAAAAAACAATCCTATACAATCATTTCCTCTGAGACGTTTTTTCTAGGATATGTATGTCGTAACAGCTAAAACATCCATTAAGCTTATATAAAATATATGATATTAATATTCAGATGAAAGACATGTTTTCGTTTGAAAATTTCATTATATAATATACTTCACGTTTTCATTTAGATTAAAAATTTAAATAAAAAAGAAAAATGCTGATCATTCAGTATATCTTGCACAAAAAGAAAATCAATTTGACAGGCTGTATAAGTAATTATAAAATCTGATATCTTCTCATTGTTAATTTTGCTTCTATTCAGGACACGACATGGACTTATCACAGGAACTAAAACTTCAGCAATGGAACGATGAACAAGTTCAAATTTATATCGGCAACGACGTACTTTTAATAGTTTATATTTTACTTGGATTATTTGGCAACACTTTAGTTATGATTGTCTACAAGTATAAAATGAAACAGAACGTTGACGATCGGTATTTCATTCCATGGCTTGCATTGTTAGATCTTTTGGCTTGCACTTTTAGATGCTCATTGGAGTTTGCAAGAAAACTGAACCCAGTTAACTTTCGTGGATCAGTGTTGTGTAAATTATGTTGGACTCCAGTTAATATAACTGGGCTCTCGTCAATAATTCTTTTGTTTGTAATAGCTTTACATAGATATCTAAAGGTTTGTCGACCTTTCGGAAAACAAATGACATTGTATTGGAAAAGAGTGGCACTAGGATTGACGTTAGGGATTTCTCTCATTCCTACTACTGCATTAGCTTTTTACAATGAAGAAGTCAAAGTTTACAACTCAGAACTTAATGTAACTGGATTTGTTTGTGAAATTGATATAAATGGTATAGATGCTGGTTTCATTGTATTTATCGTTTTTGCAACTGTCTTTATCCTTGTGATTATGAGCGGGATGTTATTGCTGAATATTTTGATTGGGCGAAAAATTTACAAGCAGATTCATATAAGAATGAAAATGACTAGGGTTGATCAGTCAGCGTTTCACAAACCCAATACCAGTGTTGAAATGGATCAGTTACCGTCGGTGTCCGGACAGTTCAGCGAAGAAACTTCAAAGTCAGCGAACTCGTTTCAGCAGCGAAAGGCAGTGAAAAAAGAAAACATTTCACACACATTTTCTTACATGTTTATGATGGTAGCCATTGCATTTTTCCTATCATATATTCCACAGTTTATTATTCTTTTTATGTCACTTGGAAGCGATAACTTGTGGATAGATAAAAGTAAAGCTGAGCTTTCACTTCTGGCTTTTTTTCGAGAAATGTTTGTCTGGAATAACATTGTTAACCCAGTTATCTATGGATATTATGACAAAACGTTCAGAGAGAAAAGCGTTCATTTGATGAGATGTAATACTTGTTGTTTGTGTAAATCAAATTCTGTTGTTCCTGAAACTTTTTAGAATATAACATATGATTTAATTTTGCATGCAGTTCAAGTTCAATTTTCAACTAGTTTGCATGCATAAATTTTGTTAATATGGTATATTAGGACTTTTAATGTAGTACGTAAATTAAATAAGTATTAATTATATAAATTTTCTAATGAAATTACATGTATATCAGTAGATGATATTGATCAAAGGTATCGTCAAAAATTATATTACAGCGTTTATCTTAGTAAGTTTCAACTTCAACTTCGTACTCTATTTGGCCTTTTGAACATTTTTTGATTTGAGCGTCACTGATGAGTCCTTTGTAGACGAAACGCGCGTCTGGTGTAAATATGAATATTTTTTTTATTATTTTTATTTTTATTCTGGTATCTATGATGAGTTTATTTTCATCCGAACATACAACAATCAGCAACCATGAAACAGAAATAAAATGGCCTGACCAAATAAACAGGAGTGGACAAGAAGGGAATTATAAATTGTACATGTACTGCAGTTACAGTAGCAGCGGCATAAGAAATAAAAATGTTTCGTATACTCCTTATCTTTTTTATTGCTTGATAGAAACAAAACCAATATATTGCCCAGCGTATAACACAACACATGGCAACTTTTTAACCTTAATTTGGTATTCATCAAATTGTTGTTTTCTCTTCGGAAGTGATACGGACGTCCATCTTATTTGATTTACCGTTGTGATGTATCTATTGACAACGCAAATGTTCCATTTGTCGTACCTCCAACCCTTTTTATCGTATCAAACATCATCGATTGTGATCATGTACCACATTTTTATTGACAATGAATAACACGACGGGAAAAAGGAGCAGGAGTTAGAAACCTTACTTGAGATCATGTTGTTTTTTTATTTTTATTAGTTTATGTTTTTCAATTTGACAAGCCTTTTTGTATGTGCCATGTATGGTGGTCTGCTATTTTTTTGTCATGATATTAAAATATGCTTTCTAAATACCCTCTTGAATTTGTTCATTTTTTTGAAGATATACATACCATTGAGATATTATGTTATCATTAAGTTCAAACCCCAATCCTACATACTATGAATTAATTTATTTACACATTTTGTATTTAGTTTATATGTTTAATGTTATATTTGTAATTCTCATCTTCTCATTTTGTCAAATGTGTTGACGTCTTTTTATTATATTTAGGTGTTACAGATAGAAAAATTAATCACCGCCTTGATTAATTATATTTAATTTTGTACGATTAATTACGTTTGAAGTTGGATTCATAACAAACTGGACATATACATATATATTACAGTTAATTGCTATTAATAAGTATTGCAATATGCATTTTGTTTTAATGAATTATCAGTATTTAGTTCTAATATAATCTTAAAGCCATCCTAATTCTAGCTCACTTTTAAATTATAGTTTTTCATAGTTATCAAAAGTACCAGGATTCATGTGTGACGTCATGTTGTTTCTAAATTTCATAAATTCAAATGTAGCATAACGTTTGCCTTTTCGCCATCGTATGTGACGTCATTTTTTTAATTGCGTCGACGCCTGGAATGATTCTGGTGTGTCTATGCTGTATTGAACTTGGCATCATGTATTCGGGTTTAGTTTTCTGTAATAAGTTAATACTTCAGTTTCATTATGAATATATCTTTCACATTCATTTGTTAAAATTTACTGTTTGCAATAGCATGAATCGTTCTATATAATAGTGTTCTTATCCCGGAGATAAAAACAATGCCGTATTTAGCAAAACCTTTTCAACTTTTGATCTTCAGTGCTGTACAACTCTGTACTTTTTTCACTTTCGATCTTGTATATCTGGGCGTTATGTATTCGGGTTTAGTTTTCTGTAATTTAGTTTTCTGTAATTAGTTTTTACTTCAGTTTCATTATGTATATCTCTTTCATATTCATTTGTTAAAATTTACTGTTTGCAATAGCGTGAATTGTTTTATATAATATGAATGTTCTTATCCTGGGCATACAAACAATGCCGTATTTGGCAAAACCTTTTCAACTTTTGATCTTCAGTGCTGTACAATTTTGTATTTTTTTCACTTTCGATCTTTTATATCTGGGCGTCACTGGTGAGTCTCGTGTGGACTAGACGCGTTTTTGGCGTATTGAATTTTAAACCTGATGCTTTTTGTTATCTATTAATCATGCTTTTCTTTGTCTAATATGTTCTGCTTTTTATTTGTATTGTAGTCCTGTAATATTTTGTTTTCATTTCAATGTTATATTTAACTGTGCCATTAAAGTGCGAGGTTTGGCATGCCATCAAACCAGGTTCAACCCACCACTTTTATTCCCCTTTAAAAGTGTCCTGTACCAAGTCAGGAAGATGGCCATTGTTATAATATTGTTCGTTTCTGTGTGTGTGTTGCATTTTAACGTTGAGTCGTTTGTGTTTTCTCTTATTTTTGAGATATGACGTGGCACGGTACTTGTCTATCCCTAATTCATATATTTGGTTTTGATGTTATATTTGTTATTCTCGTGGTGTTTTGTCTGTTGCTTGGTCCGTTTCGGTGTTGTGTCGTTGTTCTCCTCTTATATTTAATGCGTTTCCCTCGGTTTTAGTTTGTTACCCCGATTTTGTTTTTTGTCCATGGATTTATGAAATTTGAACAGCGGTATACTACTGTTGCCTTTATTTGTGGATTCATGAGAATGTGTTTGATTTCGTTATTATGCAAAAGTCTACATATGGACCAAGATAATTTGTGTACCTCGTTGAACATTCAAAATCGTGGTTCACCTATACACACAAAATCAACGCAAAGTGGTATCCCACGAATAAAAAATAATCCATAGTATTTTGTATTTTCTTTGAATAACCATATTTATTCTTATTTACTTATCTATCTTTATTTATCTATTTATTTAGATATCTATTCATCTATCTATGTATTCATTTATGTACTTATTTCTATCATTTTAATTCAATGAATTACTTCATTTATTCCTTTATTCTTTATTTATATATCCATTCATTCATTTATTTATTTGTTCATTTATGGGTATTACAATTCAATTTTACTCATTTTGTATTTTATTGATTATCCATTACAATATATTATAAGGTATAATGTATCATGATTTGTTTTGTTCGTTATATTATATTTGTACCAAACAAGAATTCTTGTAATACTTTGTTAGGAAAAATAAATATTTGACTTGAATTTGATTTGATTGGACTACATGAAAGATATAAGATACGTTATAAGTTAGACTGAAATGACAGTATTAAAAACAAGGCTGAAAGTATGTAAAAAAATTAATAAAAAAGATATCGAAAGGATGCATCTACATCTTGTTAAAAAAAATTAGTCTGGATACCCTGCAATGAGTTGCTGAAAGTCCCTAAACAAAGACAAAATAAAAAGTGTCTAACGAATGGATGATAACTGCCATATTCCTGACATGGGGCAGGTATTTTCAAAAGAAAAAATGGTGGATTAAACCTAGTTATTTCATTCATTGGCATTGTTGATATATTTCAAAAGTTATTTTGGCTTTGTTTACGGATTCGAATCGTTGCCCTGACCGAACATATGTTTTCACTTCTCTAATTTACTTCTTACTTTTGTTTAATGCTTTTAAGTAATCAGATTTATTCGTTTGAAATAAGAGTAAAGTACCTTGTTTATATGTTTTTTATAATTTTATTGTCCAATTAAGGTTAAAAATACGGCAGTGATTCATTTTGCTTTGGTTATTCACTCATGAAATCATGACTGTGTTCTTTTAAATTGAATATAAAAAAGAAACATCGACTTCGTGATTGGGGTATTGGGAATATTTATTGTAATACTAAAAAAACCCCGATATAAGTTGAATCAAAGGTGAAATGGAGGAACAACCCTACATTCCTGAAATAAAAGTATAAATTATTATTGTAAATAATAGATAACATATTCATCTCATATCGAGATCCCTAAGAGTATTTTTGATGAGTTTATCATCCACAATTGATAGTGTTTTCATTTTATTTGTTTGAACTAATTTCAATTAATTTTTTCTATATTTAAAAACATGATATACTGTGCTTTTGTTGACTCAAGAGTGTTTTCCCGTTTTTACATAATTGGATGTGTGAGTACCGTCTTTTTGCCCTAAATATTGAATGCAATATGTTTTCTACCGAAATGAAATATTGGGAAGAGTATGGACAGATGCTAAAGCTCTTTTCTGAATTGTTTGGGTTGCTTTATTTTAGTTGCCATCTGTAAGCGTTTGAAAATAAAATATATTTGAATTTAAAGACATCTTATGTTTATAAAAAGGATAAATAGGCTAGCAATGCATATTTGGGATGTGATGCAATGATTTAAACTGCAAATAATCTTCCTGGCAACATCTTTGTACTTTGTCAGCGATGAAATATATATAAAAGTTGTAGGTATATTGATGGGTACCAATTTGACCCCATTTTATGGGAGATCTTCCCTGGTATTGTTATTATTTACCCAAGATAATTGATGCATACAACAAACCTACAGCTAATTTGATGATAGTTTTGGCGTTAGATAAAACATACAGCAAAAAATGTATTAACAAAAAAAAAATGAACAAAATAAGATGCACAGTACGTTTTCACGGAAATGCCGATTGTTTGGTTGAAAAACACTTCCTTCAAACGTAAAAATATTTTGTCAATCAAGCACCTTAGTAATGTCCGTGAAATAGACTTTTTTTTTGTTTTTACAAAGTCAAATCCCCCCTCCCGAAGACAAGATACATATGCTTAAGTTGACAATCTCTTAATAAAACAAAGCTGGACCAATTATTTTTTTTAGTGTGGAATGCTAAATACCTGTGTAAAGGGTAGAAAACTCAAATGTTTAAATACCATTGCAAGTTGAAAGAGACTTAAATTGTATATACGCTAGCAACTCTTTTATTTATTTTTTTGTATCCACATTATCTTCACGCCATGAATATACATATTTCCCTTTGGAAAGATTAAAACTGTTTTAGAAAAAGTTGTTTCTTGTATTAATCTAGTAAAGGATAAATGACAAAGGAAAATCTCTTAATGAGATGAGATTTTATTGCTATAAATGCAGTAAAGATAACAAGTTAAAGTGATATCTCACAGAAAATTGATAATACATTTTTCAATTCATATCATTGACATAATTTGACAGTATTCTGTATTTTCATTTCAAATCAAGCATTTGCAAATCTTGCAATTTTATTCATGAAAACCGAGAGAGAATTGAAAACAGGGTGCTATTTTCAGATTGTATAAATGCACATGGAAAACGATGAAGAGACACTGACCAATGTTATATGTATCAATGTGTGTCACTCGGTTTGTCATTGCCATATATTAATTAAACTTACATAACTTTTAAATGATTCTTTTATATGCTTTATGAACGGTGTTTAATCCACCATTTTCTACATTTGAAAATGCCTGTACCAAGTCAGGAATATGACAGTTCTTGTCTATTCGTTTTTGGTGCGTTTTGTTATTTGATTTTGCCATGTGATTATGGACTTTCCGTATTGATTTTCCTCTGAGTTCAGTATTTTTGTGATTTTACTTTTTACAACTTCCTTTTTTTTAAAGTCTTGTACTTGATGGTCAATGGCCTTTTGATTGCTATTGATGTACATTTGATTTCTCTGATATTATCTTTAATGTTTAGTCTGGATATTAAATAAAGACGGATATTTTGACGACCACCTGTGTACGTTAAGCTTATATTTACAACCAGACGGACCAATTAATGCTTTCAAGATAATGTGCATTATAAAGACTATTTATACATACAAATAATGTATCTGCAGCATAAAAGGCAGTTGTAATTATCTTACATGCATTAACATGATTTCTTTTAATTGATACGTTTTTAATTCAGTTGTATATTATCTTATCTGTAGTTTCGACATAACGTAAGTGAGCATACTACTGCAAAAGCACGTACCTAATGACACCGAATCCTAACCAAGGAGAGGCGAATGATACCAGACATACAAACTCATAAGACAAAAATAACTGACAACGTCATGGATTGAAAAGAAAAAGAAAAACTATAGTACACAAAACATAACATAGAAATCTACAGACTAAGCAACACGAACCCAACCAAAAGGTATGAGTGACCTCAGCTGCTCCGAAAAGGGTGAGCAGATCATATTCCGCATGGGACACCCGTCGTGTTGCCCATGTTAGTAAAAACCCGATAATAAGCCAAATTCGGTAGGTCACATTCGTGAAAAGGGAATTAGGAACATATCCGCGTTTTCATCTGTGAAGCGGATATTCCATAATGCCCGCGTCACACTGTCCCGATTTTTACGCCGATGACAACAAGATTGTGGAAATTTTCAAAATCGGGACTGATCGTATCCAGATCGGGCTATTCGTAGTGCCATCTTTAAGCTGGGGTCACACATTCACGATTTTTACTACCGTTCTTGACAGGACCATTCCCGATTAAAATTTATTAAAAGTCTGATCAAGATCCTGTGAATCGTGGATGGAAATTCAAACTTAAATTAAAATTTGTAAAAAAAATAATTTGATCACGACAACAATCAGATAGTGTTCAGGAAGCGTCGATATTCAACCGTTTCTAAGCGAATTAGTCCCGATAATCCCGTTCTGAATCCGCTTCTAATCCGATTTGTATTTTTCGCCAGGTAAAATTCGACCGAGTCTGTCACGACTGCGTCCCGACTCTACCGAATGTAATCCGCCTGAGATCAGACAGTGACCAGACAGTGAACCGACGCTGACGGAAGTTATCCGTTCGAAAACTGTCGGCATATTCGGAATGATCAGGTACTGTCGGAACGTAATCCTATCACGGTCCTCTCTATCGCATTGCAAACGGCTTTGTCTTGTCTCAGTCGTATTGTATTCTGTAATTGTCGGGACTCTGACGTGGGTATCATTGACGAATTTCGTATTAATAACGGGACTGTTTCGGAACGGTTTCGGCAAAAAACGGTTCGAAATCGCCAAGATCTGAATGCAATCTGGACTCAATCGGCAGAAAAACAGCTATGAAAAATTACTCCGGATCATTCCCGTTCCACGGGACACCGTCCAGAATACATAAGACATTGTTCAGAATTCGATCCGATACAGCAGAATCTGTCACGACATAGCCACGATTGTAATCCGACTAGACAAAATCGGCTGAGTTGCCCCGAATGTTACGGGACGCACCTAACTGTCGGGATGCTTTGCCGAACTATTCGGACCCTTCCCGACCCGTAGGAATCTGTTACGAACTAAAACGAATGCGTTCAGACAGTGATAGGACATTCCAGATAATTGAGGATACTAATCCGACTTTTTCACTTTTCGTGTCGTATTGCTGTCTGATCTCAAACGGGAGTAATAATCGGCAATGTGTGAACCCCGCATTAACCATCTTTAACCATCGGCCACTTTTTCTAGCCTTCGGGGACAACTTCGGGAAGGGTTCTAAATTTTTTAACATGTTAAAAAATTCCCGAAGGTGTGTCCGATGTTGAGGATTCGTATTGAGTTCGTATCACCATCCTCACCATCGTAATGTCACCGGGAATGCATCTTTGAACATCGTATTGCATTCGTGTTTTCATCGTTTCCATCGGGCAGATTTGACATAATGATGTCTACACGAATGAATTACGAAGCTACCCGAAGGTCTTACGATGGCAACACGACTTCGTGAAGACCTCGTAATCCCGTCGTGTTGTCATCGAATAAAAGTACAAAGACGACAAGATGGAACCACGACGGCAATAAATCCAGCTAAATGTAAGTTAATTTTCGAGCTAAAATACATTTAAAGTGCCATGCGCAATATGCACTGGTCAGTCTAATACGACAATTATGCCCGCGTCACACTGTCCCGATTTTTAAGCCGATGGAAACACGATTATGGAAATTTTCAAAATCGGGACTGATCGTATCAGATCGGGCTATTCGTAGTGCCATCTTTAACCATCGCAGAATCATCGGCCACTTTTTCTAGTCTTCGGGGACAACTTCGGGAAGGGTTCTAAATTTTTTAACATGTTAAAAAATCCCCGAAGGTGCATCCGATGTTGAGGGTTCGTATTGAGTTCCTATCACCATCCTCACCATCATAATGTCACCGGGAATGCATCTTTGAACATCGTATTGCATTCGTGTTTCCATCGTTTCCATCGGTCAGTTTTGACATAACGATGTCTACACGAATGAATCACGAAGCTAACTGAAGGTCTTACGATGACAACACGAATTCGTGAAGACCTCGTAATCCCGTCGTGTTGCCATCGAATAAAAGTACGAAGGCAACAAGATGGAACTACGACGGCAATAAATCCAGCTAAATGTAAGTTAATTTTCGCGCTAAAATACATTTAAAGTGCAATGCGCGATATGCACTGGTCAGTCTAATACGACAGTTAAGGGCATACGAAAAAGTTTTGATCCTATATTTACAAGTTGACGAAAATTTGCATATAGGCTATTTTTTATCTGATTAAATCAAATATGTAATAAAAAATATACCTTCATGTGCAACTTTTTGAGTTAAATGAGGTCGAAATTTTGTATATTTGCTCAAAATTCGGATTTGTAGCCGTATTTTCCTTTTCGAAAGAAAGACATAACTTTTTTGTTTTAAAAGATAAACACAAATTGTTTTTGTTAAATAATTTGTAATTTCTGTATTTTATAAGCATTCTAAAAGTGTATGCATTTTATGTTCAGAAATTACTCATATTTATCAAATGGTCATGAATTGAGAAAAAAACGTAATTTTTTGCTGTATATTTATCAAAATTAAAAAAATGCATTATTTACAGTTTTATAAAATTTGGTCTACATAATCTCCCTGCAAAATGAAAGAAAGTGTCGGTTATAAAAATGGGGGTTCATGCACTCGTTTTCAAATTAAATCAGTTTGAATGATAAAAATCAGTCGAAAAATGAATCTTTTCCCGATATGCCACAGTTTGACGTCGCGAAAACGTTCACAAAACATGGAGCTCATATCATATGAATCTATGAGAACAAGAAAGGCGACAGCGTTGTTTCTATTAATTCAAATGGAACAAGAAGAGCAGCTATTACGGGCTAAGGATTTACTTTTACAAGTAAAATGTTATTTTTTTGTCAATTTTTCATATCAAGTAACATAATAAAAATCATAACACTGCAGGTAAACTTATATAGGGAAACCAACTTTTTCTTCATTATTCGGCATCGTAAGCTGTACACGACGTCTTTTAAACATCGTATGGCCATCGCGCCATCATCGTATTCCATCGTGTAGCCTTCGTGATCCATCGTATAGGCTTCGGCTGAGATATGAAGCTTAAATGCCCGTCTTCGGTTAACCTTTGTATGTCCATCTTTTGCTATCGTATATAATTTCGGCACCATCGTATAGACTTCGTTATGCACCGTACTTGCTTCGGTCACTTTTTGGTATTTTAACGGGATCGGGACCAACTTCGTACGAACTTACAATTTTCGCATTCGGGTGTCCATCGTATATAAAAATCGGGACAGTGTGACGCGGGCATAATGCCCGCGTCACACTGTCCCGATTTTTATATACGATGGACACCCGAATGCGAAAATTGTAAGTTCGTACGAAGTTGGTTATGCCCGCGTCACACTGTCCCGATTTTTATATACGATGGACACCCGAATGCGAAAATTGTAAGTTCGTACGAAGTTGGTCCCGATCTCGTTAAAATACCAAAAAGTGACCGAAGCAAGTACGATGAATAACGGAGTCTATACGATGGTGCCGAAATTATTTACGATAGCAAAAGATGGACATACGAAGGTTAACCGAAGACGGGTATTTAAGCTTTATATCTCAGCCGAAGCCTACACGATGGATTATGAAGGCTACACGATGGATTACGAAGGCTACACAATGGATTACGATGATGGCGCGATGGACATACGATGTCTATAAGACGTCGTGTACAGCTTACGATGCATTTAAATTATATGCTTAAGGCATCACACGTTTTAAATTGTTTGATCAATATTGAATATATATTATATTGTACATGTAATTTCTGGTTTAATCATAAGACGGAAGACCGTTGGCTTGAAGGGTAAAACTTGACTCAGATGGACTTGTTTTTCTCCTTGAAATAGCATATTACACAGGAAATTGGTTGCTCATATTTTTACCTGCTGGTTCTAAAGACAATATTAAAGGTATTTCCAGTTACTGAATGTTTTGGTTGATTTCTAAAATAATAGTTTATGTATCAAATATGCATATTCAATTTACCATTTTCTGCATGTGTCATATACAAATATAGTGTCCATATTTGTCCCCAATATGTTACATACGAGGGGATGCCACGCTCGGCATTGCCTTGTTTGAACTGTGAAATGTGTGCACTAGTCTGAATAATCACCCATAATTATACCCATGTTTACTGATCTATCTTAAACGTAAGGTAATTGGTTCGTTGATTCCTTTTATTCAGAAAAGCTCTTTCTAGGAGAATATCATAATAATATAGACAAAAGGAAGGATGTGGGGAAAGCAACAAATGCGGCAAAATATGACATATAGAAAACAAAATGGTTATGTAGTAAACATTCGTGTGACACCTCAGACGATACATAAAAAATCAGAATAATGAAGAAAAAGTTGGTTTCCCTATATACGTGTACCTGCAGTGTTGGTGTACGAGGCGCGTTTATGATTTTCATTATGTTACTTGATATAAAAAATTGACAAAAAATAATATTTTACTTGTAAAAGTAAATCCTGAGCCTGTAATAGCTGCTCTTCTTGTTCCATTTGAATTAATAGAAACAACGCTGTCGCCTTTCTTGTTCTCATAGAATCATATGATATGAGCTCCATGTTTTGTGAACGTCTTTCTTAACTGTCGTATTAGACTGACCAGTGCATATCGCGCATGACACTTTAAATGTATTTTAGCGCGAACATTAACTTACATTTAGCTGGATTTATTGCCGTCGTAGTTCCATCTTGTCGCCTTCGTACTTTTATTCGATGGCAACACGACGGGATTACGAGGTCTTCACGAAGTCGTGTTGCCATCGTAAGACCTTCGGGTAGCTTCGTGATTCATTCGTGTAGACATCGTAATGTCAAAACTGCCCGATGGAAACGATGGAAACACGAATGCAATACGATGTTCAAAGAAGCATTCCCGGTGACATTACGATGGTGAAGATGGTGATACGAATTCAATACGAACCCTCAACATCGGACGCACCTTCGGGGATTTTTTAACATGTTAAAAAATTTAGAACCCTTCCCGAAGTTGTCCCCGAAGGCTAGAAAAAGTGGCCGATGGTTCTACGATGGTTAAAGATGGCACTACGAATAGCCCGATCTGGATACGATCAGTCCCGATTTTGAAAATTTCCATAATCGTGTTGCCATCGGCGTAAAAATCGGGACAGTGTGACGCGGGCATTAAGAAAAACGTTCACAGAACATGGAGCTCATATCATATGATTCTATGAGAACAAGAAATATCAAGAAAGGCGACAGCGTTGTTTCTATTACTATAGTATTTCAAATGGAACAAGAAGAGCAGCTATTACAGGCTCAGGATTTACTTTTATAAGTCAAATATTATTTTTCGTCAATTTTTCATACCAAGTAACATACTGGAAATCATAAACACGCCTCGTACACCAACACTGCAGGTACACGTATATAGGGAAACCAACTTTTTCTTAATTATTCTGAGTTTTTATGTATCGTCTGAGTTGTTGTCACACAAATGTTTACTCCATAACCATTTTGTTTTCTGTATGTCATATTTTGCCGCATTTGTTGCTTTCCCCACATCCTTCCTTTTGTCTATATTGTTATGATATTCTCCTGGAAAGAGCTATTTTTAAATAAAAGGGATCAACGAACCCATTACCTTACCTTTAAGATAGATCAGTAAACAAGGGCATAATCATGGGTGATTATTCAGACTAGTGCACACATTTTACAGTTCAAATAAGGCAATGCCGAGCGTGGCACCCCCTTGTATGTAACATATTGGGGACAAATATGGACACTATATTTGTATATGACACATGCAGAAAATGGTTAATTAAATATAGATATAGGAAGATGTGGTGTGAGTGCCAATGAGACAACTCTCCATCCATATTTGATACATAAAATATTTTTTTAGAAATCAACCAAAACATCAGTAACTGGAAATACCTTGAATACATTTTAACGTTGCATCGTTTGTTTTCTCTTATTTTTTTAAGTGTAAATTCACATTGCGATAAGACGTGTCACGGTACTTGTCTATCCCAAATTCATGTATTTGGTTTTGATGTTATATTTGTTATTCTCGTGGGATTTTGTCTGATGCTTGGTCCGTTTCTGTGTGTGTTACATTTCAGTGTTGTGTCGTTGCTCTCCTCTTATATTTAATGCGTTTCCCTCGGTTTTAGTTTGTCACCCCGATTTTGTTTTTTGTCCATGGATTTATGAGTTTTGAACAGCGGTATACTACTGTTGTCTTTATTTAGATATTGTCTTTAGAACCAGCAGTTAAAAAAATGAGCAACCAATTTCCTGTGTATTATACTATTTCAAGGAGAAAAAACAAGTCCATCTGCATGACCTTGACCTTTGGCCTTGAACGTAAAAAATGGCATATTATTACAAGGAGGAAAAATATACCAAATGTGGTTAAAATCGTTTGAAGCAAGGGTGATATTGCCTTGTAATACAACTGCCACTGTAATCTTGACTTGAAGTTAATAGCGCTTAAGATGTTCTTAACGAGTAATACATTCCAAGTTTTGAGCATTTTGGTTCTTGAGTGTCCATAATAATTTTATCTACACGCAACTTACATGTAGTAGGCGAGGGGATAATAAACTAAGTTTTATAAGAATTAAACAAAAAGATCGATTTCCCGCCATACATGGCAGACTTGTACAGAAACGATATGTTGTCGAAATTCTGTTCAAAACATGTAAAATGCATTTTTAGATAGTTTGTATACTTGTATTATGTACATACATGTATTTAACCATTATTTATCATCGTATGAATTCATAGTCGTACTTCGACCCGTATATTAAGGTCATTACTGTTGTCAAAGAGAGACAAAAAATACCATAAAGACAATCAAAGGTTCCCCGCTTTATCCAGATAAAAAGTGGTATGATTGCCAATGAGACAACTAATCCAAACAGAACAAATGACACAGAATTTAACAACTATGGGTCACTGCACGGTCTTCAACAATGAGCAAAGTCATACATTAAAGTCAGCTATTTAAGACACCGAATGAAAAATGTAAAACCATAAAGCGAGAAAACAAATGACATAATTTCTGTGCAAAACAATGAACGACAACAAATATATAACACAACAAATAACGGAAGCCACTGAATTACAGGCTCCTGACTTGGGACGGGCACATACAGAATATGTGAAAGCATAAAGAAAAACAGTTGAATTAATGATGTTCAGTAATATGGTTTTAAATAACTTTCATAACGAACTTCCAAACTAAACAGGTATATAGTATACAATGTCTGTATAATACCAACAAAAACTGGTTGTTTAGTGTCTAACAGCACTTCGATAACGCACAAGCCTTTAAGTTTTTTTGTTTGAATGGTCTATTGAAAAAATAATCATAAACAAATGGATAAATCATATTATTTATAACGTTGATCTTGATGGTCAATAAAAAAAACACCTCATTTTTGTTCGATTCGTGCCCACATTATTATTACAAATCACTGTGAAAAGAAAGATAAGTTGTGGAAGGTAAGTAATTATGTAAAGAGTAACGATGATCATACACAAGTAAGAATGTGTATCCTTTTTAATCTCTCTCTCTTTGTTTTGAAGTTAAATCTTCACTTATATAATATGAATTTTGTGATTTGTGAATTGGAATAACTGGTTCACCATTTTTTTAAATGTATTTTAATGTCTATTTATTGCAGTCGTTTTCTATGCATTATCAACTGCTTCTAACTTTAAAGACAATCAATATCAACTGTTATTATTCCAAGCATTATTGTAAAGTTCAGATCCGTGATTACACAAATTTACAGCCTTGAGTTTTCTCCAGTTTTGCACCGAACATTTACTTAGTTGTTATTTTTGGTTTCCAACTTATATCTTCTTATTCACGATTTTAATGAGTATTAAATAAAGTGCAAAAAAACCCAACATAAATTCTCTTCTCAAGCAACTGTTTTCTATTTTAGAGTTATCTGCAATCAAAACGGACGACAAATTTCCAATCATCTACGAAGAGGAATGAATTATTAAAATGAAAATGGATGACCATTAAGTTATCTTGGTCGGCAACCAAAAATACTTAATGCAAAGTGTATACTCTGACATCTACTAGCAGTGTATTCACAATTATTTCGAATGAGGATCTTGTTAAACTGACAATAATGTGATACACGGCAAGATACGGTTTGCGATACAAATAGTTGCGTTTAGATTGCATCTTAATTCTATGAAGAACTACAAAAGTTTATACCCAAAATTCTTTAAAACAAAAAATATTACAAGAGGTATATTACTCTATCATGATTGTCAGTCCGCTGGATATCTTTTCCTTGTTTTATTTATTTCGGCATCTTTATGTCTTTTTCAGAACTAGAAAAAAAATCGTTTGCTTTCGGAGTTGGCCCAAATGGCACGCATCTTATCTTTTTATACAAATAACATATCCATGATAAGCACAGGGATAAAGAAATCCTACAAATCAAACAGAAAACTAATGGATTAAATTAAGCTATATCGGGAAACAGTGATGGTAGTTGGCGATTTAGTAACATTGTGACTACGGTTAAAAATGTACTGTTGCGGGAATTTCTCGCTACATTGAAGACCTGTTGGTGACCTTCTGCTGTTGTTTTTTTATTTGGTCGGGTTGTTGTCTCTTTGACACATTCCCCATTTCCATTCTCAATTTTACTGTTACCAAACACGATTGTGAGTATTCAGTCTATCTCCTAAGGTAGTGGAGAATCAGCACACCATTATTTTAAAATGGTTTGACTCTAGAGATTGGTAAAAAAAAACCTAAACAGATTTAACAAAAGTCACATATTAAATTATAAGCGCAACTTTTAGATAAACATTTTTTTCCTCGAGTGAATTATTAATCAATACACGTTCAAGGATATAATTGTAAAGACATCATAAGCAGACTGCAAAATAAAAAAATAAGAAAATTAAATTAAAAACATATGGAAACAAAGAACATTCACAAAATATAGGTATTGGTAAAATGCTGGTAAATAAGAGTTTCAAGAATGATTAACATTAGGTTTTGTTTGGTATTACACTTTTGAAAATAAAATCAATGACAAGAATATTCAAAGATTTTATTGATAAACTGCAAAAAAGGTTTCTTCATAGGAAAAACAAATTAACACGGATCTTATATAAATTTACAGGCTATATACACAGTATTAGTTCAAAACTTAGGAAGCGTTGTACATTTTGAGTTGCGATGTGCGTTAACTTTGTAATTGCATGAGCAACACGACTGGCACCACATGTGGAGCAGGATATGCTTACCCCCTTTTTGGTGGGGTTCGTAGCTGCTTGGTCGATCGTTGTTTTTTTAATGTTTACTTATGTTTGTCAGTTTGTCTTTTTCTATTTTGGCCATGACGTTGTCAGTTTGTTTTCGATCTATGAGTTGGAATGTCCCTCTGGTATATTTCGCCCCTCCTTGAGATAAGGAGTGGTCATTTATACAAAGACTAAACTTTCTATGCTGTGTTTTGTATACTGTTGTGTGTTTGTCTATCAATAAAGGCAACAGTAGTATTTCTGCTGTTCAATACTCATTAATCTATTAAGCGAAAAAAAAAATCTGGGTTACAAAGTAATCTAAAGGTTTATGTGGACCCTTTTGTTTGTCTTAAATGGCTTCATTTTCACATTAAATACTACAATAACCATTAATACAGTCAATACTATGTATCTGGAGAACTTAAGGTAAAGCATGCTTTAGATAAATATAATTCAAATATTAAGTTTTCTAAATCATTAAATGCATTTGAATGTATCTATCTAGGATATGCAAGCTCTGAAACTTCTCTAGATTAGCAGGTATTCCTAAACGGAAGATCATACACATAGAAGAAATATAATTAGCAAAAAAAATATTTTCTTTAACCTGTCTATAATATGACGTATTTTTTTAATAATTTTTTCAGAGTTTTTCTAAAAATTGTATAACATTTCACAGCGGTTTTATACTTTTACCTTAGTTTTAACCTATTCATTTACATTCTACCTTAATTATTCATCCCTTTTTTTTAATTATTAACTATGTATTTGCATTGTATCGCAGATCAAATTTATTCGTTCTTTGTGTGTTATTTTGTGTTAATGTGTTTTTTGATTGAGTTAAGCCTTCCAATTGATATTTCATAGTGTGACTTTCTATGTTGTGATGTTATACTACTTTTTCAGAAAAGGGAGAAGATTTTGGTACCATTACAACGTTGAATCCCACTGCAGTTGTTTGCACCTGTCCTAAGTCCGAAATCTGGTGTTCATGACCAGTGGTTGTCGTCTGTTTATGTGGTTCTAAAGTGTTTCTTGTTTTTTATATAGACCGTTTGTTTTCGCGTTTGAATGGTTTTACACTAGTAATTTTTAGGGCCATTTATAACTTGCTGTTTGGTGTGAGCCAAGATTCCATGATGAAGGCCGTACCTTGACTTATAATGGTTTACTTTAATATTTATTTTACTTGGATGGAGTGTTGTCTCATTGGCACTCATACCACATCTTTCTATATCTATATAGTATGAACTTTTGTGAAAACGCAGCAATTTTTTTCAAAGGGTTCACATGAACAATAAAATAACAATTTCAAGGAATAAGAAAACTATTGTTTGACTTTTGACTGTGAAGTATCTGAAAGTAATAGTATGCTTTGCCTACGTCCCCTTTTGTGTTTCTCTTTCTGTATGATGGGGCTGTGTACATCCCGTCATTGTGTTATTGTTCTATGGTACATTATTGTATTGTTATATTTCATCTTTGCTTATATACTTTGTATAAATGCCTTTTTGTGTTTCTTTAGTACTTATGACGTGGCTCTGTGTTTATACATCCCGTCATTGTGTTATTGTGCCAACGTTTGTTTATTCAGTACTTCCGTGTTGATGTGAATATCAATTATATGGTCAATATTTATGTTTACAAAATTATGAAATGTTTCGAAATACTAACTATTTTCTTATCCCAGGCATAAAGTTAAAATTACCTTAGCCGTATTTGGCATAACTTTTAGGATTTTGCCAGGGTTCTCAATGCTCTTCATCTTTGTACTAGTTTGGCTTTATATTCATTTTGATTTGACCGTCACTGACGAGTCTTATGTTGACGAAACGCGCTTCTGGCGTATTGAAATATAAGCCTGATACCTTTGATAACAATTTACACATTTGTTTGTTTTTATAGTGATTAAGATAATACCACATACAATAGTGACTGCTGTATCCCTTTTTTGACGTTTTGACTTTTTTTACCTTCAAAATGAAAATGGCTGTTCTAAATCAGGAATATGACAGTTGTTGTCCATTTATTTGATGTGTTTAAGCTTTTCATTTTGTCAATTAATTAGGACTTTCCGTTTTTAATTTTCTTTTGGGCTTCAGTATTTATACTTTTTTTCATATAATGGTAACATGGTTTTATAGATTACTTTACATAAATAGAGAAATGATATCAGAAATAGTTTATGTTTCCTTTAGAAATAAACAATGCACAATGATGAATGATGACAGCATTTACATCTAAGTACTTACTCTTGTGAAAATAAAATATAGTTTTGAATTATAAGATTATAAAGTAAGACTACGCAACAATAACAAGGTCTGTACTGTTCCAAAGTGCTTGATATTGTTAAGAACAATGCATTCTTTACTTAAAAGAAAAAAGACTTGACAATTTGGTTATGATAAATGAGTGGCGAAGGATAAAGATAATTTTCGGTTTTTAGACATACAATTATAACATAAGATTAAGCATTATTAACAAGGTCTGTACTGTTCCAAAGTGCTTGATATTGTTAAGAACAACACAATTTACTCAACGAAACAATATCAAGCACTTTGGAACAATACCGATCTTGTTATTGTTGCTTAATCTTATGTTATAGTTGTATGTATGAAAACCGAAAATTATCTTTATCCCATTTATCATAACAAAATTGTCAAGTCTCTTTTTTTTTAGTAAAGTGTGCATTGTTCTGAACAACAAACTGTTAGATTCTTGGGAACAATATATCACACAATAAAGAGTTATTTGTTTATAGCTTCATTGTAATGCTGAATTTGTATCGCATTCTGTTAATAGAAGACACAACTAATGTCCTAGTTAATAAAGTTACGCCACTCCTTGAACTGGGGATTTTTTTTTTAAATTAATTTTGTTTTGTCTTTCTTGAAAGACCTTTAGTGACGGAAGTTGTAAGATTTACATCCGAAGCAACTCTAAGCAATAGCAGTTTGCCGATGTTCTCATCTCATTCATCGGTTCTAAAGACAAATCAAGTCAAATAAAGTTTCCAAACAAAAACTGAAGGAAAAGTTTGGTCTTTAAAAGGAACCAGATTGGTTGCGTGGACAGGTAAACGTCTCATGCAATGGCTGTTTTACTCGCCAAGCGAATTCATTCTCAGTAAAACATTCTCAAACGGTATAATTGAGGTTTATAAAAATATACCGGTATTTAAAGATTAAAGACCGATGAGATATGTCGCTAGTGAGTAAACATACAGAAACAAAAAAATGGAGAAAAAAAAATCACTAAAATACTGGACTCAAGAGAAAATTCAAAAAGAACAATACCTATTCACATACAGAAACAAAGAATTGGAAATAAGTAAAATCACAAAAATACTGAACTCGGAGGAAAATTTAAAAAGAAAGTTCCTAATCAAATGGCAATATAAAAAGCTAAACCACATCCAATTAAACGAATGGATAACAACTGTCATATTCCTGACTTGCTACAGGCATTTTTCTTATGTAGAAATAGTGGTTAAACCTGGTTTTATAGCTAGCTAAACCTCACACTTGTATGATAGCCGCATTAAATTATATTGTATGGACAACGATGTGTGAACAAAACAAACCGAAATAATAGGTGAAAATGTCAAAAAAAGGGATACAGCAGTCAACAGTGTGTAATAATCAATCTTTATACTTGTTTGACTTTATAACTATTTTGATCTGAGCGTCACTGATGAGTCTTATGTAGACGAAACGCGCGTCTGACGTTTTACTTTATAATCCTGGTACCTTTTGATTGAACTATTACTCACTATAAAAACAAACCAATATGTAACGAAGACGCACATACAGGCATAAAGACAAAGCACGTTAGCAAAAGTTAAAGACAAGAATTCAAAAATGTACCATAGCACAAAACACAATGACAGGATGTATAAGTATACAGCCACGTCGTATGTATCTAAGAAACTCAAAGACATATAGACAAAGCACATTAGCATAATGAAGGAAAAGAGTATATATTGTTTTACAATAGCATCGTAACACAATGACGGGATGTATAAGTACACACACACGTCATATGTATCAAAGAAACACAAAAAAGCAAATAGACATAGCACATTAGCAAAAATTAAAGTCACAAATTAAAAAAAGTTATCATTGAACAATGACGGAATGTTTCCAAAAGACTAAACACTAAAAGTAATATTGATAAAGAAGAAATAAAAGGATACGTATTCGTAATGGTGATCGTATTAAACTAATAATTGAGATATGTAAACTAAATACGACGGGCTTGAGTATGTTTATGCATAGAAATGTAAAGTTAACAATTGGAATGTTGCAATCATCAACTTTGTCATTTGTATTCTAGTTGTTCATCTGTGTTTCTATCTAGAAAAGCATTATGATATGAAGTAGTCCTCCAAGTTTCAGAAGTATCCTTAATATGATTTTTTAAATTTTATATGAGCGAGCACTCGCTGAAAGTTGTGGAGGTATTGACTGAATTAACATCATTAAGATATCTGAAAGTGATATGAAAGAAATTTTTAAGATCATTTTTCCTTTTTCCTCATAGATTTTTGTGTATGATATCTGCCATAAATGAGTACACAACAAGTCAGCAAGTATATGTGTGTACAGTAGGAGCTTAGAAACCTAACTGGCTGCTGCAGTATTAATTTGTTTTTGGAATCCGAGTGATTCTTCTCCAAGTAAGAGTTGAAACGCCAAAAAAAAATAATGAAACAAATGAAATAAAGAAGAACACGAGTACTGTTGAATCAGACGACGAATCATTTTTTTAATTGATCATAGAAAACAGAATATAAAGAATACCTACGTAGATGGGAGATTTTCGTCGTCCTTTATCATGTTAATACTGAGTTTCCAAGTGGTTTGAGAAGTTCTACTAATATTATAACTGGCCGGTCAGCACCGAGTTTGTGAGTTCGAAACACGTCCGTGTGGGTGCACTCGACTTCAATCTAAATTGACTCGGATTGTCAGTTTTCCTATCGCAGGTCCGTGGTTTTCACCGGGCACTCAGGCTTCCTCCACCAATAAAAACTGTCCGCCTTGATAAAGCCAAAATGTGGCGCTTAAAAGTGGCGTTAAAACACCAACAATCAACCAATCAATCAATCATAAATAACTAAATGATAGTAATTTTGGTTATTAACATTCATTACCTCAAGGAAAGAAAAAGAGAACATTTGTTATAGCACTTATATGGTGCAAGTACATAGCGAGTATATTTACTTTTGTGTGATCAAATTCAGACTGGTTAAAACCGACCCTGCACGGATTTTAAAAAGTCGCAACAACATTGATTGTTCATTTCCTTTCTGCAACAAGTAGATTAGATGTTTGTTTGAATACTATTATAACATATCATTTGATGTAGATATGTATAATTAGTATAAACCACTTGATATCCATTGGGTATTAAAACAATTTAGTAAATTGTTACAGATATATTGAGTATTTGGTATAATTGTATTTTTCTATCTGTAGTCATTTTTTTATTTATATATATGTGCATATCCAATTTAAGTATTTAAAGTATCAAAATAGATCATTAAAATTTTGCCCAAAATGCAATTAGGTAGCAGTGTGTACTACACAAAAAACCATAAAATCAAGTACTAAAAACAGTACGAAGACACAAACTTGTAAATTAACTGTTAATAAAACTTCTAATTTTTGAAAAACTACGACTTTTCTACTTCAGGAACAGATAACCTTAGCTGTATTTGGAAAAACTTTAGGAATTTTTGGTCCTCAATGCTCTTCAACTTCGTACTTTATTTCTCATTTTTCTCATTTTTTTATTCGAGCGTCACTGATGAGTCTTTGTAGACAAAACGCGCGTCTCGCGTAAATATTAAATTTGAATCCTGGTATCTATGATGAGTTTATCTAGAAGATTGCAATGGCCGAAAGGAAAAACACGGGAGCGACTATAAATCCAGATTAAACAACATAGATAAACTAAAAATAGAGCAAAAAGCAAGCATTGAACCTCGATGACCCGGATGGCCGTAATCAGTTCCTGCATCTGTCACATTGTTAAAGACATTTAAAAATCGGAAGACCATATTTATTCGATGGCGACACCAACGAACAAAATTGGAAGGGAATGTGGCTACGACCAATGGAACAGACACGAATGCGTGGTCATCTATAATATATAATGATATATACTTTATATGGATAAACTAACTAATGTTGACGCACGAAGATGATTTAATATTTATTTCAAAAGGGGTATATCAATTTACCAAAATGCAACCGTCCTCAATATGCAGTCCCCAACGAATCCACAATTTTATGTTAACATTTTAATAAAATGCGTTATGACATTAAATCAATTCATATTTCACTTGCAATTTGCATTTGACAGCAAACTATTAGTTTTATTTCAAAAAAGCAAATTAACGTTATTAATATACAAAGAGCTACATGTTTCCGTTTTGTATTTACAATGTATATTATTCATTTACAAAAAATGATTTTTGATGTATTTACCAGCATTTCAATGAAGAAATAAACTTCTTTGTTTCTTGTCTAAATGTTCTATCGAAAAACCCATAAACAAAAGGATTAACGATATTATTAATCACGTTCATCTCTCTTATCAATGAAAATATCGTTAACTCATCATTTGATCTGTTTACCCAAAAATTGTTATCACCAATTCCTACGAAAAGCAAGAGAAATTGCGGAAGGTATGACAACATGAAAGCTGTCGCGATAACCATAAACATATAAGAATATCTGTGGGAGGACAACATTCGCTTCCTTTCCATTTTTTCTCTTTGTTTTGGTGTTAATTCCTCATTTCTGTTAAATTTATCGTCCACCTTTTCAGTGTTCGTATCAGTAGAAGATTCGTCATTGACCGTCAAAGATGGTGTTAGTTCTTCTGATTGTTCTGATACATGGCTTGGAATTGCTGTAATTGTCTTCCTGTTTACAGCTTGCCTATGTCGCGTTAGTTCTACTTGCTGTTGTCGTTTTCTCTCCAGTTTCAATTGTCTATAGATTGTTAAACCAATTAGAGTATTGAATATAATCATTCCGAACATGATTATTAAGGCAAGAACTGTGATACAGACAACAAATATGATAAAAGCAGCCCCAATGTTTCCTTCAAGTTTTGCATCACACATATATCCAGTTATATTAAGTGTTTTATTTACCACTGGTATCTCCTGATTCCAGATGTTAAGAGGCATTGAAAGAGCAAACGATGAAATTAACGTCACTGCTAAAGCAAATCTTTTCCATTTGATTGTCATTTGCTTTCCAAATGGTCGGCATACTTTTAAATATCTCTGAAGGGATATAGTCAGAAGAAGGAACATTGATGAAAATGAAGTAACATTGACCGGAAACCAAAGCACTTTACACAGAATGCTGCCTCTGAAATTAACTGGCAGTAGATTCATGGCTAGTTCAAATGATGATCGTGTTGTACAAGCCAGAAGATCAACTACGGCAAGGTACGGAATGAAATACCGATCGTCCCGTTTCGATTTCATTTTAAAATTGTAAACAACGACAACAGTTGCATTCCCAAAAAGTCCTAAAATGATATATATTACAAGAAATATATCATTGACAATGTATATTTTAGCTATCTCATTATTCCATTCCCAAAGCTTTTCTTCGTCAGTTTTATTCATAATGTCAACTTAGTTCGTCCAATTAAACAAATCTGAAAAGCTTCCACAGTGTCGGCGTTGTATCCACAAAAATAAGTTCATCCCATCAACAATATTTAAATACGAAAATGTTATGTGTTATTATTCGTATTTTAAGGGTGACATATTTATTTTTCCGGTGAAACATATAAAAGATTTTTCCTGTTTTCTTCCGGGACGGATTGCAGCGACGACATTTGAATGATAACTATTAAACATATCAATTAAGAATAAGTTGATGTTAGTATCAAAACAACATCTTTTTAAAATTAAAACAGTTATGAAAATGAATGATTAAATTTTGAATTTGTATTGGGAAATTGGTGAATATTAGACTATAGAAAAGCATTGATAATTATTTATAGATCTTCCTAATAAAGTTAAAATATTCCACTTTGAATGAAATTAATACTGGATATACGTACGACCACTTCAAGAATATTAAATGGTGGGAACAGTCAAAGCTCGGAGTGACCATTTCCTGATCTTAAAAGTGGATTTAACATTTATGGTAGTTATGGCAAAACAATTAACTTTATTTGACAAACATTATAGTTCCATTGATGTCTATATAAGTCATCAAACATATATGATATTAAAAAGTAGATATTGACCGTACATTCGAATTCTCTTATTTAATTTTGTTTTTGTTTTATTCATAATCATGAAATTTTATTGCATCACAAATATCTTAGCTTAGTCTCAGTGTAAAATGAATTTCAACTTTCAAACGTAAACTCTCATCAGTTTGAGTATGTGAAATGAGGAGGTTGTTTCATTTACTAAAATGGAACAAATCGATGTTAATGTGTAACGTGTCAAACAGATATATGAGGATCTGAATTGGGGTCATTTTTTTTTTTAAAACTTTAACGAGGGGGATAGGACCTTTATCGGGACTCTGGGATCAGGTGTTTTTGAGCTCTGGATTTCGGGATTGACCCTTTCGGGATCCGGGAATTCTTTTTTTCGGATTTCGGGATGTCGGAATTTACTTTATTTAAATTCGAGACCTCGGGATTTCGTGTTTTTAAGCCCGGGATTTCGGGATCAGGACCCCTCCTATCCCCCCTCTTTAATTCATTTTCTCTATTCTGTTTTGTATTTTTCCCATTATTTTCTATTCTTTGGGTTTTTTTTTGCCTATGATATTTTTCTTTACTTATTTGCTTTGCTTTTGATTCTTCACCTTTACCCCATTATTCTATATTCTTTAAATTCCATCCAGACCCTCGGATATTACCTGACTTTACCAATAATGATGATCACAAATATGATTGGTAAATAAGGAATCTTGTCAGTTGTTACCTTATGTTATGTATTATGTTTTTGCAAGGTGAAGAATTGGGGTTCATGACAAATGGTTCTCAACTTTTTAAATTCTGAATTATTTTAAGCTCGAAATTTTGTTATGTGCGGTTTTTGACCTTGGGAGTTGATCAGTGGCTGCTGTCTCACCGACACATACCCCAAGTTTTTTTTAATCATGACGTATACAGTAATTGGATTCACTGATTAATGCGTACTTCATTATAAATATAAAAAGCGAAAGAGTCTTCAGTTTGTAAATAGTAGCCAATAACTGTCTTATAAACAAATCAAGCAAACTTTTCTTCAGAATCGTAGATGGATCTAGGTAAATCTCACTTATCAGTTGTTTTACTTAATATCAACATTTATTTAGATTTAAAAAAGGGCAATCGATACTTTTGTAAAAAAAGTAAATGCTGTCAACCTCATTATATCTCTATCAGAACTTTTGTTCAGTGGCAAGTATTTGACTTCCTGCAAAATACACGACATGTAGATAAGGTCACAAAATATATCAAGTGATATAACAACACATCCATAACCTCTCATCCCTCCCCCCCAAAAAAAACAAGAAAAAAATAATGGCAAAAGGCTTTTATTGCTTTCCTCCATTTCAAAGTCGGAGCACTAAAACACAGAGGGTCGTAAAGGAGTCAAAACAACATCAAATTTCACCTTTAAAATGTTAATATAGGATTTATTCAATTAACTTACCAATCCAAAGAAATTAAACGGATATCTTAATGCGAGACGATCATGTGCGAACATTGAATGACAATTTCCTATATGTGTAAATACATACGCACATGTATTTAGTATATTGCCATTTTGATTAATGAAGGAATGGATTTCCTTATGTTGTAAATACATACGTATTTAGAGTAATACGATTATAAAGTTGTTACATAATTAACAATCTATTCAGAATATTATTCTATTATCTTTCAATAAATTGAAATAAAAATCCTGTACACATACTAAAGTTAAAAAAGAAAAGAAAAAAAGAGGATATTGAGAGTGAAATTTTTGAAGAAGTGTCAGTCGAGTATATCTCTATACAAAAAAAATATTGTGAAATTATAATTAATTTCATTTATTATATATTAAAGAGAAAAGAAACCTACAGGATTGAACAGATTAATTTAAAGATAAATAATAAAAAAGATTCATGACAGATTTAAAACGAATGCCAGAATGAAACTGAAGAGGTTAAAGCGTCAGAATAGAAACATAATCATTTATGATATGCACCTCAGAACAATTCGCATATATTCGTTAAAATCAAAATCTTAGAAACACAAAAATTTAACCAGAATTTTTAACGACTGATAAGCTGACCACAACTATTCCAAGCATATCCCTCCCCACCCCCAGAAAAATAAAAAAACAACAACAAAAGAAAGAAGAACTAATACACGTTTATGAACCAATATTAGTCAACAAGATCGTAGACCTATCAGATTTACGATGACAAAACTTCAGAGTCACGTACTTTTTATGCGCTGAATCTAGGGGGATTATTACTTGACTTTCGATCTTACTATTATTATAAAGTCTTTTTGTGTAAACAAAGTATTAGGTGAAATTGATATGATTTTTTTATTAATATATCCGTATTTGTTCGTCAATACAGATCCTTAAGATTAAATTAGATTAACTGGTATGAAACAATAGGATTTATTTCATATTTTTTCAAAGAATATATTTTCATTCACCAAGGAATACGTTATTTTTTGAATGTAGAAAAACTTGTTTTTTCGATAACCTATATATATATATAAATGTTTTTAAATTATAAATTCTCATCAATGGCTTCAACAAAGACACAAGATGAACGTTTGACTGAATGGAACAGCAGTGTTATGAAATATTTGATTCCGAACGACGTTGCTTTATCTCTATACCTGATACTAGGAACTATTGGAAATATAACTGTTATTTTGGTATATGTTTTTAAAATGAAAGTAAAACGAGATGACAGATTTTTTATACCGGTACTTGCTTCCGTAGATTTTATAGCATGTCTCATTGGAGCATCGTTTGCCTTTACTTGGAACATAATACCGGTAAAGTTCAGTAATGGAATTGTCTGTGAAGCACTATGGTTTGTTTCTCAAGCAGTAACAATTATGTCTGCAGTTTTATTGATAATAATAGCAGTGCAGCGCTACCTTAAAGTATGCAAGCCATCATTTATTTTTACGCAGAAAATGAAAAACATTTGTATAATTTTGGCTGTTTGTTTCGGATTTGCATTTTCAGTTCCAATATTTTTCTATTATGGTTCGGTAGAAATTTACAATCCAAAGCTAAATGTGACAGGATTTTGGTGTGGACAAAAGAGAGAAAATATAGAACACGTGATTATTTATGATATAAGTGCTGTTATCGTTGCAGTTATGGCTTCCATTGTACTTATCATACTCTACATTTTGATTGGGAAGGCAATTTATCGAAAATTTATAGTATTCCAACAATCTGTGAAAGAGGGAAAGTATAGTAAAAATCACAGGAGTTCGGTGGAGTTAGAAAGTGTACTAGCTGTTGATAAAGATAAAGAAAGCGGGTCTTCAAGATCAAGAGCGAATAGTATAGAAGATCTCGTCGAATGCGATACATATAGACGAAAACTAAAACGAGGCTCGGCTGATACCCTTGACCAAGGACGTTTCTTCACAATAGGACAACATTTTCGGACACACAGATATTCATACATGTTTATGACAATCACTGCACTATTTATCATTGCATATACACCACGACTAGTAATAATGGTTTTAGAGAGTCTTGATCCAAATTTTTGGAACAAACCTAATGACGCAATTGCTGGATTTCTGTTTCTGTATAGGATGTACCTTTTAAATCATGCTGTTAATCCATTTATTTACACCTTTTTCGATACAAGATTCCGGAAAGCAGTTTCAGAAATATTTTGTTGTTGTTGTTCTACGAGAAAATCCGTGTCGCTATGATATTGATCATTGGTAAAAATAGTACCAGCATTTGATATTCAGTCAGAATTAACGTTGTTCAATGTATCATACATTTAAGATGAATAATATTCTATGAGACACTGTTAAGATTTGTTATGTATTTATTAATCTCAAACAAGAATGCTGTGATAAATTGATTTGAATTTGTGACAACAGTATGCTTTAATCGAACCAAAGTATTTCAGAATTGAATGCTTCGCTATATATATATAGTTGTAATGGACTGTAAAAGTATTGACGGAAAGATAGTTTAAATGACCGCACTTTATACTAACAATTATGTGCTTGTTCAAAGCTTTAACATCCCCTTTATATTAATTACAAATGGAAGCATTCAATGCATATGACTACATTATGAAATTAGGAGTAAAATGAATCCTTTGGTTTTTTTTTTTTACCTCTTTTGCAAAATAGTATTCTTGGATAGCATGTGCCTTCAAAGTTCTATCGGGAAATAAAATGTAATGCCATAGCCAATCAAAATTACCGAATCGTTAAAAATTAAAATTATCAATGCCCATTTTAGCGCAATATTTTTAACTCATTTAATAATATCAGATTATTACATGGCATTTTTCATATCGCATGTATTATGAGCCCTAGGTTCAATATCAGCGCAAGAGCCGTATGGCTCGAGGACTGATATTGACCGAGGATTGTCTGATAATACATGCGATATAAAAATGATATGTTATGATCTTTTTATCATGTGCTACACCAATAAAGAAAAATAACAGATTCATATATTGATCCTTTTACGTGGTCCCCAAGTTTAAATAGTTAAAACGTTCACGGACGACGGACCAAAAATGTGTAACATTCAATAAGAAATCTTTCTGTCATATGCCTCAACAGACAGAGAAAAAAAAAACCAGTTTAATGTGAACGAATCGACAAAAAAATAATTCAACATTATACATAACAGAAACTTTCTAAATTATGTTTCAGAAAAATAAAAAAAAATCATTTATTTATTAAATTGTTTGTTTGTGTGTTTTTTTTGTGTTTTTTTTTTTTTATTATTTTACACAGTATACTTTCCAGTTTTCAAATAATTGTTTTGTACACTACTTAGTAATGTTTTTCACTGAACACGTAGCATTGAGGTGTATTTTCCGGAATTGGCCGAATATCACCGGAATGCCATGTGATAACGTTACGGAAGGGCATGTTTACCCCGCCACATTATTTATGTATGTGCCTGTCCCAAATCAGGAGCCTGTAAATTCAGTGGTTGTCGTTTGAAAATGTGTTACATATTTGTTTTTTCGTTTTTTTTTAACATAAATAAGGCCGTTAGTTTTATTCGTTTGAATTGTTTTAAATTGTCTTATCGGGGCCTTTTATAGCTGACTATGCGGTATGGGCTTTGCTCATTGTTGAAGGCCGTACGACGAGCTATAGTTGTTAATGTCTGTGTCATTTTGGTCTTATGTGGATATTTGTCTCATTGGCAATCATACCACATCTTCTTTTTTATATGTGATAACAATCGAAGCATTTGATAAACTTTTCATATCAGCCCGCTAAGCAACAATTCGAAAAATATGAAATTTACTTCAATTCAATGCTATTATCATACGGTAAAATTTATATGTAATTTAGTCTAAGTATATGATAATAAATAATATTCAAGAATCAAGAAATCACACTATTAAAAAGCTCATCATGATCATGCCCATTAAGATAAGCACTAAAATTCTAAAAGGTTAAATAAAATGTTAAAATTCATTTCTAGCTCTAAAAATACCCCTTGTACAATACTGTTATGACATTGCAGAAAGAACAGCTCTTTCTCTTTATCTTGTATACAATGTGGTGTACATTTTTCTTTAATACTTTTTATATAGTATGTTTTTGTTGGAAATTTGATGGTCTTGTCAAGAAAAACGTAAATAGCTGATGACATCTATGAAATTGCTCATAATAATGGGAAATGGAGCGACTCTACACCATTATTTGTTTGTTATGAATTATATGGAACTATTCGTGGTTTCAGTGAGGTGAATATTGTTCAACCAGGTAATTTTTCGCCAAAACGGGCTCTAATGTCTGCGCTTAAACGCCCCCTAGTAGTTATTTTTTTACCCATTTAAATGTCCTGCTCCCTATGAATCTAAAGCCTCGGTCACACCTTACCGGATAGCTCGAACGGACGCCTAACGGATAAAAAAAAGTTATCCGTTCACAAAAATTTTATCCGTTGGGAGTCCGTTGGTGTACTAACGGACATGTAACGAATGCCTAACGGACACACAACGGACATTGAACGTACGTGAAACGGATACATACCGGACAGAACGGACGTCGAAGTACATCCAACGGACGAGTACCGGATAAAACGGACACCTAACGGAAGCGTAACGGATAAAACGGATGAACAAAATAATCTGAAAATTAAAGGCAATAAACCATCTAAAAATTAAAGGCAACAAACCATCTGAAAATTAAAAGAAATAAACCATCTGAAAATTAAAGGCGCGTCAGATGGACATGGTATCTAGTATATATGTTATAATATTTGCATCTGGGAAAGTCTGGTCAGTAGGACAGTTATCAAGGTCACACGTGCCAAACAAATTGAACAATTTATCCGGTTTTTTTTACGTTTCTTCACACGAGGGTCACTTTTTGAGTTAACTGGTTTAGTTGATTTTATTTTGTATTGCGTCTTGTTTAGCATGATATGTGTGCAAATATAGAGCTCCTCTGATTAAAAAAAATCAAGGTAGAAGCAGTGTGGTAATTCAGTCTTATAGAGTTTAAGTTGATTTTCTGAATTTGTTTATATTATGTACCTCTGGTATGAAAACGGATGTGGTGTTATGCGGAACTCTCCATCCGTACTGCATGCTACGATATTTTGCTCCAGAAGCAAGGTGTCTAAGTGTAATTGCTAACTTGAGTCCTGGTTCCAGCGGATTTCTGTAAAAAATATTCTGCTTGGCTTTGCGAGGCCCAACCCGCTGTAATATCTCGTCGAACATCTCTGTGGGCATTCGAAGGAAGTGTACAAAGGAATGCCGATCCTCCCGCCTAAGTTCGGTCATGAGTTGGTCATATAGACCAAAACTGCGTCGTCTTTCAGGACTAAGCCATGGTCGTGTCCACCATCTCCTTTGTCTTCTCCTTTCGACAGCTATAAGGTTTATATTTGCTACATTTAAGTTGAGTCTGGCCTGAATAAGAGCTGTTTGGTAGCGAAGACGTGCTCTTACTCCAAGATCAATCACGAATAATAAATAGTCATGACACTCAAGAAAATCTAACATACCATATATTGGCATTTCTGACGCGAAATTTCAATTGGCATTTGTCCGTTTTACATCTAGTATTTTTGAATTTTATGCATTTCTAATGCATATTTTGTTTTTTATGTATATTATTTTCTCTGTAACCTTTGTACTTGCATGGTTTTATGAGAATAAACTATCAGTAGGCATCCGTTTTATCCGTTATCCTTCCGTTAATGTCCGTTTCACATCCGTTTTATCCGTTAGGCGTCCGTTAGACGTTCGTTGGTGAATTGGTCTACCGGATCTCCAACGGATGCATAACGGACACGTAACGGATACAAAACGGACGAGTACCGTACAAAACGGACGTCTAACGGACGTTCAACGGACATTTTATCCGTTGGACGTCCGTTCAAAGTTTTGAACATGCTCAAAATTTTCCACCGGACAGAACGGACGTCAACGGATAAAACGGACGCTTAACGGACACACAACGGATATGGACGGACGCCTAACGGATAAGAACGGACGTCTAACGGACATCAACGAATTGAAAAAAAGTTATCCGTTAGGCGTCCGTTCGAGCTATCCGGTAAGGTGTGACCGAGGCTTTAATAACTGTTAAAGTTCAATAAAGTACATCCGAGTATGGTTTTATGTGCTGCTGTTAGTTCTCTCGTTGATGTCAACCCTTTTTTACATAAGAAATACCATGTTGTTTATCGCCATTTCTTGAACCTGTATAACTTTATTCAGGGTTTAACACAGATGAAACATTTTAATGTGGAAAGAAGAAAACAAGATTCATCTGGAAAAAATGTCAGAAAATCAAACTTTAAGAAGCAACAACTTTTGCGTTTGTGTGTAATTTAGTCTGTATATGTTTGCCTATTCATAAATCTTGTTCTGCTTTTCGTTATTGCTGCTAACTGAATGAAAATATATTTGCTGCAATTCATGTAAAGCAGCTTCTTCTCTAATTAGAAAGGTAAATATGCAATATATTTACTAGAGGTGTGATAAAATGATTGGAGCTGTTTTATTTTTTTCTCCTAGATAATAATAACGTACGTTCCGGCAACACATTTATAAACAGGTTGTAGGTATTCCTTAAGCACTAATTGCGCCCCTTAAAAAGCAGACATGTTTTGTACTGTTATGAATCACAGTTTATGACCAAACTCAGTAAAGACCCGTTTGAAATGCATTTAATTGATAAATTCAACAACACTTTAATACCTTTATCTTGATGATAATTTTCGTTAAATAATCAATAGTATTGTCAAGAATTTCAATAACGGCCGGGAAACAGACTACTTTGGCACCATCTTGCGGTGTTTATTTATCACAACTCGTTTTCTTTGCCCGTGTCTGTTGTGACGTTTTTAACTTTAACGAACGTTATCTATGTATTACTGGTAAATTATTAAGCCAGTAATTTCGTTTAATACCACAAATTACGTATAAAACACGACTAAATTCCTCCATAGATATAAAGATTTGGTTTTGAAGTTTGGTCGTACCTCTAGAAAACGTATTTCAAACGGGATATCACATCTTCATTTTTACGGATATGTTATTTACCATGTACGGAAATTAAATTTAGAAATGATCCTGGTAACTTAAAAAAAACTTATTCTAGAAGGTTACCAATTCAACACTGTAATAAGATCATTGAATATTGTTGTTATCAGTAAATCAAAAGCAAACTGAATATCATTGCTGTACACTTATAGACATTCATGGATCTACAATCGAGACCTGTCGATACCTGTATTTTGACATTGCACAAGGTCATGTTTGTCTCTGACTGTATATGACGTCTTTACTCTCAATAATCCATTGCATGTTTGATGTGTACTGATTGATAGTTTATCTTAGGTGCATATTTTTTTTTTAAGTTAGTGGCTTCGAACTAGCTGTCATTAACTGTGAGTACTCTCAATTTATAAAAGTAGACCATGATAGGTCAAGGTACGGCCTTCAACCCGGAGCCTTGGCTGAACAGCAAGCTATAAAGGACACCAAAAATTACTAGTGTTAAACCATTCAAACGGGAAAACCAACGGTATAATCTATATAAAAACGAGAAACGAGAAACACTTATGAACCACACAAACAGACAACAACCATGCACTGAACATCAGATTCCTGACTTAGGACAGGTGCTAACAATTGCAGCGGGATTAAACGTTTTAGTGGTTCCAAATCTTCTCCTTTTTCTGAAACAATAGAGTAACATCACAACATAGAAAGACACACTATAAAACATAATTGTTTCAAGCCTTTTTCAAGTGATTTTTATAGTTCGTTCTTATGTGGTACTGTTACACCACTGTCCTAGGTTAGGGAGGGTTGGGACATCGCTAACATGTGTAACACCGCCACATTCTGTATGTACCTGTCCCAAGTCAGGAGACTGTAAATCTGTGGTTGTCGTTTGTTGATGTGTTAATATTTATTTTTCGTTCATTTTTTTATAACATAAATTAGGCCGTTAGTTTTCTCTTTTTAATTGTTTTACATTTGTCATTTCGGGGCCCTTTATGGCTGACCATGCGGTATGAACTTTTCTCATTGTTGAATGCCGTTCGGTGACCTATATTGTTACTTTCTGTGTCATTTGGTCTCCTGTGCAGAGTTGTCTCATTGGCAATCTACATCACCATCTTCTTTTTAACATTTAAGGGAGAAAAAACTTCTGAAATATTGACTATCTTGTTTGACTGGTCATAATTGCTTGAGACAACTTTATTACAAAGTCATAGTGGTTCATATTGCTTATCTATCAAAGGAGTGTACGTTCATTTTGATTGATACGTCATTATTAGGACACTCAAAGTTCAATGAGATAAAAACTAATCACATAGTTTTTCCACTGACCCCTACCCCCTACTATTCGGAAAAATTGATTTACAATAGGATATATTAAAAATCGATTTTAGATATACAAAACTTGCGAATTTTACCCCCCCCACACCAAACTTTGATTAAGTTTTTTTACCACATCGATCTTTTGATGTCGTCCCTACATGGCATCAATTGACAATTGATATTATGGGACGTACGCGGAAGCGCAGACAGCATATGACAAATTTTAAAATTATGTTTTAACGTTGTTTTCTGTCAGTTTCATTAGAATGGAGATTACAATATTGTATGTTAAGCTCCGACGGCATCAAATGGGGATTTGATGGTCGCAAATATCCATTTACTGTATCCGCTAACGAGTCGCAAGTAAACTTAATTTGCGACCATCAAATCCAAAATTGATGCATCGGAGCTTAAAATGCAATACAGTTATCTCCTAATTCAATATAAAAAATGAAGATTAGGTATGAAAGCCAATGAGACACCTCTACACAAGAGACCAAAAAGACACAGAAATGACAATGTAAAACAACTCAACCCGTCGACACATACATTTTTTTAAACTAAATTTTTAATAGCAAATAACCTGATCCTAACTTTTCTCATCATATTCAAACCCCAGTCAAAATATGTCCCTTCCACAAAAAAACCAACAAACACACTGATATCAACCAATACTAAAAGAGAGGAGAAAGATACTAATAAGACTAATCGGTAGGTCACTTTCGGGGAGCAGATGACGGGATTGTATAGACATTTGAAAAATATCCGCTTTTACCTATGAAACGGATATTTCATAACGGTTAACCAACCTGTAATGGTGTCCGTTAAATTAAAACTAAAATTATCGTACTAAACTTATCATTTTTTCGTATTAGAAATTTTGAATCACGAATAGACATTGTTTATATACCTTTTTTCAATTTGCTTTATATTCACAAACGATAGGTCAATATGATCTTCCTTTTAACAGACAAATAGTCAGTCTTTGAAGCGCCGAAGCAAAATAGATTATTGCTAATGCTTTCTATCGTACTATCATGCATTCAATTTGCAAGTCTTTTTCTACGTATGTCATCGATAACGTTTTCGTTGAAATTTATATAATTTTTCAATTATATATATCCTTAGTAGTTCATTAATGCGAATCCTTAAGATTAAGAGAGATTAATCGAATTTATTTATACTCTAAAGAAAATTAATATAATTTTCCTTCTACAACGGAATTATTCACTTTTAAGTGTAAAAAATATATGTGCTGTAGAAAATATACATATTCCTATCAATGGCGTCAACAAAAATACAAGATGAACGTTTGACCGAATGGAACAACATGTTATGCAATATTTGATTCCGAATAACGTTGTTTTATCTCTATACCTGATACTAGGAACTATTGGAAATATAACTGTTGATTGTGGTATATGTTTTTAAAATGAAAGTCAAAAAGGGATGATAGATTTTTTATACCGGTGCTTGCGACCGTGGATTTTATAGCATGTCTCATTGGTGCATCGTATGCCTTTGCTTGGAACCTTTTACCGGTCAAGTTCAAAAATGAATTTGCATGTATAGCACTGTCGTTTGTTTCTCGAGGGTAACAATTGTAGCTGCAAGTTTATTAATGATAATAGCAGTACAGCGTTACCTTAAAGTCTGTAAGCCATCATTTATTTTTACACAGAAAATGAAATATTTTTGTATAATTTTGGCTTTTTGTTTCGGATGCGCATTCTCAGTTCCGATATTTTTCTATTATGGTGTGGTAGAAATGTACAATCCAATTCTTAATGTTTACAGGATACTGGTGCGGACAAACGGTCCATTACAAAGAACACTTTATTCTTCATGATATAAGTGCTGCAGTATTTGCATTTATTGCTTCCATTGTTCTTATTATACTGTACATTTTGATTGGAAAGACAATTTATCAAAAATTTATAAGATTCCATATATCTATGAAACAGGGAAAGTATACCAAAACACCTAGTAGCTCTACGGAGGCTGAAAGTGTAGAAACCGTTGATAAAGATAACGTTCACAAGTCTTCAAGATCAAGAGCGAACAGTTCGAAGATCTCGTTGATGCGATGATATAGACGAAAACTAAGACGAGGCTCCACTGATACCCTTGACCAAGGACGTTTCTACACAATAGGACAACATTTTCGAACGCACAGATACTCATACATGTTTATGACAATCACTGCACTGTTTATTATTGGATATACACCACGGTTAACACTGATGATTTTAGAAAGTCTTGATCCAAATTTTTGGAACAAACCTAATGAGACAATTGCAGGATTATTGTTCCTCTATAGGCTGTACCTTTTAAATCATGCTATAAATCCATTTATTTATACCTTTTTCGATACAAGATTTCGCAAGGCAGTTTCAGAAATATTTTGTAGTTGTTGCTCAACAAGAAAATCTATGTCTTTATGAGCAGATCGTCATTCGTAGTAATTTTGTAAGAATTTACTTAATACAATGTATAATACATTTAGTTATATTTTTCTATCAGATACTTTTTACAATTTGTTTTTCCTTTGTTCATACTTGATACTTCAAATTTTCAGAACACTTGCTCAGATGAATTGATTTGAATTGCACTTAAATCATTGCAACAAGGGCATCTTCAGGGGCAAGATGAGGTTTACTGAATATATAGAATAATGAGCCAATACTACAGAATAATGAACCAATAAAAGAGAGAAAAACCAAAACGGTCAAAAAAGATAAGAGAATAGAGGGATGCTGTTATATAAAGAATAAAGAGAAATGAACTAAAGAGTAAAATCACAAAAATACTTAACTCAGAGGAAAATCAATTAGGAAAGTCCATAATCACATGGCAAAATCAAATAACAAAACGCATTAAAAACGAATGGACAAGAACTGTCATATTCCTGACTTGGTACAGGCATTTTCAAATGTAGAAAATGGTGGATTAAACCTGGTTCTATAGCGCTAACCCTCTTACTTTAATAACAGTCTCATCAAATTCCGTTATATTTACATGATGCGTTAAATAAACAGTCACAATTAATAAAATAGTCAAAATATGGGTACATCAGTCATCATCGTATAACAATTTTAAAAGGGGACAATTTAACCGAACACTAAATGAATGGTTTGTTGTGATGTCGTGTTGCCGTCTCCCTTATTGTATTTCGTATAACATATTATGAATTGTCAATTCTTCAATTATTATTATTATAATTATATAACTTTATTCTAGGTTAAGTATAACACACGCTTTTTAATATCGACATATTAAGCATCAATGCTTGAGTTTTTGTTCTGTAATTTTAAATTTTAACCAATACTTGCACATATGTTCTCATGTGCATTGGAAGGGTAAGAAGATCATAAGAGATGAATACTTCTCACAAGGTGTCGAGATGTAACGATATGTGACAGGTGTTTATCGTAGTCCAGGCAACCAATATATAGTTAGAACCTTCACTTGTTTAGAACAATCCTTTAGATGAGATTTTTTTTAAACGACTTTCAATGTTGCAGAATTTGTAGTTTCATAATCTTCGAATTGTATTTACGCCCAGGGGAAGGGGGTACTTCCTATATTTTAGTGGTATGAGTGTACCACAAAACAGGGTCGCTTAGCCCTGCTGGTTAGAACAGGGTTGATTTTCGTGTCCTGCTAGTTAGTACAGGGTCGCTTTTTCATGACCAGCTGGTGAGAACAGGGTATTTCTTTTGAAACAAAGTATTTCTTTAGAACAGGATGGCTCATTTAATGAATTTGGCTATCAATTTTAGGTATTTTTGTCATATAGCTCTTCAAAGGATTCGGTACTTATATATTCTCGGACTTCAAATGTTTGGCTTTGAGCGTTCCTGATGAAGGTAAATCCAGAAAAGCGCTTCGAACGCATTGAAATTTTTGAACGTGTTATTTTCATTTTTTTCAATTTTGTAACTGTTACAGATAAAGTCTTGAACCCGGGTCTAGAACAATATCTATTTCATACTGTCTAGACCGAGGTACATACATTTTCTGTGCGTGTCTAGAACCGGGTTTACTTTTTCCGAGCGTGTCTAAAACAGGGTATGTTTTTTTCAATATTTCTGTTTAGAACAGGGTATGTGTTTCAATGTTTTCTGGGTAGAACAGGGTATGATTTGGCAAGTGCTATCTGCACAGTTCTACCCATAAGAATAGTCCCCCCCATTATTTACGTTATAGCATGATAATCAATTTTGGTGGCTTTGTTGGTCGGTACGAAATCAAAATGCTAGCTTTGAGTGTGCTAACAGTTTCTAGACATAGCCATGGGCCTATCATTAACTCTTTTATTTATTTAAAAAATCAAAATCAATTATGATAGTTTTCCTACATTTATTCCAAAAGGCGTGAGTTATTTTATAACATTGGTTTGTGAAAGAATCTGTAATAATTTGACGACATGTCCCCCTTTATTTGCGAAGAAGCAGCTTTTTTCCCTATCTCAATGCTTAAAAGTATTGGTTCAATTTTCGTGGATGAAATAAAACTTACCTTTTCGTGGATATTTAATTTCGTGGTTTTGCCGAAGTCTGCATATAAACCTCAAGAAAATTTTTCATTCGTTAAACTTTAAATTTCGTGGTTCAACTGTACCCACGAAAGCCACGAAAATTGGTATCCGTCGAATAATAATGAAATCAGATTACGGTGACCTAGTGTTACCTTTCCTCATCGGTAGAAACTAGAGTTGTAACACAGTACAAGAAATTCGGCACGAAGATGGCATTAATTTATATGTATTTGGATTGATCAATTGATTTCTGGTGTTTAACACAACTTTCAGCATCGTGTAAGTCGTGCCGGACATTCAGGATACTCGATTTAAACCACAGACCTTTGGAAGGATACCTGGCATTCATTATCATTTTTTTTATTACTATTTGAGTCGTGCGAAACTACCACATGCATGGTTCGAACTGATAACCTCAGGGATACAGTGGATGAACTGCTTTGAATACTCATCAACTGAGGCCCCATAAATTAATTGGTCCGAGACCACAAGTGCATTTCTTTAAGAACATAAATGAAAATTAAAAAAAAACCACCTGCGCTTTCAAAATGAAATTTTTACAGTGTGTTGTACTACTTTTGAAAACAATTCCTATCAAAATTATAGAAAACTTCATCGCTTCTAACTCAAAATATGGGCATTTTTATGGTTAGGGCGTTTTGAAATCTTGTGACAGCTTCCGGAGTGCTAATTTTTAACCCTTTTCAGCTGGACCAAATCACTTCTTTCCTTTAATTTTTTTTGCAGTGTAATTTCATCCCCTACTTGCAATTTGAGGCATTAAACATGGAGAAATAAATTTGGAAGAGGTATAAAAATTAATGGCAAGTAACCCACTGTCAACACTAGGGACTATATTTGTGGACAACAAAAATCAAGGGATGACAATTGTGGTCTCGGACCAATTATATTATAGTTTCGCTATAATACATTTCATATTAATATCTATATGATATATTATGCATTATTCCATGATTGAAATTAAACAAACAAGATGTTCTCTTGTACTCTGAATCGTAGTAAAAGATATTGGATTAAAATGTATTGATATTTTTGTCATTCGAGAGTAATGAATTTCAAGATTTTGAATAGACCTTCGGTATGATAATAAAAATGAAATTGAATGGTTTCATAGCAGATACGTTTATTACACTGATTATATGGCTCAGGCAATGTCTCAAATAACAAGCAAAAAGTTTTTCATAACAATATGCAGAAGTACTCTAAAACAGATATGGATGGAAATTAAATATCATATTTATCACAAAAGATTGATATATTATAATAGTTCTCATTTAAAATTTCTTCACGAAAATGCTGCCTTTCGTCGTCTTCATGAATGGTTTTCAATTTCTTAATTATTTCTTCATACCCTTTTGGGGAAAAGTATGTGAATGTTTAGGGCGATGTAGTTTGGTATTGTAACAATAATGTATTCTGCATATTTTAGCAAGAATTTTCTTTACCCATATAAATTATGTCATGTTTAATTAAATTGGTTTAGGTTTTCCAGGGACATAAAGATCATTTGCGGAAGGTGTAAAAAAAATCATATATCTTTCAAATGTAGGGATACAATAAAATGTAAAAAAAAAAATGGACATGAGTTTTTAGATAAGCTAGTAATTTGGTCCATCTTGAAAAGGTCAAACTGAATGCAGACCCTTTTAATTCAAAATTATCCACCTTTTGAGTTTTTTACATTTTTTCTAAAATTCTAAAATAATTTGACCCAAAAGTAATCCACTTCACTTTAAAAAAAATTGAATAGAGCAGGTGCGATTTTATATATTTGCGTTCTGTCTAAATGAAATATAGAAATAACTTAGTTAAAGAGTCTATATGTTATTCGCACCACTGTGCTTAAAGATCTATCAATGACATGGTTGGCAAATTAAAAAGAGTGGTTAATTCAATAATTATATCTTATCGTGAAAGAAAAGTTATGAAAACAAGTCAATTCAAGACAATCTTGGATGTTCATGGTCCTAAGATATAACTTGTCAGTGTTGTATTTCATCTGTCAGAATGACTAATGAAGATATAAAACATCACTTATGAGGCCCCTGATTATTTTTAAAAAACATAACCATGAAGTTTAAAAATGGTATTTGATTGATTATTTGTTGCATGCTAAAGTCTATTGACAAACAGTTCTTTCAAATTTAGAACGAGAAAATAAACAAGTAAAATACAAAAAATTCTGTAATGAAGGTTCTTTCAAGATGAAGCTTTGGACCGTCATTTGATTTATGTTGAATGATCTGCAACCGAAAACTTATGAACAACTCAAAGATTTGTTACATTCAGAGAACAATGTGCTTATTCTACAAAGGTCATAGGGGTTAATGTTACCATCCCGTAAGAATGGAATTCTTATTTATACATCACATGCCTTTCAACCGATGGAATATGATTTGAAGTAGGATACCTTTCTGTATGGAATTAGCTTGAACTACTTAACTATGTAAAGAAAACTTAAAACAAAGAAAGTGAACTTGGTTTGTTCGTTACATGATAAATGTGAACAGAAAAAGTTTCATTTACCACTGAGTCTCAACTGTCCCATTAATATGTCTACTGTCTAATACGTATAGATAATTGAACATAGCTCACAAAAGTCATTATGGATAACTCTGGAGATTGCAAACATAATATGGTGTCTATGTCATTCGAATAGGACGTCTGCACATTAAACAAAAACAACGAAAGCACTTAACTCTGTGATACCAGCTACACTAGTACAAGTATCATAAATGACAAACAAATAACAATCAGGGGAGGATCTTGGATATTTCAAACATGAGAGGAATGTAACTTCCGAATATTGAATATATACTGGCGAGCGAAGCGAGTCAACAAATATTTTATGTCGATTTAAACTAAAATGTACTTATATATCGTGAAAAACATTAGATTTTAATTCTTTTGTCGATCCGTCGCTGACAATTGCACACAAATTTAGCTGTTACTATTAACAATCGCACAATACTACATTTGAAATTACTTTTGATCAAGAACAAAGTGCTTAATTTGAGGCTAAAAAGCTCATGCTTCTATCATCATAAACCATGGATACAGTGACTTACATAGTAACAATTGCCAATACAATGAAAAATGATTGGTGAGAATCGAACATCCTTATTTATAATGTACATCTCAATTGATAAAATTAATAATTTATATTCAAACGATAAGTGCATTGCAATATGAAAAACTTGAAAAAAACGAAAATCGTTCTTCTTATATCAGTGTTATAGTTACAGAGTAGCTGTGTATACATTGTGACAGAATATTAAAAAAACATGGACATTTCATTCTAAATCGTATTTACTTTTAGTATTCAGTGTTTCGTGTTAAGTTTCCAATTTAAATCAAATACAAGCAATGTCCTCGTTTCTATGGCATGACATAATGTTTTTTACCTCCAATCTGAAAACCTTGTCATACAATCCATAAATAAAAGGATTTATGATATGATTAATTATCGCCATCTCTCTAAAGAAGGATATCCATATGGTTTCCGAGTCGTACTTGTCAAACAAAAACCGACCATTGTTAATTGTCAGAAACAATATTACAAACTGGGGAATATAAGATATTCCAAATCCCACTGCCATGGCCATCAGCATGAACGAAAATGTGTGTGAAAGCTGTATACATGTTTTACAGTTATTGTCTTCTATATGTCTTGTTTCCTTGTTAAGATCAGTAGATTTCATGTTATTTCTTGCTTTAATTTGTTTACAGATTCTTCTTGCAATTAAAATGTAAAAGGCAGCAAGTCCAATTGCAATAATTAAAGTCATAACTGTCGCGAAACTCGCAAAAACATAAAAAGTAGCTCCCATAGAATAATTTATATCAATATCACACGTCCAACCAGTAACGTTGAATTTTTCACTCCAAACAGGAATTTCAGAATTGAAAGAATTTAAAATCACTGCCATTCCAAGCGATAAAATGAAAGTACATATAAGTGATAATCTTTTCAATGGTAGCGTCATCTGTTGTCCAAAAGGTCGGCACACTTTCAAGTAACGCTGAAACGCAATAACCAACAAGAGGCACGTTGATGAGAATGCGAATACATCAATTATCATCCAAACTGATTTGCAAAATATTGTCCCACGGAGCATCACCGGATAAATTTTACGAATCAACTCAAATGATGACCTCAAGGTTCCGGCAAATAAATCAAGTAAACCCAACCATGGAATGAAATAACGGTCGTCACGGTTTGTTTTCAATTTAAACTCATATATGATTATCACTAAAAAGTTCCCTAAGATTCCAATTATGATGTAGATAATGAGAAATATATCATTAAGAATATATCGATCTGCAATTTCCCAGTTCCATTGTTGCAGTTTGTTTTCCATTTGTGAACCGTTGTATCGTTTATCCAGCTAAAAACTAAATCAACAATTGATAAATAAAGTGCAAAAAGGATTGGAATTATGGTGATTCGTGTCACATGGGAATAGGAAAGATAAATTATTTGGTTTTAATCGGACAATTATTTGTGTGTGTATATGGCTTCGATTGCTGATTACGCAATATGTAACATTATAAAGTGTTACAGTAGTTATATGTTTTAGATGACCAATTCGATTGATACATCATGTGATTATACTTAAAACAAATATTTTGTAACAAATTGTTTTTTCAGCTTGTAAACAAGACATGTTGACTATTAAGCAGTGAAGACGTGACAAATAGACATTTGTATATATCGTGGGACAGACACACTTTGCAATACACAGATGTAGCTTTGACCATGAAAGTATTACGCAAAACGGTAAATAGTTATCAAAGGTACCAGGATTATAATTTAGTACGCCAGACGCGCGTTTCGTCTACATAAGACTCATCATTGACGCTCATATCAAAATAGTTGTAAACCAAACAAATACAAAGTTGAAGAGCATAACTTTCGAATTTTCCTACAAGTTGTAAAGTCAAGACAAATATGTGATATTTTCTTTCTTGGATACGGTGCACTGTACCACGTGACAAGGAAACATCATTTGATAGCATGAACCTGGTGCTAAAAAGTAAACCATAATCGGAGATAACACGGAACACTTATCAATCACATTTAGCAGATAAATTAGCATTATTTTGTTAATTCTAAAAAATCTGTTAATGTCTTTAAAAAAAGCACCAAATGGAATGAATATATTATCAACTTTGTAAACAATAGGTTCTATTTTTATCAGGTTATATACCGTGCCTGACCTCTTTAAGAAGAATCATATTCAGCTATTCTCTCTAATAAAGACAAACTATTGACTATGTTTTTGCATTGTAACACGGAGCAAATTTATTCATTCAGTGTGTGTTAATTTGCGTTTTTTGATTGAGTTAAGCTTTCCAAATGACATTTTATAGTGTCTCTTTCTATGTTGTGATGTTATACTATTGTTTCAGAAAAGGGAGACGGTTTGGTACCATTAAAACGTTTGATCTCGCTGCAAATGTTTGCACCTGTCCTACTTCAGGAATCTGATGTATATACAGTGGTTGTCGTCTGTTTATATAGTTCATATTTGTTTCTCGTTTCTTTTTTGTATATAGATTAGATCGTTGGTTTTCTCGTTTAAATGGTTTTACACTAGTATTTTTTGGGGCACTTTGTAGCTTGTTGTGCGATGTGAGCCAATGCTCCGTGTTTAAGACCGTATATTGACCTATAATAGTTTACTTTTATAAATTGTTACTTTGATGGACAGTTGTCTCATTGACACTTTTTACATAAATGTTCACCTATATTATATATCTTGCAGTAATTTTGACTTACTAAAACTAACAGGTAAACAAATAAATTTGTGCTTTATAATTACTTAAGTAAAGTCTCCTGTTACCCAGCTTCCATGTTCAGCAAGTTACAGATAATGTGGATATTTCTTTTTCCGTATCAGTTGATTTTGGTGTTCTCTTAGCGGTCCGCGTTTAAACAGTGTCGATTTCTTTGAGAAATTGGAGACAATGATTAAGATTTAAATAACTAAAGTGTCAATCGTATGGAGTAAAATTCACGATAAAGACAATATATCATGTACATTGTCTTAAAATATAGAATTTATGTATATTCGCTACAAAACAAGAGAAAAGCCCGACCAGCCTCGATTTTCGTCCTGTTTCTAAAGCTCATAGACATACATTTTATATTTACCGACAATCGACCAATGTACATATATAGTATATGTGTTGTTTTTTTTTTTAAATGTTATCAAGCAGGAAGCTTTCTATTAATTGTTTTCGTTCCGCTATGACCATAAGACAATAACAACTGATATCAATTAAATGTTTTAAAATATTGGCGGTCATAGCCTAAGTTATAGCTTCATCAGTTGCAACAAATTATCTTTTGTTAAAAAAATATTTAAAAAGAGGACAATACATTCAAAAATACTATGCAATTTTTCACCCAGAAAGCCTCAATTTTAATGAATCTACTGAATTATGTTTTCAAATAAACAGATTGTCACTTATTCTCTGGGGTTTGTAGACTGAACAATAGCAAAACAATATTACTCGAATGATGCTGTTAAAATACAAACATTATTTGCAACAGTCATGACAATACATGCCATAACAAATCTACTGAGAAAAGATTAATATGATAAAGGGTCGTCTGCTTTCTTTGAAAACTAAAGTGAACCAAGACAACACAAATAGATTTGGTTGTAAATCTTTAACGGAATTGAATCTAGTTCATAACTGCAACACTGTTGCGCGCAAAGTAAATGATAAGAAAAATGGCTAGTGTGGACGAATGGAATTCAAAAGTGTCTAAATTATTTATTGTGAACAAACTATTTCTGATTATCTACATTATAGTTGGATTTACTGGTAATCTGTTGGTTATTATTGTGTACAAACTCAGGTTAAATATAAAAGAAGACCGGTATTTCATTCCTTGGCTCGCTATGCTCGATTTCTTTGCAGGTACCATGAGATCGTGTTTTGAACTCACCAGAAAATCATTTCCGGTCATGCAAAAAGGAACAGGATACTGTAAAATAATTTGGATGATTATCAACATATTTTCTTTTTCCTCGATGATTTTGTTACTTGTCATTGCATTCCATCGATATTTAAAAGTATGTCGACCGTTCGGAAAACAGATTACCTTACGTTGTAAGAGAGCAGCTCTTGTTTTTACATTGGTCATATCAATAGTTGCAGCGATCCCACTGAACTTTTATAATTCGGAGATCCCTGTATCAAATTTGCATCAAAATGTCACCGGAAGTACTTGTGACATTTTAATCAAAGATTCTATGGGAGTAGAATTCTATGTTTTCATTAGTTTCGCATCATTTATGGCCTTAATCATATTGATAGGTCTAATAGTATTTTATGGACTTATCGGAAGAACTATATATCATCAAATAAAGATGAGGCAACGTTTTCAAACTTGCGCAAACCAACATACCCAGAACAACGGTACTAATGGGTCATCATTGTTTTGCCTTAAATGTTCACACAAATTTTCATACATGTTGATGGCAATTGCGATAGGATTCGGACTATCTGTTATTCCACAGTTTATAATTCTTTTCTTGGAAATAAAGGATGGCAAATATTTGTTTGACACATATGAAGTTGACACAACGGTTGTCTCGTTAATCAGAGAAATGGCAATACTGAATCATATAATAAATCCTTTCGTTTATGGTTTTTACGACAAACTATTTCAAGACGAAGTGAAAAAGCTCTTCAATTGTAAAAGTAGTGAAATGTCAAGACATCTGACGAAATAGCATGACTAATCTTCGAGTTAACAAATTGTGAACAGCTTATTGTTCACTTGTATCAAACCAATGACCAGTGTCCAGAGTGGTTATTTCTGAAACTATTTGTGTCTTTTTACATGACTATACCGATTTCAAAGGTTTTTTTTATCGCTTTCTCTTTAATTTTTATTATAATATTGGTAAGTTTTATATAAAGTTGTACTTTATAGTAAACATTATCATAAATATGACACATGTTTAAGTATTTATTGAGATATTAAAACATTTTTAAAATCAAGCATAACATATATCTATTTTGATTGTTTTCTGGCCATGCAGTGTGGGAATATTTTTAATTGAAATGTTATGGTTACAACAAGGCATACTTTAAAATATATTTATGATGCTTATACAAAATAATAGAAATGACTATAACTCATGAAATGCTACGTTGCTTGTAAAAGAATTAAGAGATGGGATAAATCAGGCAGAGAAAGATGATATACAGAAAACAATGCCAGAACCAGACATTTGAAAAGACAAAGATGAATAATATAAAAATGATGAAAATCCTAAGTATTCGCTTATTCGAAGAATACACCCTTACTTCTAAGCTAGGACAATGGTAGATGACCATTACCACTTATCAATTGCACGGAACAGAACATCATTAAATCATTCTTATATATAATTAAGCAAGATATTTTTTGTCCACCAAACACCACTGAGTGCAATACTTAAAAGAGAATAAACAGACAAAAACCAGAGAAAAACTTTCCAAAATAATGACTTGATTGGAAAATAGATTACAACCACGTTATGGTCCACTTTATATATGATAGTTGATAGACCTTTACTTACTTATGACTGTCATCATAACGTTCATTTGCTAATTACTGGACTCATAATGCAGACTTGGTGGAGGTGGTGTGGTCTAAATGCTGTATCACTAGCCTGTCAACACTAAGGTTGTGAGATCGATTCCGGCATGTGACAGGTGCGTTCGACTCCAATCTTAATTTACAAGGATTGCCAGTTTTACTATCAAAGGTCGGTGGTTCTCTCCTGGTATTGAGGGTTTCTCCATCAATAAAAACTTACTGCCACGAAACAGCGCAATAGTGCTGAAAGTAGCGTTAAACAACAATCAATCAACCAATCAATTAGGCAGATTTCATACAGGATCTTCTCATGAAGAGTTTTAAAAACATCATTTTCCTTTACTTCTACGTTCCGCTTTCTATATATTTATGTCTTCTGACTAAACAATTCACTTAGCTTTGTGACTATATGCATAT